>OZ024915.1:6555921-6650921 GCA_964017125.1 Flabesymbios commensalis
AAGGGACTGGTCTTTGTTACCGAAGATCAATAGATAAGACAGCAACACCATTACGTGAGAAACCCGGGTGGTAACCGCTGTTCAGGGTTATATGTCTCTCCTTGGTACACCATCGCAATGTATTTACAATCATAAATAATCGACAACAACATTAAAACACGCCGTTATTTTGTGTTTAGCAGTTATCACTGATGTGTGCTTTAACACGGGAGAATAATCTACTGTTCACGCTGATGTCATTGTAGAGAGCAACATGGATGATCAGTGAAACACATCCCACGTCAATCTGAATATTACAAACTCTTTTTTAAAAGGAAGAACGCTTGAAATAAGAGAGTCATTTAAAAAAAGTAGAGAGTAATATCAAACACAATCAGATAAATATTTTTTTCTATAAAAAACATCTAGATATAAAAGAGTTGTTTCCAAATATTTTTTTTAATGATTTAAAATTAAAAATACTAATAACATGCCAAAATACATAGCAAAATAAAGATACTTCGCTTAAAAAAGCAAAATACATGTTTTTATATAGGGCACGCTACGGCATGGTTCTGTAATAAAATGACAAAGCGTTGTAAAATTTCTGACAGATGATGTGCCAACATTAAGCCAGCGTCGAAC
Organism: Flabesymbios commensalis; assembly: GCA_964017125.1. NCBI lineage: Eukaryota > Metazoa > Annelida > Polychaeta > Terebellida > Flabelligeridae > Flabesymbios > Flabesymbios commensalis. The sequence continues at coordinate 6,556,546 of OZ024915.1, forward strand.
CAGTTACTCCTGGTGAGCCTCATCCTGCGCAGACAAAGTAATTATTATTAGTGACACTGCATCATGTTGATTGATGAGGTTAAGGTGGAAAACTACATCAAAGCTAGTCAGGTTCATTTGTAATGCATTTACCAACCTACACCCTGATTATGGTTTTACATCTGATTTAATGAACTCTTATAGCCAGTGTTGGTTGACCGCGGTCTCAATGGTGTACGAGAAATATGATCTGTTTTTTTTATGTTTCTGGTGACTTTGATGTGTGGAGCCGATTCACATGTGGAAATGGTAATTTCTTCCCACTTATTCAAACAACATTTGCAGTAACCTTGTTACGGTTCCAAATAGTACTTTAATGATAGCAACCCGTTAAGCTACAATGTGGTATATCATGTATATGTGCATCATTTGCAATTGTGAATTAAATATAAAGAACGCAATTTTGCTATAGGCTATAACGAATAGCACTATTGAGTATTTGAAAGAAAAATGAAATGGTCAAGTTTTACTAACGGCTATTAAAAAAAATTGTTATTTGGAAATACTATGATCTCTAAAAAAATCACTTGGAACATCGGTCTGTTTGCACACTGCAGTCATATTTATACAGATGGGTGATTTGTGTTTCATTTGGCGAAAATATGGGCTTTTACAGTGTTATTTTATGTTGCTAAATAGAGGGCAACATTATGGTCGCGGAGGAATGAAATTGCATTTTGTGATGGATAGAGGCGGCTGCTCCGCACTTCGGCCCTGTTTAAACCCGGCTGTGTACTGAGCTGGTGGTTTCGTCCTTTTGGTAATATATCCTTCCCAATAAAGGCTTTGCGATGCCGCGGCGGACATTTCGCTGTCTCGTAAATTCTCATTCTCAATTATCTCCGTTGTTTTGTTATGATCAGTTTAAGAAGGGCATCATTGCACAATGCGCTATTAGTTATCAAAGATATATTATGTAGACCTGTATTAACCCTTTGGTATCCTATAATTATTTAACCAAACTGGTAAAAACAATGCATACTTTTGCCAATGAGAAAATATCTGAAACTTTTGTTGTACATGACATCTTGAAAAAAGGTTTATCTACAGCAAACACGAGGCGTACACCCAATGTTATTTTAATACTGCCCTATCCTCGGCGACGCTGCCCCAACAATAAACCAACAATGCTGGCGCGTGTTGTGGTTATATGGAGCACATATGATGGTAATAAAGCACATCCAGATCACAGAGGGTGGTAAAATAGCGCGTCTACAGCACATAGGGTGGTGAAATAGAGCTACTAGAACACTGAGTGTGATAATTTATAGCAGAGGTTGGTAAAGAAGAGCATATAGGGTGGTAATATAGAGCAAAGGGAGGTAATTCAGAGCTTCTAGGACACAGAGGGTGATAATATAAAGTGTCTATAGGGCGTATAGGTTGATAATAGAGAGCACAGAGGGTGGTAATATAAAGCACAGAGTGTGGTAATATAGAGCGTCTAGCGCACAGAGGGTGGTACTTCACCTCTCCTGAACATGGTATTCCCAGGGGGGGGGGGGGGGGGGGGGGGGAGGGGAGGAAGCAGGAAAACGTCAGACACGTAGGCTACATATGTCTCCACAAGTCCTGCAATCATTCATTGGACTAAACTACACATAGTCAACATATCATGTTTGTGTGGCAGTCAACAAACCTGATCAACCTGAAAAACATCTGAATCGGGCTAATTGTTGACACACAGTAAAAGTTTATTAGGTGGCTTTTGCTATTAATGTGATCATCGATTCTAGGCGATTTACCTCCAAAATGAAATCGAGTAAAATATATTATAAATATACGGTACCGATCTGTTAATATAAAGCAATAAATCTGATTTACAGAATCAACATTAAACAACAAAGATACTATCACAGCATCTTCGGTAATATATAATTACATATTCCCTAACACGTTAGAACAGCTTTACCATCCTGTTATTATAGACTAGAGATTAAACATAAACTTCATCTTCTACGCCTCTTTACAAAGTACATCTCTGAAGTGATGAAAGAAAGAGGGAGTTTTCAATGGTCCTGTGACACAATGTAAGCTCATTCCTCTGCCTATACATGGCCACTCTTTGAAAGGGGAGGGCTGTTGAATGTTTCTGTCTCAGACAGTGTCCCTTTAACAGATATCGTATGTGTAGTAGGCAGCTTGACACAATGCTGGCCAGATAATGGACCAACATTTACAATGCTGGCCAGATAATGGACCAACATTAAAAAAAATGGCATCAACCTTCTCAACCGGTGTTACGAGGCCGCATTATCACCGCATTAAAACTCCATAGAACAGAAAGGGTTAAGTTGCTCGTCTGCGGGCCAATGGACAGCAGTGGACACACAGTGTACACGACAGTGATGTGTACGCTACCAGCCCAACGTGATCATCGATCACGTGTCACCTGGGGTTGAACTAGAGAAGATGGCTCCGTTAATAATAATAAACTGTGTTTGAAATGCCTCGTGAAGGCTGTCGGCTAATAGTCCGACTTAAAATGGACAGCTACCATTATTATTCTGTATTAACAGTAACTTAGATATGACTCTTCGTGGTGAATCTACGTTTTAACGATGGTAACTGGCATGCTGCTCTAATCGACTCTCTCTGACTGCTGCTTCATGAGCCACTAGCTGCTACACCTTCTCGCTGCCTGCTGTTTCGCAGACCACCTGGTGTGGTGAATGAAATGTATCTGTGTGTTTCATCTCTCCTCACTTCAACCACATGATAAGTGGTTATGTGTGTCCAGAGAGGAGCTCCAAAAGTTGGTAACATCCCATCTCGCTTATCCGTTGGCCAACGCGAACTGTCAAATTAATTATAAATCTTATAGAGCTCTTTAATCGCGATAATTCACATTTTTCGATATTCATGATGTTCACGCTGTATGATTCACTGTACATAAATTATGCACTAATTAAATGTATAAATGTACCTTTGTTTGTTTTTTGGTAATCTGATCATTTTCTAGCTCGTTCATGTGTTTTGTTCGTAACAACCGGAAATGGCATTACTTCAGAAAATACAATATGCCGCTCCTTCGTTGGTGTAATGTTGTCCAGGGTCATAACGGTGGACCAGTTTTATTATAGCATTGGTTCATGGTCGTGTACTGGCCATCACAGTCCTTTTACAGACGCGAGATAAGATAGAGAATCAGTGGAACCAACGCTGGGTCATCATCTCAAGTGAACCCGCTCAGCTGGGAAATAGTCCGTGTCTAGAGGCTTCAGAGCCACAGAGTGTAAGAATAACATTGGTTGAAGGTTAGTTCAGGCTCTGACACTGTGGCCTAATATTTAGCCGGCCTCAGAACAACATTTTTTGGAAAAATCAATCTTCTCCTCCACTGAGACAAGAGTTCTTCACGGCTTTTATGTGGATGTTCCTTAACAGGCACGTCATCCTTGAAATAAAATACCCGCTGGTGAAATCATTAAAGATTGAACGTCTTTCCCTTCGTCAGACATTCCACTACAGGGGCTCGACTAGCAGTGACAAATCACCACCTAGATATCAGTTAGAAATTATACATCAACTTATGTTGCTTGTGTCCCTCCGAAATAATGTAAACAATACTAGTCTTGACAAATCACCCCATCGCTAGAATATATACATCAATTCTAGTCTGGTAATAGAAGGCTGCTTGTGTTACCTCTGAAAAAGTCAAAAAAATCATTTTCGAAGAGGCATGTTTGTCATTTCATCCCTCTTAGAGGTTTAACATGCTAAAAAGTTATGTATTACTTCTTATTTGAGCATTCGCATTCATGTAAATTCCACCTCTACATGCTCAACGTCTTGCAAAATACCTAATTATATACTATTATGTACCAACATGTATCAATTGCTATCAATTTAGTTCATTCTATATGAAGCATAGGACCTACATTCAAAAAGAGAGCTTGAAATGTTAGAGGAAGACATGATCTGAATAATGAATAAATGGATGAATGAATGAATGAATGAATGAAAAAATGAATGAATGAATAAATGAAGGAATGAATACATGAATGAATGAATAAACAAATGAATAACATAAATAAATGGGACCTTTGGCCACCTGTGTGCACATGTAGACAGCAATGGGCCTGGGAAAAAACTCCTGAGGATGGTGAGATGAATCAGATCACACTGCGTTCCAGGCACAGTATGCGAAATTCGAGATCTGATGGTCTGAGTTCGTGCATGCTACCTCTTGATCACAGAGGCTCTGCATAATATTGAATCTTTACGAGAAGGGTGGGGGGACATGTTGTTTCTTTAAAACGTTACTTTTAAAGTTGTGTGAACAAACTACACCAGACCACCCCACCACTCTAAAGAACACTGTGGCTGTCTCATTTAAGTGGCTGTGCCCAAAGGAGGTAAGAATCCGCACGCTCCGGCGTGACAGGAATGTGGCGTAACCTCAATCATGTTGTTTACAGTTCACTACGGCATGTGAGTGACTGGAGACATAGTGAACTGATTCGAGGGATTGTCTGTGGACAAGATTTACAAGATGTCTGGTGTGTTAGAGTGATCTCTAGATGGTAGTTTGAGAGGATGAGGGACATGATCACAGCAATAACCATACCAATGCCTGATTAAAACTGGTTACGGTCAAAGATGCTGGACCAACATTAATACAGCATTGTTTAATCTAGCATGCGCAATGTCATAATTGTCCCCACATTGGTCCAATGCTGGCTCAGTATCGTTCACATTGGGCCAGTATGTTGTTCTGGCCAGTGACTATCCAGGAAGCCATAATTCCTGGCCAGGTTTCTTACACAATATTGTCTTGAGCGAGGTCAATCCCCTAAACAGGCGGGGGAAATCCTCTACTACGTCATAGCGACCACCGGGTAGCCATATTGAATGTGTCCTAGTCCCCAAAAAACAGTTAAAACTATAGCCAGACCCGCAGGAAGGCAGTCGTGTTTACAAGAGATTAGGTACATGAATGGCTCTATACTCAGAGAATATTTTACAATCTTAACCCGTGGCATGTTTCCTTAAAATGGAGAAAGGCTGTTCAGATGTTATTCTTAGAGTATTTCATCATCTCAAGGATGGCTTGAGCTAAAAAACCTTAGCTTTGGCTTCAAGATTACGTATGAATATTGCAAACTTGAAATACATTATGTCCTGGATTTGAGCTCTCAGGCACAGAAACGTTCCACTTTAGGAGGGAATGTATTTTGTTTAACCTAAATACCATGTGTCGGCATGGCAAGCATACAGCGTTTCACAATATGTCTCTTGGATGACTTGACCGTATAATACACGCAGGAACTGGCATTTACTGAGAAGAACCATCTTCTGTTTGCTGGCTGAATGGTGTATAAACGCTGGCCAGGGATCACAGACGTTGGCCCACCCTTTATGCACCATTCTGTCACCATTGCTGCTCGCTGCTGTAGCTTGTGATTCCTCACCTCAGAGTAAATCAGATTATTGAGGGTGTGCCAGTAGATGGCGCGGCTTGTCTGCTGGCAGATGGTGTGGTATCAACACGATGACCGTAAGACACGATAGTGGTTCATCTTCGAAGGTTCACTATGCAATCATAATAGTCTCAGAAAGTGAGCTGTTCGGAGTTAGTTATTCTCATTCTCGTATGTCAGTCCCGTGCTAGTTACAATGAAATGACCAACATGTAACGTTGATATGAACAGCAAAAGTGTATATGTTGAAATCAGCTGTTGTTGGTCAGTTGTCTATCGAAAGTCAGCTGTTGAAAGACAACTGTCAAAAATCATGTGTTAAAGATCAGCTTTTGAAAGTTAACTGTTAAAGATCGGCTCTTGAAAAGTGGTCGTGGAAGGTCTTATCAGCTGTTGAGGGTTAACTTTTGTGAGTAACCTGTTCAAATTTAGCTGTTGAAATTTACTTAGTCAGCTGGCCAAGACAATGTGTCATTGACAGTTGGTAAATGTGATATATTGAAGGTCAAGTGTGCATGATGATGACAAACTATTGATATATTCAAACGGTCACTTGGTCTTGCTTCAGAGAGGATGACACAACTATAGGTCTCAACTGTTTCCATATATGCATGGATAAAGAAAGAGACCCTAAAAGCCTGTATTTACAGAGGCAGGTGATTGGTTGAAATTATGTTTCAATCAATCACACCTAATGTTTAAAATATTGAGGACAAGACATCTGGATCTATTTTGATGAATATGATTGTATTATTCAAATTCAAATTCAAATTCATTTATTCATGTTCCAATTACAAGTTTTACATCTGTTAAATATATATATATATTTTTGATGATGGATACAAAGGAGACCCGCAAAAGGCTTTGTTAAAAGCCGCTTCTATGCGGGCCACCCTTTTTGCGGGTAACCTTTTTTTTATTAAATAAACACAAACACGGTGCAATAAACAGACTGTTCAACAAAATATATTTAGATTTCAGATAAATAATATAAACCAATGTTGTGTTAAATGTATAAAGACAATTGTTGAGACATGTATTGTCAACTGTTGAAAATAACATTGCTATTAATGAACTTTTAACAAAAAACTGTTGAACATAGCATTGCTATTAACGAGCGTCAACCAACTGCTGACAATATCACTGTTATTAATGAGCTTCTGATAACAACTGTTGACAATAGAATTGCTATTTATAAAAAAAATCACAACAACTGTTGACAATAGCATTGTTATTAATTGGTCTGCTTCACAACAAATTCAAAACTCTGATGCTGATTTGATGTGACCACAGTATACAACGTAGACTCAGATGCTGATCTTGTCTGACCACCATCTACAACGTGAGCCCAGCATTAAGCCAGTATCGATAAAATGCATTTTTATGCTGAGTGACAATCACATCCACATTGGTAGGAAACTGTTGAAGTTTCAAAGTAGTCAGTTAAAACCAACTGCATTCTACAGTTCCTTTATTTGTTGGCCCTAAAATTTACTCATTTACAGTATTTAAATAATACGGAGAGGGTCTTGATGACATAAACGTTGGTGGGCATATTTACTGGATTTAAATGAAAGGTGGAGAGTTGAGATTGCCTAAACTATCCTATTTACAGTATTTATTGACATGTAGATAGTTGTGATGGCCTAAACGTTGGTATTTACTGTATTGAGGCGAAATCCAGGGATATTTGATGGTCAGACATGGCGTGGTCACGTGATCAGTAATGCTGAAATATCTCCTTAGCCATGTTAACGAGTCACTAGAGACTAACAGGCCAGGATGGCCAGACAAATTCACCCACAATGCCCCATTTCCAAGCCATTCTATACTTTAGTTATACATCAGGGAGCGACCATTGTCTGTCCCTTCATAGAGAGTGTTTAGTCTCTAGTGAGGCAGAATTAGTTACGACTGAGCGATGGTTCAGTCTGATAAAGCAGTGTTTTTATATTCGTATTGCAGACAAAGTCCACACCAAATAAGGCTTGTTTCACTTTTTAATGTTTAAAGGTCCAGTGTCGTCCACATAGAAGCTTCAGTTGAGCTATAAAACACACAGAGAACTGATTTAGTCATGTGACCAACACCTTTAGTTATACGTCAGGGAGCGACTATTGTCTCTCCCTTGATAGAGAGTGTTTAGTTTCCAGTGAGGGAGAATTAATTACGCCTGAGTGATGGTTCAGTCTGATAAAGCAGTGTTTTTAGATTGGAGCTTGTGTTGTGAGCGATTTAACCTTCCGGCAATAAAATACAGAAAGCCTATCGTTATATCCCATATAATAGCAATTATATTCGTATTGCCGCGAAGTCCACACCCAATAAGGCTTGTTTCAGTTTTAATGTCTAAAGGACCAGTGTCGTCCACACGGAATCTTCAGTTGGGTTATAAATAACACAAACAACTGATTTAGACATGAAAAGCACCTGGCGCATGTAACGACGGTTTAAATCAGCCAATCAGATTCTGGCCGTTAAGCAAACTTCCGGTTTGTTGGTAGCATGCTATATTTGTGCAGTGCTTTTCATCACGTGACAGTGTTACCACCAATAAAAACGTCATATAAGTCAGATGATATTTCTCTGAGCTTTGACCTCTCATCAAATATGCAAGATTTTCAAATTGACAACATCGGTAGCTGACAGTGGCGGTCTGCAGACCGGCAATACAAATGGCAGCGCGAGAGCAAATAGCTCCCAATAAAGTTATTATCAGCAGCTGTATTCATACGCGCTGTTGATCAATGTGCAGAGCGTGAAATAGTCCTGATAATAAGAGAACAAGCAGTGATAGTCAAGCCTCGAGGCAGCTGATGGTGGTGGGGGAATTACTGCATGTCATTCCGCGAGGAAATAATGTGCAATATCAATAATATATAGACAACCTTGGATATTCCCAGACAATGAAGCAAGCATTGGCTCAAAATAACCTATACACAGAGTGAGAATCATTCTCGAAAATAAAAACAAGATACCTTTTGCTGGTTTAATGTTGGGTCAGCGTTTTAGACGGTTGTCCAATATTAAGCTAGCAAACTCAAACTAATATCTAGGCAGAATCATTTCAGACAATAAAACAGGTACATAATATAGACGAGGCGTTGACACAATGCTGGGTTAATGTTGGGCGATCGTCGGCAATGGTGACCTAAAATTAATCCATCATAACGTCAACCTATTCATAACATTCCCCTGCTTCTTTCGCCAACTCATTATTTATTCATCTTATGATAATTCCAACCAACCGGTCATAAATATTCAGGTAAAAAGTACAGAGAATGTGACACTAAATGTCAAGCTTTTATTCTCCTGATAATTTTCAGTGGGCATGTGATGTTTTGCATCTATAAGTATAAATAATTTGAGTATAAAACAACGACCTTTTGAAGGTTTTATGTGATATAATAATAATGTATTATGTAGCAGATGTCATATTTTATCACATTTCTATATTAAAATGGTGTACAACAACCTAAAAAAAACTATAATTTAGGGTTGTTTTCAATATCGTATTATAGAGAAAGTTTATTTACGCCAAAACGTATAAAGTTATATTGTACCGGTACTCTATTTCAACGACAAATGTTCTAAACTGTTCGAATGCATAGCGCGTGCATTGGTGCCTATAATAGGCTACCGCATTAGAAATACTTCAATACGCAATAAGCACTCGTTTATTGGGTTAAAAGGATGAATTGGAGCAGATTAACTATTTCATTCAGGTAAACTTGTATTGTACAGTGGCTTCAATTTGGCAACCACTGAATTGTCGGCATAATGGATGCGGTAAACCAAAAAAACGTCAATGTTAAATAAGTGGCTGATGATCATTACCTAAGTACACAATGTGTGACGACCAGTTGTCACGCCCGACTGGCAAACACTTTAAGTGCTGTATTATTTCTTGATATATGTACATAATTAAAAGTAAATGTCAGGAACTTGAGAACATAATGAAGTATACATCTACGCTTTGAGAGTAGAATTGCTGGAAATTACATTTGTAACTTCATTTTATTCCTGACAGCGTTGTATTCTACTCCTTGAGGGAGTTTACTGTTGCAACCCCCCTCATGCTATTTTAATGTTATTACTCCTCCCCCCCCCCCTCATGCTATTTTAATGTTATATAAGTTAGACTATAATATTTGGTCAAGTTATTATTACAAATATTATTATACCTCTGCTCCTCAGCTGTTGACCAGATTGCTTTGACCTAGAATACGACACATGATATTGATATGTATGTCTCTGAGCTCGGTCCTCTGATTACTTATGTGATTAAAAGTTGATTGATTGATTTATGTGATTAAAAGTTGATTGATTGGTTGATTGATTGATTGATTGATTGATTGATTGATTGATTGATTGATTGATTGATTGATTGATTGATTGATTGATTGATTGATTGATTGATTGATTGATTGATTGATTGATTGACTAATTAACTGATTAACTGATTAATTGATTGATTGATTGATTGATTGATCGATTAATTGATTAATTGAATAATTTATTTCTTGATTGAATAATTGATTTATTGATTGATTGATTGATTGATTGATTGATTGATTGATTGATTGATTGATTGATTAATTGATTGATTGATTGATTGATTGATTGATTGATTGATTGATTGATTGATTGATTGATTGATTGATTGATTGATTGATTGATTGATTGATTGATTGATTGATTGATTGTTTGATTGACGCATCGTGACGTTTTGAAATGTCAGACCCACCATTAATACTCCGTTAGTACAGGAACTGTTCACTAGGGCCACACATGACTAAGACAAAGCACAAACAATAAACAAAGCATTGGCTGATTTATTGCCAAATAAACCTGATGGGCGTTAAAACATTTATATTGCATACTTTGAAATTTCTAAAATGCCGTGTGAAGTAATGTTATGTGTGATTATTAGGACCGGCCTACGTCCGGTATCCTATTAAGTTTATTTTGCCTGAGTTTGTGTCCTATATTTAGGGAAAAGAGGGGTGCTGTATGTGGGAAACGGATGACATTTCTGTACAGCAGAACATGTGTAATATAACGTTTGAGGTCCGTAGGTTAAGTACGTATGTGCTTAAAAAGTATTCAGAAAAAAAAATATTCACGATTCAATACGTGGTTAAGGGCTTAAAGGGTTTTGGTTGGAGTAGTGTTTGCTCAGCGTCGCGGACGGTGAGACAACATTATTTCACAATTGGGCAACTGCTTCGTGTTATCCGGGTGGTGGCCTTTCTGAGGATAAATCGTCAGTGTACCCGTATGGCAGTCAGAGCAAACACGGTACAATCATCCATTTCTGCTTCAATGCTGGGCCAGCGTCGAATACGATTGACCGGCATTGAACCAGCAATGGGCTGCGACGCTGGCCCAACATTGATCCGGTACTGGGTGGGTAGGCCTACATTGTGTGTACCAGGTGCATCGTATCGACGCATAGGCATACACTGACTAATCAGGAGTGAAAAAGACATGTGGCACAACATGGATATTGGCCAGCACCGTTGATGGTGGTGGAAGGAATAAACCTACACGTTGAAAATATGTCCTGGACATTTAGGATTCTGGTCCATGAGGAAAACCAATTAATACAGTTATGTTTACACAATATTAGGCCGTTTTTTTTGTCTAAATCACTCAGACAGAATAAAGCCGGGCCTCGGAGTTCGGGAACACTTTTTCTAGTTTGATACATATGTTTACTTGAAAATCATACACATAAACATTAGAAAATAATTAATTTTATAAACCACATCCCAAATCAAGGGAATGGATATATGGTGATTGACAGTGTGTGTTTTTACCTGTGGATCACGGCAGACATGGTGGCGACATTGCTCCTGCAATCTCTAAAGCGGACATGTCATAGAATGTGAATATCGCGTGATGTCGCTGAGCAAATAAAGACAACAGCTGGCTTATGATTAGCCCAATTCTGGCTGAATGTTGGCTATTGCCTGCTGACGTCACCAGGAATTGAGCCAACGTTGTGCCAATGTTGTGTACGGCGCTGCTCATCAATGTGATTGTCTGCCAGGAAACTGTTGCTCTCCTAACAAAGTGGATTCTGCTGTCAGAAGAACAGATTTATTGCCGGCTCCTTGGTAGCTCAATTTAGCTTTTGTGAAATTGTGGATTCTGCTGCCAAAATGACATGTTTAATTTAGGCTACTTGGTAGCTCGATTATTCTCGTAGAATAGAAATAACTATTCACATACGTACTCTTGACAAAAAATTATACATAGATATATAACTAATTCACAGTGTATTATATAAATGTTCGTAAAAGTTAGCATTTTATAATTTTATTTGTTAAAACAAAATCGGTGATAGTATCGTTTTACGCCGCAGTTACATGTAGGCTGTGACAGGATAACCTCCTGCGGATTTAGGATGAATAAGAAGCTTCTAGATCATAGAATCTCTCCACAGTATATTGATTAGGTAGAAGTGAGCGGAGGAGGTACATAAGGTTTATTTTGACTCAAATACCTCGAGCGAGTCCTAAACTCCATCTACAAAATATATACCCTGTAATCCCCTAGAGCTCTGAGCTGCTCGAATTATGCTATCGCTATCGCCATGTACTACAAGTGCAGTAAATGACTGAAAATTACGCTAAATCACAACATATTTCTGAGTCAATGACTTTGGACATATTATTACAAACTGGATAAAAAACCTACAGTTTTAAAGTGTGAAAAAACAGTTATTAATCACTCACTTAACACTTAAACTGGGCGTCAAATAAAGTTATTTTAAAATTTAGACGATCAAACATTTTTGCGCGATGACGTTTTTATTTCGTAACACAATAGATTTAGAAAAGACATTATTATTTTCGTCCTTTGTCATCATTTTAGTGCAATTTAACAAAATATACTTGAGCTGCACGAACAAACCAGCCTACGAAAAAAAACACCTATTGAACGAGAAAACAAACAAACAAACAAACATCACAAGAAACCAACACTCGTTGAATCCCCGTGGAGCATTGATCAACTAATCAATATATTATCCAAATTGGAATGCTGCCAAATATTAATAGCAAGCATCCTAGCAAATGAATCAGGACACAAGCAAACGAATGGTCAAACGATTGAAAATTCAATATTATTTATATGTTATTAAGATTTGGCAGCTTTCTAATTTGGACAAAAAAATTATTAGTTGATCAATGATCCACGTGATTCGTGAATCAGGTGTTGCTTCTTTGCGCATAGAATGTTCCTTAGCTATAACAGTTGAATTATTCTCACGATTCTAACTTACCCCAGTTCACTTCATTATTTTTCTGGGTTGATGCAGACATAGTGGTTCCAATATACCCCACTTTACTGTATTATATTTCTGGCAGACTTAGGGACTATGATGTGTCGCGGATTGTTACCAGTAAGGTCTGAAGAAGTCGCAACAATCACACACGGAATGAATTGATCCGCGACAAAAGTCTGTAATTCGTACAAATCTTGTCAGTTTATTTCCCCGGTGAGATCCCGCAAGACCTGGCAAGATCAACAATTTATCTGTTGGCTTCGCGCCTCTCTTTCGTTCCACACCATATCATCCATCTTATCAAGTCACAATCCCTCAAGCGCCAGAAGTTCAACTAATGTTGGGTGGATGTTGATGCTGCGTCACAGACGATGGGCCAACATTCAACAAGCATTGGGTAGATGTCTTGTAATGATGGCAAGCAATCAATGTCAGCCCAGCTAGCCACCAATGGTGGCCTGGTTTAGAATGGCTGGTCTTTATCTACTTGTTCCTCATGGTTCACCCAATTTTCTTCGGTCCACCCCACGAAACGTTTGTGACACTGCCCCAGTATTAAAACAACAGCTCAGCTGTATCTACATAATAATATAATATAGTTTATTAGCATTAGACATTACAGTCTGTGAGCATACAATACAAAAATAATAATAATACAAACACTGTTATATGTACAAACGAAGTACCCGTCCAGAAGACGACGGGTATTAAAAAACTACAAATACATAGAGCAGCCCGTTCTATATATTTGTGAGAATTGAGGAAAGAAAAAAGAACATAGTAAATTATTAGGAGGATAACATTAAAAAATAATAATAATAATAATAATGATAAATCACAAAGAATATAGAGGGTTTACTAAAAACAAAAAACTTAGCTAGTTTTCTCACTGTTGGTCCATATTGTATATACCATATTTCAACGGGTATCTGCTCTCGTGATATACAGAACATGACAGTGGAGTAAATATGCATCTGTCCACATAGTTAAAACATACTTTTTTAGCTTCCCATAGGAAAGCTAATGTAGTCAGTGTGGTCTGTCGGCGCTGTGATTTCTACGTCTTCATCTTCTCTGAAGCCAGTGGAATCAGACACCCTACATTAAGTGATTAATGTCTGCCTACCCGTTCTGAACATTAATTGTTCATGAGAAGTGCTACACTTGCACAGTTTGGATAAAAAATGACTTGTAAAACAGCGCATGTTCGCGGAGTGGTCGGTACAGTACTATATGCCTACATGTATAACGTGCGCAGTTCACAGGTAGTCTATATAGATCGTATACAATGCACACTGGCAGTACAGCTCTGCAAAAGCAAAGGGCAGTATCTGCTTACTTGTAGAGTAAGCAGATACTGTATGCTGGCCGCATTGGCTAGACACAAGAGGTATTTGGCTGTATACCCAGCAAACAGGAGGCATTGCCCAATATTATTTTACTGTTGGTCCGCCATCTTCGACGTCGGCCAACATTAAAACAAAATTGGGCCTCGTGTTTGCTGGGTAAGGTGCCGAGATGACTGGCCAATGCCTGGCCAACGCTTTAAATGTTGGGCCGGCATTGTATCGATACCATTACGCTGGCCTGTGGCGTATACATGTACACACAGGCGGCAGGTCTAAGCCACGCACAGACGACAAACAGGAGAAGAGCAAGGTATACAATTTACCAGACCGGTGGCGGGCCAATGTAGGCTCAATGCTATAAGCGTTGGACTAGCATTTGACCGGCATCATTACGCTGTACAGTGGCAACACTCAAACCAGAATTGACTGCCACAACACATTCACACAAACACTCCCACCACGCACATTGTATAGGCCTACAATTCACGCCAATATCTGTGGGGTGCTGCCATAATCATACACAGTACCTCACACATTACCGTTACATAACAGACCTAATGTGAGCACATAACTGTGTCATTTAATATGATTGCTAAAATCCAAATCAACTGTCTATTCAGAGCCATTTGTTTAAAAATGACACATTTATGTGAGCTCCGTTTTGGTGACAATTACACTCACACCATAAAGATCAACACTCATACACCCAAAACAAAATCGCCAACAACAAACCCACAATAACATGCACAATGCCAGTGCTCAACTTATGATAACCCTCTTGTGAGGCGCATCTTTCTACCCTGGTGGCTTTGCAAAGAATTCTAAAACAGCGCAAGTGATATGATTCCACAAACAATTCACTCGCACCTATTATGAACCTTTATTATTCTAAATTAAGACGTACAGTTTTCAAAGCTCAGGCAATCTATTCAAATCATTTCATGACTCTCTCAGCGTCTTCGTGGCAGGCAGGTGTGTGTGGCTGGCAACGAATTGGTGATTCTACACCAAGGTTCAAATCAGATCGCATTAGATCATTATTGAGCAACGAAGCAAGGAATGAGTACCGTCCTCATGCAATACTGCAACAGACGACATTTACAATGACGTGCTGTAATAAGTCAGTAAGCTGGGTAGATTTTAACTAACTGTGCACACAGCTCAATACAAAATTTCAAATTATTTACTTTTAAACAGTCGGGTCAGTAGCCCTATCTCTCCATCAAGCAATTCTTAGACATTCATAAACATATGAAAGTCTAATTAAGTCTAATTAAGCAAAATTGTTTTCACCTGCATTTTATATTCAGAGAACGGTGATTGAAATCAGAGATACGAGGATAGCTATGGTTTGTTTCAACGTCTCTTTCTTTAGGCCACCCTTGGAATTCCAAGGTCAAATTAATTCAATTAACACTATCCAAGTTCCAAGCCTCCTTCCCATCCAGACATCTTCACTACAGAATGTAATTGGTAGGCTAAAAAGGACTCACTAGCATGAGATCCAAATGCCATTATATCGCTCTCAGCACTCTTCAGTGCTAGGGTTCCACAAACTGATTATACATAAAATTACAAAACCAGTTATGTAAAGCACAGAACTGCAAGGTTCTCGTTTAAATAATCAAGATCAACATGGTCCAGGGAAACCACATAATTATTGATCACATCTATACTTGGCCCATGTTTAGTGTAATCCAGATATGTCTATGCATGTATTTGTATTGCTAAATATCATATATGTTTTGAAGTGGAATAATTGTCATCCTCTTGTTTTAGTTTGGGTGTTTTAACATACACAACGAATTGTCGGGTTTCACTGGTGGCGAATGTCTAACTCTCACGAATCATGTTTCACTATGTGATATTAACCTTGGAATATAACCCCTCCATCGTTTTGTTTTTGGAAACCATTACTATTCAGCATAATGCAGGTCTTGACATTATTAGCATCACCAGCCTGCGCCACCGCTTATCAAATGCTGATTCAATGTAACAGAATCTAACACGTTGATACGACTTCAGAATCAGAATATTCGCTGCAATCATCCCCATCCACCCAGGGACCCCTTCTGATCCTGCCATTCAATCTCGCGCCATACCACTCATCTTCAATTAGCTTCTATTATATTGAACTTGACATATTCATAAGAAACAAATTATATGGATACAGGTCCCGAGAAAGTGTGAGTTTGGAGATTATGGCACTGGCTCAGTTCACCAGGCCGAGTCCACAGGACGAGGCCTGGTGGACTGAACAAGTGCCATAATCTCCACAATAGCACGATACGAGTGACCTTTATGCATTTTCTCGCACGATAAATACAAGAAAATGAATTATATAGACCTAAAACTATTTAAAAAACATCAGGATTTATTTGGAAATTAAAAGTTCCACCACCCCCGCCACATCACTGACAAATGTTGACAGAATCACCTGGCATACTCCTACGCTGAGATACAGGTGATGTGACGCTACAATAAACACTACATTGTTGAACTCAGTGTCATATCATCATCATCAGTAGGTTTTCCTGTACCGTTCACTCTCCCTTTACTGGTCGAGACGTCTTGCATTGTGAATACGCGTTGCATGTGGGAAATATCTCTATCCGCTCCCCGTTCATTCTTTTAATAAAATAATTATTTAAAATGCTAATATGTAATTGACGGCAAAGCTAATTCTGAGTTTCTCTCTAAGTCGAACTCAGTAAAAGGTAATTATCCGCATGGCATCTATAATTTAGCGTTATTTTTCTCATTAGCTGGTGCTAATTAAAAATGTTTCATTTATACAACAACAAAAAACATTTTAAAATAAAAAAACTTAGGTACACCACGTACACTTAGGTCTAAGCAGTTACTATTGTTTGTATTTCACCATCACACATATTCTATTTAGGCAAAAAGCACTAGTTGAAATTGCTACTGTAGAATTCAGCTGTAACTCCTTATTTTACATGTTACTGCTATGTGTCTTTGCCCTGAATCCAGCTTTCAATCTATATATATAGTAATTGGAGCGGCCTGTTTGCCCTCATAAGCACTGGACTACACATTAACGCCGACACAGCACCTCATATAACACTTACAGTCTGTGCAGCCAGCAGAGGTTGGCGCAATGTTAGTCAAGTGTTGGGCCTGCGTGGATGATATTGATTCAACATTGCCAGTTCCTTGTCATGCGTTTCTCAGTTATGTCTGTGGTGTCTTTTCTAGATCATTTGTCTAAAACACTCTCTCAGTGGCCAGCTGAGGGCGGGCGGGCAAAAAATGTGATTGTGTGCATGAGGGAAGTGGTGAATGAATGAGATACAAAATGTGGACATACAGGCTAATCTTGTCCACGAGAATCCCATGACCAGACACAGGATTCGAAACTCTAATAAACTTATTGGGAATAAACTCGTTATTTTAAACCTGAATACAGAGAGTGGATTATCTCAAAATATGTTGTAAATATGTAGCTATTATTAGCCAATGTTTATTATAATTTTCATGCGACTATAAATAAAGCGTATCTTTTATTAATTTATCTGATCAATTGCTGTTTATTGCAGGATGGCATGATCGCTATTCCTGTGGTAACATTATGTCTCATTTCCTCTCATTCATACATATTACACGATCACATTCTCTCGGGAGGTACACAATTAATCCCTGTCAATATCACCATGTGTTTTTCTCACGGTAACCCAGACATTAGTTCAGTTTAGCCTTAATAAAATGAAATGAATGTGGTTTCAGGCCACCTTTGTGCACATACAGTCTAAGCTGGGCCAGGGGAATCTCCTTAGGATGGTAATATATGAATGAGATGCCACTGCCCTCCAGCTACAGGATTCAAAATTCGGACCCTGGCGGTCTGAGGCAGAGCACGTTACCTCTCCGTCACGGAGGCTTCCCGCAATATTCAATCTTTACGAGTGAGTGGGGAAGAAACAGTTCATTTTCATTAAAACTTGAAGGCCAGAGTGGGATTCGAATCCGCGATATCCGACTATCTAAGCAGGTAGCTTTAAATACTGCATCAATAAGTTTATTCGAGTTTCGAATCCTGCGTCTGGTCATGGGATTCTCTTTGATTTAATGCTGAGCACAAAAGTGGTTTAAACCCCTTTTGTTAATAAAGTAGTTTATTGGCTTGTTTATTTGTCCATTCGTACGTTAATTAATTTATTCATTAATACCAGAAAACGTAAGACATGTTCCATATTTCTGTGTCTGTGTCGTAGATGGTGGCAGAACATTAGAACAACACTGAATGCTTTTTGGAGATGATATCTAGGAAGACTTGGGCAAGTTTACACTCAGGTTGTATATAGTGGGAAGACTGGGGTAAATTCAGTAATTAATCATCATCCACCAGACATCAATCATCAGTTAATTGCTAAGTCTCCTTCAATGCTTCTCTTTGCATATTTCAGTCAGTTATCAAGGTTATAGTCATCTTCTTCTAATAGCTTGTCACACAGCATGTTTTTGATAACAAGTGACTTGTCAGTAGTCCAACCATTCTTACAAAATGCATAT
Organism: Flabesymbios commensalis; assembly: GCA_964017125.1. Classification (NCBI taxonomy): domain Eukaryota; kingdom Metazoa; phylum Annelida; class Polychaeta; order Terebellida; family Flabelligeridae; genus Flabesymbios; species Flabesymbios commensalis. Next base: position 6,575,184 of record OZ024915.1, read on the forward strand.
CACCTTGGTTTGCCTTTTAAAGCTTCTGAATGTGAAAAAAATGACTTTAAATAAAATACTACACTGGACTATAATGTGTCGTTTTCCCGGCGCAACATTTATTGTGTTCCCAATAGCTCTGTGGAATATTAAAGATAGAGGCTCTCACAGCTTTGAATCGGTTTCCTTGGTGTGAGAAACCTACATGTAGACATTAAAAACACATTTCCACGTTATTTGGCAGCGAGGTTTTGGCACGTTACTTTGCACTCTAGCGACAAACGTACAAGGTTACCTTTATGGGACTTTTAGTATGTTGATCAGGTGGGGTTCAAGATGCAATCTTCCAAATTTAATTTCTGCCCTATTTTTTCCAATTAAACGTCCTAATTTTACTGGATTATATACAACTTCTTCAATGGTTCGTGTTACATTAATTTGCTTCTAATACCTGACACGTAAACTCTCTGATATGTCACATGGCGTAAAGAAAGCTTAGATGGATTGATGGTAGTATCTAACTCCTGATCTCTGACCTTTATCACATTACGTGGTCAGACAGGTCATGCCAGCCAAGCCCCATTTATTATACAGATCTATACTTGTGTCGTGCGCGGCTTGACCATTCCGCGTATGGCGCATTGCTTGACCATTCCGCGTATGGCGCATTGCTTGACCATTCTGCGTATGGCGCATGGCTTGACTATTCTGCGTATGGTGCATAGCTTGACCATTCCACGTATGGCGCATGGCTTGACCATTCTGCGTATGGCGCATGGCTTGACCATTCTGCGTATGGCGCATGGCTTGACCATTCTGCGTATGGCGCATGGCTTGACCATTCTGTGTGTGGTGCATGGCTTGACCATTCCGCGTATGGCGCATGGCTTGACCCTTCCGCGTATGGCGCATGGTTTGACCATTCTGTGTGTGGTGCATGGCTTGACCATCCCGCGTATGGCGCATGGCTTGACCATTTCGCATATGGTGCAATGCTTGACCATTCGGCCTATAGTGCAAGGCTTGTATCAATATGTATCCTTCTCGTTTATAACTGCTGTCTCATTTGACCAATCAAACAAACAATCAAATCAAACGCAAACGCAATCAAATCAACTTTCTATTATGGGAAAATTCCCAAATTGACTGTGATAAAGGGTTGACAAAACATGCACATTTTCAGGACAAAAACACGTCTCACATGGCTATTTCTATGAGTTTCGTTTCGTGCTTTTCAGCGTTTTTTCGCGCGACATTGTGGCTGACCGTATGGTCATGCTGGTACATTATTACCAATTCCCCGCTATAGCATATCTCTTTTCTCGCGGCAGATAATACAACAAAAAGGACGCTAGGACAAACATGATGTAAACGACAAAGATGTAGAAATAATAAACATAGACACATAAATAATACAGTGCGATGTCTTTCCTATATATATCCCGCCAGTACAACAAAGGTAATGCTAGGATGAACACGATAAAGACGACACAGATATAGAAATAATACAAAGAGGTGAAGAAATAATGAAAATAAATACATAAATAATATAAATATACAGAGAAATGATAAAAACTAGTCTAAGGAATAATAATATTATTGAAAAAGCAGATAAACTCATAGTTATCTTTTACTCTTATATTGTACAGCTATATACACAGATCTAGTGGGATGATATTAAACAATAGGTATGTCAACTAATACAACACTTTTAGGCTGACATATTTGTGATATGCTCATTTGTCGTTTTTCTCTATCATTCTATTTAGCGCATTTACATTGATATACTTGTGATTTGGTATTTTATGGTCAAAGGACCTGTTCGTTCGTGTGGCATTCTCCACAGAGAACATATAGTCTAGCAGCCATTTCGGTGCATTGAAATTATGGCACACATTGCCATTTCTGTTCTACCAGGTACTCATTTACAACTAAGTCAAGTGAAGCGTGTGAGGGTAAAGTTCCTTGCCCAAAGACACAACATCGAAACAATATCCCAATATTAAGAGAGGAGAAACACTATATTTCCATGACAATCCTGCTCCAAGTGGGGTGCAAAACCACACGGCAGGCAATGACATTGACAAAGCGCCTCGCTCTAGCTATGCAGCCATGTGCCTATGTGTGGGACATATTTGTTATATGGCTCTTTGCTAGTTTTTCTGTATCTTTTTATTCATCCAGGACGTGTGAATGACATTTAGTCACTGCATTCACCAGATGAAGGAGAGTTTACGGTACCATTTGTCACTCCATTCAGACGCATGGCAGCCATTTTACCAATGTAGCGTGTTGGGTGATAATGTGACGATTATCAAGTGTGAATTATGCAGCGAAACGCTGACGAGAACGAGGCTGGATTTTGTGCAGGCTTTTCTTGTTCTTTTGTCTATTCTGCCACACTCTGTCCACTCTGAGAGACGCGGAACTAGCCACTTTCCCGTCTAGCCAGCTCACTGACACTACAGCCACCGTGGGCGTCATCTGATAGACATTATAATTATCGTATTACAATGTCACTTCTGAAAATGATCATTAGTGCCGAAAAGAGACGTAAATAAAACAAAATACTACTACTACTACTACTACAACCTAGGGCGATATTTTTATGGAAAACTGTTGCATATATCATATAACATGTAAAAAATCCTTAACAAGCCATTTTAACTGAACTATAGGTAGCCATTCCTGCATAAATACCACGTCATCTTATATCATAGTCCATACCCACATACATAAGGCATACAGTGTAGCCTTATATTATGGAACCTTTAGTTTTCTAAGAGTGTAAATACACACATTACACAGTGTCACATTTGTCATTGGCCGAGCACTAGTGTCCCCACTGCCCATTGACCCCAGCTGTGACCTGACCCAGTCAGGTGTTAGTTCTGTATGTATCAGTTACTCCATTAAATTATCAGTTACTCCAGTCAGGTGGTAGCTCTGTGTGTGTCAGTGACCCCAGATATGACCTGACCCAGTCATGTGGTAGTTATGCATGTGTCAGTGACCCCAGCTACGACCTGACCCAGTCAGGTGGTATTTATGTGTGTCTTAGTGAACCCAGCTAGGACTTGACCCAGTCACATCATTGCATTGTGTGAGCTTGGACATAGCTTTAAACATAATCATGTAAATTATAGTAATCATATTGACATTGTTTGTCCAAATGTGAAGTTGTGTGGCGTGGTAGCCAGACACATTTTCAGGTTTGAAAAATATACTTAAGCTAGTAAAGGGTCCGGAGAATAATTGACATTGTCACCAGCAGATAGCATTTCAATGCAAGCCTCCACACCCCATTATCGGTCCATATTTAAGCACCCACACCCATTGTTGGTTTATATTGCAGCCTTTCTCACCACATTTATGTAGAAGTTTCCAAACCTCATTCTCGGTCTATATATAAACCTCCCATACCCGTTATTGCTCCAAATATAATCCTGCCATATCCTTTTTTTGATCTAGCTGGAAGGCTCTCACATCCCAGTCTCGTCCATTTTTAAGCCTGCCTTATACTATGCTTAGTCTATAAAGCCACACATACATCACATTCCGTAGATCATCTAGGGTGTAACGTCTGGGCACTGGGAGGGTGTTAAATTGATGTAACAGCCTGTTTTGGCTGTGGCGTTAACCGTCATTCTCCCTGCCTGGTGTTTCACCAGAACTAATTACAATCAATTCTTCCCACGGATTGATCCTGATGCGTCACAGACGTGGAGGCTTCCGGCCAGGGTAGGACACACACCCAATACTGGCCAAATATCGGGTCATCGTCGCAGACGATAGCCCAGCATCAAACCAGTATTTGATTGATGGATCACGTTGCTTAACAGAATCACGCCCTGTAACAAAGCCAGTATACAGCGGACTATTAGATATTGATAGCTTCAGGTTCTCCCCGGAGAGTAAGACTGTTGAGATGTTCCAAGGCCACAGAGAAAGTCAGATTTGTCTGATTGTCGTCAGGTCTGTTTTACTCTGTCATGTCTCAGGTTGTGCTGTACATTGATAACACTACAAGAAAACATGAATCCCAGTGTTGTGCTCTCGTTTTTTATGTGATTTTTGTCTGCTTAATAATTGTGAATTTACTGTTCATGTTATTATATATGGCATCAGTATTAGCATAAACAACTTCATAATAAATCAGGCTACTCAAGAATATGTTATCGCCAGCAACCGATATTAAATGCTGAATAATTAGTATATCAATGTATATCAATGATTTAATGTATACTGCTTTTTGTGCTTTTTGTATACCACTTTGTTTACATGTCACGCAACACTTATTTTCATTTTTCTATTGCAAGAGAAGCCTCGATTACATTTGTATTGCTTCAATTGTTAATAAAATATGTTTACACTAATACTGCCGACTACAGGCGCCAGCAGACAGCAAAGCATACATTGGTTGAAACTATTCAAATAAAATACACAGCTAAAAGTGTAGGTCATACTCCCTACCCGAAAAACAATGGCTGACTAATTTGTTTATAGGGTAATCTGACATAGCGGATGGTTGAATGAGGAGGTTGTTACCGTCTCTCAGTCTGCAGTGTACATGTCTCTGTCTGCAGTGTATATCTCTCTGTCCAGAGTGTGAATGAATCAGAGCCCCAAATCCAATAACACGCCATGATCACGTCTAATATATGGCCCTGGACAACCTGTGTTGTGCAGTAAGTCATTCATTATCGCTGTAAATGCAGTCAACCAGTTTATTGAAGCTATGGCTGCCTTTGAAGTTTTAGTGATGTATTGCCAGGTGACTAAAAATGCGATCAAGTTTTTTTATTAAACCAAATAATCTGTGATTGTTTGGTGATCGGGCCCAAAGCTAATAAATATAATACATGGAGTTTTTGTTGTGGACAAATTATTCACTTAAACCTGTCCTGGTTCTGCACTGAATTGTTATTACATGTTTTATCGTACAGCTATTGAAATTAATTATTTAATTCATGTGGAGTCAGCCCGAAATAAATTATTTTAAAAATACTCTACTCCCCCGTCTCGGGGATTGAATGGTGGAATTATGAAGAAGAGAAAAATAGGGAGTGTAGAAGAAGATGAAGAAGAAGAATATGACGAAAAATGAGAAGAAGAAATAGTAGTAATAGTGGTAGTAGTAGTAGTCGTAGTAGTAGAATAATAAGAATACGAAAAAGAAGAAGAAGAGGAAGAAGTAGTAGTAGTAGTAGTAGTAGACGAGTGTATCAAATGTATCAAACTGAACAAGGAATGATAAATCAAGAATAAAAAGTTATTATTTAGAAAATTCCGAGCGACATACATATATACATATGCACACATATATGTGTGTTTAAATCATGTATACATGTGTGCAAACACATACGCGCACATGTAGAAATTTATCATAGACGTGTACATTCATATATAAGTAAAGGAATATAAGGTATGTGTTTTGCGTTTCTAAATATTTAGAAACATAGAAATGGATAAAATGAATGAAAAAAGGGGACATTGCGGATATAACAGCTCAATAGTGAGCATGTAGAAGAGTAACTATTTAGAAATATATTCCTAAAACGCGAAACCGTGTAAACTTTGGGTAGGCCTATACAATTTGTCAGCAATGTTATTTATAACATGTGATAAATCAAAACGTATGCATTTCGCAGCAAAGTCATGTCGGATTCGATTAGTCGAATATTTTTGTTGATGCTTTGTGTTGTGGTTGTGTATTCCACAGTGTTGTGGAGGTGTGAAAAAAGTGAACTATGTGGGTAATATGTTGTGTTGCAATTTGTATATACATTTAACTTGTTTTAATTTAAAAATGTCTTCAATTCTTAATGTATTTACTGTAATGATAATGATTTTCTGCCAGCTATAATTCTCAATGCCGTTTTTGTAATTTATAAATTCTACCAAAGGTATAACCACTATAAATACCATAATGGAGGCGAGGGACAATTAAAGTACAATATGACAAATGTGATATATTTAGAAGAAGAGTATGTTTTAATTTGTTTAAAATGCCAACTGTTCGACACATTTTTAAATAAATAGAGTTTATGTGAGTGTCCTAGTTCAAGTTAGTTTGTATGTTCATGCACGAGCAATTAAAAACTGTAACATAGTCAATTAAAATGCCATCAATGTATAATTTTGGAGGTGTTATGTCCCGTTTTGGCACATTACTCTTTGTTTATTAATTTTCACAATCTGCGTGGGTGAACATGTTTCTATTGCTTTGTGATGCCATTAAGTATAGTATGAAAATTTAGGTTTGGATCTGATATGTCTTGTTTTTCCATTTAGTTAAAAACATTAGATGACACAAGGTATGTCTTAAGGCTTTGGATATTATTTTGTGTCATTTTACTACCACGTGTGTACTATGGTAGAAAGTATTTTTCAAGACAAATGCGATATGGAGAATGATCAGTATGACAGTGGGTGATTTTATTTTATCGAAATACAGTTTGAAAATTATCAAAATTAAAAAATGAATATAATTACCATTTAAGTCTCGTGGTTGTCTATGTATAATAAACTAATAAACGTTTCAGGTTATGGTTTTTACTTGAAATATCCACGAAGATTTCTTCAAATTTCTCAATTATCAATTAGAGGTAAAATAACCCGCTATGTACTGAATTGGTTTTACCTTTATATGTGAATGAGTAATACTGTAATTGGATTAAATCAACGTTAGAATCTTGAAAAAGCAAAGTTCCTTGTAAACATATAATATTAAAGTAAATACTATGTTGAGGCAGATCATAGATAAGTATTTTTAATAGATCAATTTTTCGAAATGTCGTTCAATTTAGACGAGATAATGTGTTGTATTCTAAAGGTTGTCCATTGCGCGACTAATTACATATAACCTATTATATCTAGACTTCAATATAATAATCGTTACGCTCTCAGTTGAGATCTTTTTCCCAATGTTGGGTTAGTGTCTGTGATGCTGACGCTGACATTGGGTGAACCACTCATGCTTTCCAGGTTAGTTTACTTATTCCCCCTCTCGATCAGGGTGCAGTGTGCTGACAAGCATTCACATTGAAATACACACATCATCCATCACATCCATCCTATCAGATAAGGTCATCAGATCAAAACCAAATTGAATTTTAAAACTTAGGAGCCTGTTTTGTAAAATTGATGTCAATTTTATTGTGATTGTGGATAATGCTGTCTTGGTGGAGGACATAACAGGACATGTCAATCCCTGATTGACATAATAAGGATATAGCTAGCACTTGCATGACAACAATAGGTTACTATCCTGCAAACACAAAACATCTGTATAACATGTGTACAACGTCGGCCAAACGTCCAATATTGTATAATGTTATACAGATTGGTTGTGTTTACTCGGTGGGTATCAGCCTGCTGCCTGACAGTAGGCAACAAGGCTACTATCAGATCTGACACACGCAGTAAGTTTGTATTTGTCATTTTCAGTCAGATAAGTATGATGTATGATTTGGGGTCAGTCACAATCCCGTCTGCTTTGATAACACATTATTACATTACCAGTCTGAAAACACGAGTTGTTCACCCAGTGATGGGTTATTGCTCAGAAAGCATCACAGACGATGGGCCATCATTAAACAAACATTGGGTCAATATGTCACATATATTATCAGCCTCTCTCTCATTAATTATATAAAATATGACGCGTGTGTCACGTGACTAGTGATGGATTAGTAACACGGGATATGTTCTCGTCAGGAGGGCATTAATTAAACGTCACAATTATTATTGATCTTGACATAACGTGCCTGTCTGATTGGATGGCTATCTGGCTGACTGTCTTGCTGGCTGGCTGTCTGAAAGGCAGGCAGGCTGGCTGGCTGGCAGGCTAGCCGTTTTGCTGTCTGGCTGGTTGGACTGAATGACTGGCTGCCCAGTTCACTGGCTGTATGACCACCTGGCTGGCTGTGTGTCTGATTGGCTAGCTAGCTATCTATATGGCTGGCTCGCTGACTGGCTGCCAGGCTGGCCGCCTGGCTAAATGGCTTGACGACTGTCTGCGTGCTTGGATGCGTGCCTGGCTGACAGACTGGTTGGCTAGCTTGCTGACTGACTGACTGACTGACTGACTGACTGACTGACTGACTGACTGACTGACTGACTGACTGACTGACTGACTGACTGACTGACTGATTGACTGACTGACTGACTGACTGACTGACTGACTGACTGACTGACTGACTGACTGACTGACTGACTGACTGACTGACTGACTGACTGACTGACTGACTGACTGACTGACTGACTGGCTGACTGACTTACTGGCAGGCTGACTAACTGGCTGGCTGGCTGGCTGGCTGGCTGGCTGGCTGGCTGGCTGGCTGGCTGGCTGGCTGACTGGCTGGCTGACTGGCTATCTGGTTAACTGACAAAAACATTTGCTGGTTTCCTTGCTGGCTTGCTGACTGGCTGCTGTCCGCCAGCCTCTGGACTTCCCCCTGGTTTTATGAGTGGTCCTCTAATAAACGAGCGTCACTTTACCACGTTGACCACCGCTCTCAACGCCAGTTTGGTGATATGAAAGGGCAGAGTTGAGATATTATGCTAATTCACAATCAATATAACAAGAAGAGGTGCTACCCTAGCGTTGCCTGCACACTGGTCCACGTTGTGCCAGCTTTGAGGCGGCGTTGTGTAGACGTCTACTGCATGCTTGGTTTACTCTCTCTGTGTGGTATCTCTATGGTGACGGTGCAGACTATATGAGCGCCCTGGGACTCCATGGCAGGAGTCAATGTGACATCCTATGATGAATAAATTGATGAAACCAGCATAGGTCGACAAAATGATAAGACACTACACAAATGCATGTGTGGGCTCGCTATAAATTGGATTCAAATATATGCATAATACATCGCTGCGTTTTTTTTATACTTCCCTATCTGCTCAGCAATTATTTTTACTAAAAAAAAAAAATAACGTGTCCATCATATCTGGTATGAGTGATATTAAAAACAATCAATATGTAGGAAGAAACTCCGCCATGACCCGACACTGTTGTGCTTCTGTAGACATAGATTTATACAATGTGAATGGTTCAACCAGATTATTGTTGATGATTTTGACATGAAGTGAATTGACATGCTATCTGCTGGATTGTCCCAGATAACAGATGGGTATCCTGTTGGGGGGAATGAGATAAATCATTTCTTTCCGAAGGGACGATGGCATGTCCCCTTCCTCTATGAAGAAACAAGACTGATTCCAAGATCCCTATTGTGTTAAGACAGATACTCCGTTTCTCTACATGTTGCACATAACAAATGTGCCGTGATACATACATACGGGATCCACTGGGTGTACGTTTGGATTGCTCTGATCACATGAGCTGGGGGGGGGGGGGAGGGTCGTGTTTTTTTGTTCGAAATAAATAATTTTGTTTAATAATAATTAGTAATAGTTGCAAATGTTTTCAAGCAAAAGAAAAAAACCTATAACTATTTTTTCTTTAAAATAAACTGAGCAGGTTTGTACCAAATAATTAGGTTCGGTTTAGTAAATACAAAAAAATATATGCCTGTATTCCTCATACATTAAGTTAAAATATATATTATATGGTTTATGTTTCCCAAATTATCTAGATTTTTATTACATAGTATATATAATTGTGATAAATATATACAATTATTATACCCCTTCTATCTATCTCGGATTGCCATTTTTTGAAACATGTCTTTGTACGAGACACTTTGATCCTCGTAAAAGCCATGAATCGACAGTGTCATCAGACTGTAAGCTGCACATTGCTCATTTTAAATTATAACTTGAAAAGTTGTGAAAAAAAATTGCGATATATAACCATGCGTATGTGGCTTATGTTTAATAAAATTCATGTTGTAAATAGTACAAATTCTCACAAATAAAACACCTTGAGCTAGAGTTGGATATTGCATGCCATGTCAGAAGTTCTGGCTTCAAATTCCACTTGTGTCATGTTATATTACAAAAGGGAATGTGTACGTTAATAGCAGTCTAACGTTAATGACAGTCTAAACAGCAAAAACAACAACATTTTATCTAAGGACATAAACATATTTGAGTTTATCTGGGTCTTTGAAGTGATAACTGCCGAGAGGAGGGGATACGCTATATATGCCCCCCTTCTAGACCTGGACAGAGGAGGGGCATATTACACGTGACTGGCTTATCAATCCGTGATTGGTTGATCAGCGGGAGGCTCTGGTAAACTCGTCCAGACACGATCACGTCCCATGTCATAATGCTCACAAACCGACTGTCCGGAAAACCGCTGATAATATGCCTGGAAAAACATCACTCGTTCATCCAATGCTGGTTTATTGTTGGACCTCCGTCTACATTAAAGCAACATGAGATTTCAGGGTGATTATGACGTAGTCCTAGGTGACAGGTCACGTGTGATGGCGCATGCGTACAGACCTGTGGGTCTTGTCACGCTACTTGCGGTGGACTACTGTCATTTCATAATCTAGTCACGTGATCAAAGCCGTCTCCTGAAGTCAGACAGCCAGACATCAGGGTTTATGGTCTGAGGGGAAGCAATAAACTAACATATCACTCTCAGTGAATCACGTTATAGTCTGGTTTATTGTACGAATTAATTTTTAATTAAAAAATATAATTTCGCTAATGAGCCACCCTTACTGCGGCGATAGCATAGAAAAAAACAGCCAGCATTTGCTGTGATTAATGTAACCTAATAACGCCGCTTACCAGTGAGACGCGTTATAGGCTGGCTTATTCAAAAGCCTTATACTGTCATGTGTCAAAATACAAAACCTATTGCTTATGAAATATTGTAGGGAAACGTATCCAAATCTCGTAGCATCGCGTTTTTTACTTTATTTATCACAGCCTAGCTCCGTGGAAACAAGCAGTTTTAATAGTTTATCATTTATGGACAGAAATTAGCATATCTCCCTTAGTCGTATTTGTATATTGTAATGGATGTCTATGTCATCTATCAAGATACAAAACTTATATCATGTCAACCTAATAATATGTAAAATACTTTGAAAACAAATATCAAATGTATATCTTAGCGTTACACTAAAGCAAAAAAGACTGATATCTTTATTTTGTAATACTTTGAAGAAGCTCACCAAGCTCAGTCATCGTTGATCGTAAATTGGTCACAATGGACTGTCTAACTGAGCCTAGCTTTTTTGCTTTAGTGCAGCGGTAACGTTTATATTCATGGTCATCACAGCTCATCATTGGAATGAACGAATGGTACTTTAGTCCACAATCACCACGTTCCAGACACATAATTTAAAATGCGCATCCTATCAGTGGCCACGTTGACGTATTATGTTTGTCAATGAACCAGCTAACACATTTACCTAATGTTGTATTAATGCTGCACTACCGTCATTATGCTAGCCCAACATTAAGTCAACATTTGGTCAACGTCTGGTGATAGGGGGGGGGCGTATCTGCAACACTTTTTTATTTCGACCAATTATAAAGACAGAAGAGAAAGTGTGAGGTCTCGAATTTTAATTAGCATCGTTAATTTGCCCGCTTTTGTCTTCGGCGCAACCAATAAATTAAAACGTAAACTTTTGTATGAATCAATTTTTAATTAAAAAATAGAATTTCGCTAATGAGCCACCCTCAATGCGGCGATAGAATAGAAAAAAAACAATCAGCATTTGCTGTGATTAATGAAACCTAATAACGCCGCTTACCAGTGAGACGCAAAACCATGATCTGGCTCTGAATTGTAGCCTACCTTAGCGCTATCAAAGCGAAATGTCATCTTGTCCGGGTAATGTGAGATATTTATCAGGTGGCATTAATCTATCCTAATAAATTGAAAAGGAAGAATGTGACCTTGTTTAGGGAACGTGTGTCGCCTGGATCAGATTAAAACCTGCAATTCTCAATTATTCTTCAGTGATTATTCGTCAGTTATTAATTATTCCTTTTCATTAATTTGCCACGCAATGTTAGCTTGGAAATGATTTAGTACTAGCAGTTCAGCTCTGTTTTTAAGTTGTGTTTTACACAATTCAAAATTATATGAGTCGGAGAGCTGTTTAGTTATGCCTCAAGGAAAAATATACGCCATTATGACAATCTAGTTGTGTAAATTACTCATCCACGTTTTATTTTTAAGAGCATGATGTTTTGTGGAACTAGTTACAATAATTGTTTTTCATTCCTATGCTCATTTATTCCGACATGTGAACTGTAGTCGCTGCGATAATTTTTTTATCAAATTATCAGAGTGACCAGAAAGATCAAAATGTTCCTAATTTGATGGTATAGCATTGTTTTTTATATGGGTAATATTAAAACTATGACGGCATGTTATGTCAAGCATATTAGACGCTTCAATATATACAGAATTGAAATGTATTAAATAAAAGATCAGACTGCTCGAAATGTGTTGGTGATATTATTATGTTTTCTTTATTACATATTAAAACTAGAACGGTGTTCCATGGAGGATATGTGGCGCTAATTCACAATAACACAACATAAATGCAGATACAAGCCCTGTACCAAACAATATAAATACAACAAGCACAAATGATATAGTGAAATCATGTTCCGATCGGTGGAATACATAATTCAAAATTATATGAGTCGGTCTGCAATGAGGGCTGTTTAGTTATATCTCAAGGCAAATAAACGCCATACGAGCAACAAGAAGGCTTACATAAGTAACTTGATCACTCGCCAAGGATAGCATGGACGCAATGCTGCTGTGACATTCAGTGGCTAGTTTCAAAATGCCCTGAGTGACGCATTATTTCAACTCTAAGCTATGCATTTACATGTAGAGATGGAATGATTGTTACTGGATTAAAAGTCTAATTTATATTATCAAAGTTGAAGGCCACTTGATCGCCGCATAACTAATATCAATCTGTAGTGGATTAATTGATAATTGGCTAGTTGTCTGACTGATTGTCTGCCTGGCTTTCTTGTTGGCTTGTTTGCTTTGTTGCATGGGTTTCTCCATGGCTTAATTGGGGGGCTGACCAATGGGCAGACTGACCCGCTTTAATAGACTGTTGCAGCACCAGCAGCAAGAAAAGCAAATGTATCAGCAGCTTTAGAAGCAGCAACAGCAGCACCAACAGGAACAGAAGCAGCAGCAGCAGCCACCACCACCAGCAGCAGCAGCCACCACCACCAGCAGCAACAGCAGCCACCACCACCAGCAGCCATACTGGCCGAAAAGTGAAGTAAAGCAAATATCTTACTTACTTACTTACTTACTTACTTACTTACTTACTTACTTACTTACTTACACCAGCAGCAACAGCAACAACACCACCACCAGTAGCAGCACCACCACCATCAGCAGCAACAGCAGCAGCACCAGCAGCAGCAGCAGCAGCAGCAGCAACAGCAGCAGCAGCAGCAGCAGCAGCAGCAGCAGCAGCAGCATTGTTAGACTAAGTAGCGTCCTTGAAGCTGCAGTTGGGATTAACTGTTGGTTCAGGGTACATCTGGTGGGTGTGAGGCTTCAGACTAGGGCTGGTTGTTGTCAGGCTCTATGCTCTAGTTTTGCTGTGATGCTGTTTCCTAGGATGCTTCTCGCTCTTGTTGCTGTGATGCGGGCTGCTTCTCGCTCCAGACTCTGGATGATGCTACCTGGGATGCTTCTGGCTACAAAGTTCGTTTGCTGTTAGCTTGGGTGCTGGGGACTTACCTCTCTGTCTGGAATCTGTCTCCCGTCCCCAGATAAACCTTGGACGTAGCATGTCTCAATCCGTCACTGTGATGCGCGTGACCAGTTTACTTTCAGCTGTGTTTAGCTGTTCATTTGTGGCGGCCGCGATCTGTGGTGGCGTTTTCGGTCAGAATTACGACCACTGTCCTCAGTCCAGACTCCACTCTTCTCAGTCAGCATTACTCCACTGTCCGCATCCCTGTCTCCACTAGTTCTGGTCATCCCTGCACAGACTGATTTATTTAGCATTCAGTCTGCACTGTAGTAGAGACGCTGGATGGAACGACAAAAGCCACTGAGATTAACATATCAAAATCACTGAGGTGATCAACAATGGTCTATTGGACCAGTATGCTTATATAATAAGAACCTTCTGGACCTACCCAGTCATATCACACACTGGACCTGACTGGTCATATCAACATTATGATTCAGGGTGGTGACACTAGGATTACTACAAGCGTCACTGACTGCAGGCTATTAACACCGCATAACATATGAGTTAGGCCTAATGACAAGCCACCCATGCGGTGACTTAATACAGGATATCATGATAACATCTCAAAAAACGTTGTGATTGCCGAATAAGTTAATGCCACAGAATAGCTGATTATCTGGGATATTCATCTGCGACTCAGGAGGTGGAATATTATCATATAAATATCCTCCTCAAGTGTTGACTGAGTGATGAATAATCACATTGAGTAATTCAACATACATATTATAATGATATATCATACACGATGTGACTGAGTGTAGGACAATCACATATCACTAAACATAATAAATAATAATCATAACCACACATATGGAAATTCTCTGTGAGATGTTATATATGTCACGCAGGCTTAGACAGACAGTAGGATAACGACATACCAGTAATGAGGTGATTTATGGTGGAGAATCAATTGCTATATACCACTCAAGTCTTGATTGAGTGTAGAATAGTCATATACTAATCAGGAAGTTTGTGAGTCTAGGACATTATATTCGGATATCAACCAAAAGGTAAGTGCAAGTAAACAAGCTGAAATACAAATTAAACCTTATTTTTATTGAGTGCAACTGAAAATGATGTAATCTTAGTATTATAAAATGACCGAGAACTGTACTTACTAAGTACTAAGTACTTCTAGGGATGTGTGAGTGGGATTAATACAAATAAACTCGCTAAGAATCCCGCAAAATCAATGAGAGGAAGCTAATAAAATAGTAATATTTCGATTGTTGGAGTGATAGCTAGGCCCCTCATCTCTGGTATGGCACGTGACAGCTGTATAAACTACCGTGATTTCAAACAGTCTGTGGCAGAGGAGGAATCATTACGAAGGACAAGACTGGTCACTACTCACAGCAAAAGAAACCAGTCGTTTCTTTCTTATTTTAGAAGTAAACAGTTGTGGCTCTTTGCTTGTGGCATTATTGGCCGTTAGTCTGTCTAATGCTGACAAAGACCATAACATTTTAAACAAACGGTAATTTCCCACTTGTAATGTAAGCATTTACTGTTGGTTGTTGTGTACTTAAACTAGAAAAGCTAACACCAAAAACATGTTACTTTTCAAGTAATCAGTTACTGTTACTTAGAAGGATCTGGCCTCCACTATGTTACTGTGGTGCGCGGCTTTTGCTAACTATAGTAGATCATGCATACAGCCCGGGCAGTCCACTGCTCATTAATACTTAATGGATGCTGTATGATATGCCCCCTTTCCGGAGGTTGTGATTTGTTGGTAGATCTAGTATTAGCGACAAGCGACACAGAATACCGGGCGTCACCCAGGCGGCATGGTTTACTGTGATGGCTGTAACCAGGGCAAGAAGCGGGAGCCTGGGGGCTATTAGCAACAGCAGGCAGCAAGAGAGAGAAAACAACATCAGCGGCAGCGGCAACAGCAACTGTACTCTCACTCACTCACTCATTCACTCACTCACTCACTCACTCACTCACTCACTCACTCACTCACTCACTCACTCACTCACTCACTCACTCACTCACTCACTCACTCACTCACTCACTCACTCACTCACTCACTCACTCACTCACTCACTCACTCACTCACTCAGGTTTTTTGCAACAAAATGTTTGATAAATATTAACTGCATTTATTTTTTATTTTAATTGCGTCCAGCAACAAAATGAAACGAACACTTTATCTTGGCATCTTCTCGCGGTAGCCACTGGTCATTCTGATGGACACCCCCGTCCCACCTTCTCTCGCAATGGAGATCAACCAAAGATTACCAGGCGAGTGTGAGCGTATTAGTCTCAGTCTGCTGGAGACTCTGCATAGATCATGTGACCAGCCAGTCTGCAGATAGAGGTCACTTCCGCTCGCTAGTGATGACCTATGAAGGATCTCAGCCGTCTCTATAAAACCACCCTCATAAAAACGACTTCAGATGCGATATCAGTCTAATAAAACAGAATCATAAGAGCATCAGTCAAATACCCCGTTCTGGGGAAAACAGACTAGAAATAATAGTGGGCTTTGTTTCAGTTGATATTGTTCCAAGCGGCCTGTTACTGATATTGTCAATAGCATTATGTTGATTCAAAATTTATCAGATGATCGATATAATTATGCGTCGTCAGCAGAAAAATGTCAGTGATTAGCGTTCCTATAAATCAATTTACAAATGGAAGTATACAACATACAACTGGTCACATTAGAGTAGAATATCGTGATACCGTTTGGTAATCGGCTGACGAATTGACACAGTCTAAAAATTAAGCTTTGAAGAGTCAATCACGATTGAAGACCTTTCATGTTTATTTTTCTTTAAAATATTCTGCCAGTTTAGGGAAGTAAAAGTCAGTTTAATCAACCGAAACACAAATTGGTTGTTCAAAAATAGGAAAAAAACACGATAAACCTTGCGGTAGCGAGACACAATTTCAGATGTACAATAGCAATGTGTAGACATTTGCTGCACCATAGAAAGTACATTTAAAGTATTGACTAAATGCATACCATATTTCTATCAAATTATTATATTAAACATATAGTAATCAAAGCAGAAGATAATCTAATTGTAATACACAATATTTCCAGCACTATATTTCAAACAAATCTGAAATATATTATCAAGCTTAATTAAATGTCCGTCATTTACAAACGGCAACCTTGGATAAAGTCAAAGTAGAGCTCATAAAGTTATTAGTACAAATATTAAATTAGGCATGTATCAGATGACAGTAATATCCTGAGTAGATCTCAGGAAATTAAAATGAACTCGACATAAACCTGACGTAAACCACGAAAGATCAAAACCTAATTAACTTTTCAAAATCAATTTTGTTCGAATTCACACTCTCAAACCTCCAGTCGCATAATTGCGGCATTTGAAACAAAATGATTTAATTATTAGAAAACAGACTTTTTTAAATTTCCATTTCAGTAAAGTAAAGTCTATAATTTTAAAATATATGCAGCTCATCGAATGGTCTTACACCAGATTTTTGCGCTATATAAGCATTTGTTATTTATTAAATGAGTATTTTTGTATTGCAACTACCGTCTAAATAATTAATATCAATTGTCTTGCAAAGTCAGATAGCGAGATATATGAAGCTCACTAGCAGTGACTGATTACTTTTCAAGTAAGTAGTTACTGTTGTTTGTCTTTTTATCTAACCATGATAACTATAAACTGCCTTGAGAGTTATTATTGATTGGTCAGTGTTTAAGTGAGCATTTCACCATAGTAATAGTTGGTCGGAAATTAGGCTTGAATTTCATACTATAATAATAATAATAATAATAATAATAATAATAAAGACTTTATTTACCGAGGGTACAGGTATATACAACAACGTACAAAATCAATAAAAATTAAAAAACATACATGCATGTATTTACCAACCCACTGAGCATAGCTCATCCGCCGTGGGGCCCTCATACATAAACATTAAAAAACATACATTGATATATACATCTATTTAAATAATATAATGATATCATTCATTTACTTATATAATATAAAACAGTAATAATAGCATATATTTAAATTCGTGTACATGGTAAATCTGACAATATATCTGGGAGCAACATATAAATTTTCAAACATCTACATGAGAAGTCATCATTTGAAGTGAAACAATTTACATGATTGAAGTGTATATATTGAAATAATTGATAAAAATAATATAAACATGGACATTTTTTTTTAAATATATATTGAGGTATATTTATATAACTCATAATAGTACTTAACCTCATACTATTACTTGACTTATAAGATAATATCTAGTATTGAAATATATATAAATATATATATATACAGTATATACATTGTAAACAATGACAACTACAAACACACTTACATAAATTACATTTGGAAGTACAATTGAAGCACAATTGCAGACAACATATATTTTCTTTCAAACGCAATTATTACAAATCTGTTATATATATTCTAACTATTTTTATTTCCGTTTTTGTATTCGCGTACGAATTATTTTAATGTTGTTGCTTTGCGTGCTTTGTCGGATAAGGAATTCCATATTTTTGGACCATTAAACCTTTTGTGATGAGCTGCTGATACATGGAGCTTATTGCTTGTCTTTGATCTTAAAGAATGATTTGTGTTTGTGCATGTTGGTTTAAAGAAATTAGATATATAATCAGGGGTAAGGTTGTTTAGAGCTTTGAATACCATTGTGGCCTGTTTTTCCTGAAAAAATTTATCAAAAGTTTCCCATTCAGTTGATCGAATAGAGGACTAGATGGGGAATACTTATCTGCATCCAAAATAAGGCGCGCAGCTTGTTTTTGCAATTTTATTATTGAATATATGTGGGTGTTGTTGCATTGTCCCCATATAGTGCAGCAATATTGTAGGTGTGGTTTTATATAGTAGTCATAATACAAAATACGCGTCTTTGTAGGTAAATAATGTCTTATTTTCCTGAAAATAAACAGCTTGAAAGCAATTGTTTGTTTAACTTTTTTTACTTGACTATGCCACGTTAAGTTATTATCGATAACCACACCTGGGAGTTTTTCTTGTTTGATTATTTATTTGTGAGCCGTTATTATTTATGTTGATGTCTATTTCATTTTCAGCTAAACGTGATTCTTTTGCTTTTGATAGAATTACCGTGGCTTTGGTTTTTTCAAAGCTTAAAGCCATGCCATTTTTATAGCACCAGTTGTCCGTACTTACTGCTTCATTAGATAAATGTTCCTTGACAAATTGTATTTCTTTGCCACGGACAGTGATTGTTGAATCATCTGCAAATAATGATGTTTTACCAGATGCATTTTCTAATGGAAGGTCGTTAATATAAATTAAGAAAAGTAAGGGACCCAATATAGAGCCTTGTGGAACGCCATGTGTGTTGCATATTTCGCTTGAATATGTCGCATCAATTTTAACAGACTGTTTTCTATCAGAAAGGTAGGATTGAAACCAAAAAAGGGATTGTTCACCAAGTTGATATAATTTTAGTTTTTTAAGTAGAATATTGTGATCTACTAGATCGAAAGCTTTGCATCAATCTAGAAAAAGAACTCCGCAATATTCATTGTTGTACATGGCACTAAGCCAATCATCAGTCATTTCAGTGAGTGCTGTTTCACAAGAATGTTTGGTCCGAAAACCTGATTGTCGAGGGGATAAAAGATTATTCACCAGAAAAAAATCGTACAATGAGTTGTGTACATGTTTTTCAAGAACTTTAGACAAAAGGGGCAAAATAAATATAGGTCTGTAGTTTTCTGGGTCGTCGGTTGAGTTTCTCTTGTGAAGTGGTGTAACTCTTGCCTTTTTCCAGATCGACGGAAAACAGCTGTTACGGATACTGTGATTACAAATGTCTGTTAATTGTTTCGTAATTACTGGGGCTGATATTTTAACAATCTTTGATGATATATTATCGATTCCTGTCGCTTTATTATTATCAAGGCTGGTCAAAAATTTATAAACAAAATCCTCTGTTATGTATGATATATTAAAAATATTTCCTTTTGGTAGTTTCGTTGAAATAAAAGCTTCCAGTTTCTTCAGATTTGGTGATAGACTTTTTTCTTTATTTAGATATTTTTCAGACACAGTAAAGTACTTGTTAAAAGTATTTGCTATATCAGCATCATCTGTAAATGTTTTGTTTTCATAAGTTATTGTTTTAATGTTGTTAGAAAAGTTTGATTTGTTGCTAAGTTCATTAAATACCTTAGACAATTTCGGGTCGTTTTTGTAGAGTTGAATTGATTCCGAATAATATTCTTTCTTTGCATCTCGTATTAACTTAGTGACTTCATTTCTCCAATACTTATAATTGTGTTCATCTTTGTTTTTTCTTTGCATTTTCTCGCTTGTTAATAGCTAGTAAGATGTTATTTGTTATCCACTCTGGTTGTTTTGGTCGTTTTATACGTTTGGTGACCAGTGGTAAATGTTTGTCTATTATTTTAGTAAAAGTAGAAATAAAACTTTGAAGATATTGATCCATTGAAATGTTTTCAGCACCGATAGTTAACCAGGGGGCGTTTTGTAAGTCCGACAGGAATGTTGCATAATTGAAGTTATTGTATTTTCGATACGCTATAATTTTATGGCGACCATCATTTTTGCTATAATCAATATTCGTCATTTTAAAAACAGCAAATACAGGGAAATTATCACTAATACTATACTTAATAGGAGAGCTATATAAAACGGGGAGATCATCAGAGACGTAAATGTGGTCTATGAGAGTTTCACTGGTGTTTGTTACTCTCGTGGGTTCTTTAATTATTTGTTTTAACTGTATATTGGTTGTAATGCTGATCCAAGATTCTTGAAGTGTATCTTTTTTGTCTGACATGATATCAATGTTAATATCTCCCATTAATATCGTTGGTTTTTTTTCGGAATAAATGTTATACATAGATTACTCCATATTAGATAACCAATGTTGTATAGAATCACTATCATTATTTGGTGGGCGATAGAATGAAGTCAGTAAAATAGATCTATTTGAATATTTGATTTCAATACATATAGTTTCAATAGGTCCTTCTAAGTCCTCTCTTCGTTTGTATGAGATGCCTTCGCGGACATACATTATTAAACCACCTCCTTTTTTGTTTAACCTATCTTTCCTAACAAGCGTGTAGCTATCAATACAGAGATATGAATCATTAATTGTTTCCGTCAAGAATGTCTCACTAAGACAATATACATCAAGTGATGGACAATCGTTGACTAAAAATAATTTTAATTGGTCAAGTTTGTTTATTAATCTATTTATATTTTGACAAGCCACTCGTAAGCCTTTTTTTAAATATATGGAAAAAAATTGGTTGAGCTAACTAAAACCCTGGGTATTTTGTGATGATCTTTATCAGAAGTTATTGAAATTGTGTCGCAATTCGCTACTCGTTGAATAGTAGATGAAGTACGATTATCAAAAGAATGATTAATGTCTGCAATTGTACTAAAAATTGTACTCACATGTGTCGGTTGCTTATATTGCGGTAAAAATCCAAGCTTTCACATTGAATACGCCTGGTAAGCTTTCCTTTACCAGAGTCAGTCAGATGGACCCCGTCGTTGCCAATATCACTTAAGGTTAATCCGGTGTCAACAAACAGTAGTCTATTGTTCATGTCACATTTACACTTGAGCAGGGTGTTAATCATAATCATACACTTTAAAGTATCTAATAAACGCAAACCAATAGTTTTCATCGCCGCAAAACTGATATATTTTCAAACAAATGTCATGCAAACTGATATTTCAGACAATATTTTCCATTTTTCCTCAATTTGCTGCCAACTTGAAGTCCTTTTCATCCACTAAAAGTCGGAAATGTTGGACAGTAATTCACCTTTTGTTGGTGAAAATGTCAAGGGTTTCAATGAATTAAATCTGAATTATAAATAATATTCCACTCTAATCTGAATATTGTATGTGTGTTTACAGGTGCAGCTGTTCATTAGACTAACGATCATTAGAGTTGGTGAAGTACTCCATACAGGAAATCAAGTACCCAGTAACATACCTCTTTAGAGAGAGATCATTGATATATATTTTATATACAATTCACCACAGTCACTGAGTCATTGACAGTAGTATATTGGATTTACCACACATTGGATTATTGACATCCATATAGCATAGAGTGATTATAATCATCTGATGATGACTAAGACGTCACCAGTTTATGTGTACTGTGCCCAATGGCGGTGACGTCACGTAGACATGTGTACACGTGGTCACGTCACGTGATGAGTCACGTGGATTATTACGTTGGATACCTGTGCCGGATGTTTCCCCTACTCCTCCTGGTCCAGCTGTCACACATCAGCCATACTCACGGTAAGTCATCACATTATTATCTCATCCAATAATATCCCCAGAAAACACGAGACGTTAGCCACAATATTCCAATTAATTACTAGTCAAACATGTGTAAACAACCATGACACCAGCAGTAGTTAATATCCACAGGGATTCACATTTACACTTCGTATTGTTGTGTCTCATATGTATCCCACATGTATCGCACATGTACCCAGCAGTTATATCTCGTCTATTAGGGATCCTACTGGGTGCACTATTTTGTATCGTTGAATCGACGTCATTGACTTTGAATGCATTTAGACACGAATGCAATTAAAATATTTGTTTTTTGTACAATACATTAAGGAATTGAAGACCGCAATTTTCAACTTGAATAGATTTTGCAGATGTAGCAGTCAACAAGTCAACCTGTATTATCATGATAAACTGTCATTTAACCATATATTGATCGAGATATTTGATGGCAAACTGCATGCCATGCTGGCTGTTCTCCTACGTACTAAACTCATAATTTAATGGGATCACGAGAAAGACAAATATAATGATATATTTCTTATGCCATATATACAGTTACATATGTTTTGTAATACTACATAAATTAATGATCACATTTACAAATGGCATGCACTACATTATTTATCATCATTAATTATTACATTTTTAGTTGTAAAATATTTGCAAAATAATCTTTCCCTGTTTCTAATTATATAAAACTCTGTTGGTTCAAATTCCGATGTTCAGATTTGGTTCGTAAATGTATTAACTCCATAGAATCTACAAACTTTAAACAAACAAATTCTAGTGTTGAGGGATGTCCAGTTTATTCCAAATAAATTGTAATTTCACATATATTAATAGAAGACTGTCGTCACATTGAACTTTCAGTTGTCACTTTATATTCTCTCTAGCTCTAGCTCTGAAAACAACACAACCATAAAATGACGACGTGTGTTTCCTCTTCACTTTCTATCGTTGACTCAATGTTGGAGTAATGTTGGGAAAGCATCGAAGACAATACTCTAACATTGTGCCAATGTTTCGTGCGTATTGTGTGAGGAGCGATAAATAAAGGGAGAAAATACCACGCTGTTATCACACTGTGTCCGTGAAAATAATTATATGCAAATATAGGCATAGAAATAAGGCAAAACAATCAATTCACAGTCCTCGGAGAAAGAAAGGTATTTTCCTGCTGTTGATACTGATAAATAGCTTGGCTTCAGATAATCTGCTGTATATATTATTGTTGAATAAACATGATCCAGATGGCGGGAATTCGGGAAGTACCTCAATCTGTAATAATATATTGCTTGATCTGCTACAAATGTATTAATTGGTGGGCTATAACAGATCAAAAATAGATTCACTGTCTCTTAGAACGAGTTCAAAATTTGTTAAAGTTTGAAATAAAAACTGTAATTTACATGGCTTTCCTACCCCATAATTTAAGTAACAACTTAATGACGGCGGTGAGGCTGCGGTGATCAGCGTATCTCGTCATAAACTGTCAAAACGTCTATTTTTGAAAATGGCTTTAGATAATATCAGAAATAGATAATATTTCTGATAATATGTTAGTGAAGACTTTTGTATATATACAGTTGAATAAACAGCATCTTGCATGTCGGGAAGTCGAACTCAACACCTCTATCTTTTATTATGAGATTGCTATTCGGTCAAATGTTTGATAAACAGCGATCACCTTAAAGTATATTATATATGTCGAACTCAATAATAATTATACAAAGCGAAATCAATAACTCCATTTGTTGTTTTGAAATTGTTATCCGTTCCATTGTTTGATTATTTACACATTTTGAAATTGCTTTAACATAAATTTTAGCAGACAGTGAACACCCTCTGAACCCATCATTGGTTGAATGACACCTATTTGCTTGGAATAACTATTGAAACAGCGAATAACGGCCGTGTTTTCACTAAGAGCGCTCCGCATTGTGATCTGGACATATACCCCAGGAAGGGCTATAAGTCCAGCTTAGCCTATGTGTGCACAAAGGTGGTCTAAAACCCATTCAATCATTCCGTATCGAAATCTAGGCACATCTTATAATATTCTACTTATTCTCCTCCCTTTGACCCTGATTTTCGTTAAATGCATCGTCGTTTTTCTTACATCAAGGAGCTGATAGCTCGGCAATTCTCTCCGAAAATAATTTAGTGCATGGCAACTTAATTTTTTTCAAATAAGTGAGCTTCTACACAATTGTCCTTTTCTGTCATATTTTATTTGGTTTGTAATTTGCTGGAAGCCGTATATATCCAGAACCAGCACGACACGGGGTAAACAGTATATATAGGGGCTTAACAGGACAAGGGTTAAACTGTGTATTATTATCTAACCCCACGGAACTGTTGTTGATTGTTTGACTAATAACTACCCATTTCAGAGTGAGAGACCTGGGCTAGTATGGTAAACGTTTCATTTGTATTGATTCACGATGACATAATCGTCTTAATCGTCACTTCC
Source organism: Flabesymbios commensalis (assembly GCA_964017125.1). Lineage (NCBI taxonomy): Eukaryota > Metazoa > Annelida > Polychaeta > Terebellida > Flabelligeridae > Flabesymbios > Flabesymbios commensalis. Next base: position 6,599,633 of record OZ024915.1, read on the forward strand.
GGTGAGGCTCGTAACGGCCGCTCACCCGGGATTCTAAAATGGCGGCCCACCAGCTCATTAATTTGCCACATCACCGCCAACATGGGACTATTTTCTTTGGCATGTTTTTTCTGAGAAACAATGTCTAAAAATAGTAATTAGCTTTTCACGTGTTGCTGCCGGGCGTTCCCGGTTTCACAAAGACCTCTATCATGTCTATTTCATGCTGTGCCGACAGGAGAATTAGTGAGAAAGCAGTCATCAGAAAAACAAGTCCATGAACCCAGGAATTAGACAAACAACAGGGGAAAGGTATAGGAAACAACTAAACAGCTAAACAAACAAACAAACAAACAAACTAACTAACAAACAAGCAAACAAACAAACAAACGAACGAGCTGAAGATCGACCCACCGAACAAACGAACGAACGATCCAACGAACGAGCGAAAGAACAAAAAGCGAACGAAGAATCAAACACCCCTCCCCACAAAATAAAGTGAGCAAACAAACAAACAAACTAACTAACGAGCCATCTAACCAAGGAACGAACGAAAGAATGGATGGACGGACGGACGGACTGGCGAACGACGCAACAATGAGCCATTGGACGCGTTCCTTTGATGGAATGTTATTGTGTGAAGTCATGGAGCAAAATAGAGACCACAAGAGGCATGAATAATTCCCACAACGGCCACCATCAATGGCGGCATCACACGATACGAGGGGTGTGGGGGGGGGGGGGGAGGTTGGCGGCATCACATGTTCAGGCCGAGGTGCCCACGACAGACATTCTTTCTCATTGCCTAACTCATTAATTAGCCCTTGTCCTACTCTATAGATTTTTTCATTCTTAATTGATTTATTGCCGGTTCAAGTGACGATCAAATGTATATTGATGACAAATTGAGATCTACAAAAGTGAGAGATGTGATTAACAGATCCTCCACCACAACGTGTTTATTATATATCCCATTTAAATTAAATAAATTTGATATAAACTATAAGGTATTTGAAGAAGCACTATTAGGTATTGGAAAAAAAATGCTCAAGTTTTACTAACGGCTATTAAAGGGACAGTGATTTTTTTTTGGCTTTTTAATATGACCATATGATTTAAACATGTCCCTAGACTAGAGCTGCAATTTTTTTGGACAACAATGTCAAAAATAAGAAATACGGGAATTTCGTCTCTAAATCTAGCCTAAATGATAAATGCACAGTTCTTGTCTATGGACATGTTTACATCATATGGTCATATTAAGAAGCCAAAATAGAATCACCGATTTTTTAATGATTTTAGCCAATTTGTTATTTGGAAATATTATGATTTTACTAAAATTTCACTTGGAATATCGCTTTGTTTGCACACTGCAGCCATATTTTTACAGATGGATGATTTGTGAGTTCATTTTGCGAAAACCTCGGCCTTTACAGTGTTATTTTGTGTTGCTAAATAGAAGACAACATTATGGTAGCCCAGGAATGAAATTGGATTTTGTGATTGATAGAGGCGGCTGCTCCGCACTTCGGCCCTTTTTAAACCAGGCTGTGTACTGAGCTGGTGATTTCGTCCAAGTGCTTTTGGTGATATATTCTTCCCATTAAAGGCTTTGAGATGCCGCGGCGAACATTTCTTTGTCTCGTAAATTCTCAATTATCTCCGTTTTATTCTCTGTCTTGATCCTAAGATGTCTTTAGAAACGTCACATATATCAAACCAAGGCAATTGTTATATTTTATTGAGAGTTTATGAAGGGCATCATTTCACAATGCGCCATTATGGATCAACGCTGTTATACGTAGACCTGTATTAACCCTTAGTATCCTAGAACCGACTTATAATTAATTAACCAAATCGGTAAAAACACTGCATACTTTTGCCAAGGAGAAAATATCAATAGGTTTTGTTGTAAATTTTAACTTGAAAACAGGTTTCTTCACACAATGATTTCACCTAATGTTATTCCTCTGACTATACATGGCTATTCTCAAAAAGAGGAGGGTTGCTGAATGTTTCTGTCTCACGTGAAATCCCCTCATGTTACATAGTGAGGGTCAGAAAGCTGAGAGATGGTGAATGTTTCTATCTGGGGTAATGATCCCTTGACGTTACATGAACATTCTTTAACACAGACAAATGACTGACATCTCCAGAGAGGGGCTATACAGGAATCACAGCAAATACCACATGTCGACCCTACGCTGTTTTAATTCTGGGCAAAGTGGAGATCGGGTAACCGCTCTGGTGTGACAAGGCGTGTTAACCCCCACATCAGAACCACCAGCATTTGATTCATTTGTTGTCCAGCGTCGTAAACGTTGGACCTGCATTAATATAGCATTGGTCTATGGTATTGTGCAGGCACGCCCAGTCTCTAGAGCCTTTACATTTACGATGTGTATGAATAACATTGGCCCAATGATAGCTGAGGCTCTTATACAGTGGCTCGATATTTTGCCGGATTTAGCACACATTTCTGCAGAAATATAGAGAGACTTCCTCGACTGTACCGTACTGGGGCAATATATTGTCATTGCTTTTCGTGGAAGCCTTGAAATAGAACCCTCGCAGGTGAAATCATTAAAGATTAAACGTCTTTCTCCTCGTCAGACATTCCACTACGAGGGCCCCACTAGCATTGACAGATCACCACCTTGATATCAGTTAGAAGTTATACATCAACTTCAATTTATTAACGGAAGGCTGTTTGTGTTCTGTCCGAAAAGACCTGTCATGTGGTTCATGCTTGGTTATTGTGGTGAATAATCACCATATAACAATTGTATAATAATAAAATTAACTATTTATAAATTTCGGCAAGCTTCGTACCGTGCGTCAGCATATACTGGGAAAGAAAACAGTCTAATAAGTCAATATATATATATATACCCTGTGCATACATTGAAGTTCATATGGAAAAAAACTGATAATGTTTGAAACGGCCATAACATATGTTTTCTTGTTTGTGTGCCTGCTTGCCCTGCTTGCTAATTTGTTTGTTTGCTTGCTTGACAGCTCACTAGCTCACTATCATTCTCGTTTGATATCGTGTTCTCTTCATCCCATTATTTCGAGGAATCAAACTAGGATTGTTTTTCTACTTGATTCGCTACCTTCACAACACTTTCGGGGCGCATAACATGACACAGCGCATGCGTGGAACAGGATCAATAATTCGCAGTGCCTCTTAAAACAGTATCAAAAATAGGCTGCCTTAGCACATTGTTAGGAAACGGGAGTATAAATTAAATGCTTTAAAACAATCAATTACCTGAGGATCAAAAATGAACCAGTGACTTGTATTCCTTCTTATTTTTATTCACCTTGAGTTTGTGAAACAAGGTGAATAAAAGAAACAAATGAAAAGACTAAAATTGGTATCAATTGTGAATGTGATTGGATGAAAGGAATTCAAATTAAGCCATGTAGATTGACATGTACATACATGTGACACCAGAGTATAAATGAAATGTAAGCTTCCAATATATGCCTAATACTGACGTAAGTTTTTATATGGCTAAGACTGACTTGTGTTTTGACTGTTGGTGAGACTAGGACTTAGTCCAAGCATTATGGTGCTTGACTTGATGCCTGACAGAGGCCATGACCATGGATTTGTGCAGGGCGTAAGATATGCATATAATGTGACTAATCTATCATCAGAAGGGAAGGTGGACCGAGAAGAAGATACACCTAAGCAAGCACTGTAAAACTAAAATAGTATAGCAACATAGCGGCGAGGAAAGCTCAATAATGCAAATTAGGGTAACTTTATAAAACGATCTGTACAATTTGTGCGAATAGATCTGGTGAAGACAGCATTTAAAATATATGATGCCATTTATAATAGAATCTACGCTATACTACCCAATCACAGAACGTTATCTCGTCACGTTGTCTTTCAACGAGATGACAGTGTGGTGTTGGTCTCTATACTTGGACGCTTGCCCATGCTGTAGCGTAGGTCTGGATAGTGATGATATACACATTGTTTGATGTGAGCTTACACACACGAAACAGATGAGGTGACCTTGAGGAGTAACAGAGGTCATTAGGACGCTCAGAAAATGTCACCTTGGCTCCCTTCAGGCCGCCAGGGGGTGTCCATTTGACGGCTGATTCTGTCACTTCCGCAGAGAGATCCAGGCAAGCTCAAATTAAGCGTTCACCCAATGCTGTATTAAAGTTGGCCTAGCGTCGCAGACGGTGGGCCAGCGTTAAACCAGCACCAGTCACCAATCATCTCTATGACACTATGTCATGTTCCATGTACTGCCAGTCCGGATGGTAGCAGCATACTATGCCATGTTGTGTGTGCCATAAATACGGCATTATGTAGGTACTAAAACTTATGTTAAGTACAAAGTAACGCTTAGACGAACAACAACTAAAACATATTGCCTGTACCATAACCAATGTATCCAGCTCCCAATAGAGAAATCCCACTAGAGCATGTTCCTCAAACATTTTACTAGTTTGATTATGAAATCACAATGGTATTGAAACTTCGGCTTGAAAGGATAAAATGGCATGTACATATTAAAATGTAATCACCAATGCTCAATGACAATGCTTATATTATAAATGACGCCATAACAATGACTAAACATGTTATATGTATGTAAACTAAAACCGTGCATGCATCCACAAAGTGTGTCCTAATTTATTCGTTTCTATATACAGTTTACACATATACAGTTTATTTATTTAAACTTTTGCTTTTAGCCCGGTACCCCTACTTTTTAGTATATTTTCAAACCAAATAAAATGTCACTGAAATATATTGTCGTCATTTGAAACTTGAAATGTCATTGAATTTTGAAGATAATGCTGAGATACAGCAGACTTTGCAGTCAGTGTGTTTCACATGATGCCGCTTTCTCTTTCTCTTTTCTATAACACATTCAGGATCTGACATTTACTGAAAGCTGTCCAAATTCTGCTGGATTAATTATTTATAAACGATGGGATCGTCACACGCCGGGTTAACGTTTATACAGCATTCAGCCATCATTGCTGTGATATCAACGTTGGGCCAGTATATTATACTTTGGTCCAGCATTGAAACGTCATTCAGCCATCATCGCTGTAATATGTTGTTAACTGAATGATATATCAGCGGTGGGCCAGCATCACATAAGTTGGTCCAGCGTTGATACACCATTCTGCCGCCATTGTTGTAAGCTGCTGGTGAAATGACTTGTTGTGTCAGAGTAAATCAGATTATCGCTCCATGTCTGCTAGCAGAGGGTGTGGCCAGACTGGACACCTTGTGAAGGTCAGTATATGATAGAAATAGTCCCTGAAAGTCAGCTATTCAAGGCTAGTTCTTCTTCTTCACGTGTATTGAGTCCCATGTTAGACCGTGCTTAGGTGGTATAGTTAACTCTTTAAGTGCTTCATTACTACTTAACATTTTCCTTTCATTTGAAGTTGGCATTGCTCACGCAATTGCCAACTTCAAATGAAAGGAAAATACCTCCTCACTTAAAACTTAAACCTGCTAAATTTCACAATGGGGGCTTTACTCAAGATTTATACATGCATATTTGTTCAATTTCTGTCACATTTTAGTTGTGGAAAAGCAGTATGAAAGCGCTTAAAAGCGTCGCCCGCACTCAAAGGGTTAAAGAAAAATAATAACCTAGATCAAATTAACTGCTACATCTACATCAAAAGTGTATTTGTAGAAAATTAGCTGTTTAGATGTTGGCAGTCAGCAGCTGTATGTTAGCACATCTGTTAAAATTCAACTGGTAAAAATCATCTGTTGAAAGTCATCTGTTGAAAGTCAGGTGTTGAAGATTAGCCGTTGAATTGAAGCTTTCGAAATTCAGTTGTTGAAGGTCAGTTGTTAAAGGTCAGATGCTTAACGTCAACTGTTTAAAATATTTTTTGTAAGTAATTGTTGAAGGTCAGCTGTTTAAGATTAGCTGTTGAGGGTGAGGTAATAAAGGTCACCTGACCAAGACAGTGTGTCAAAGGCAGTTTGTGGGTATTGATTGTTATGGCATGTGTCATGGTGATGATGACCTGATATCGACATTCACACATTTTAGTACAAGAGGAATGGACCCATTTATAAAGTTGAGTTGACACTTAAATTTACACAACAGATCGTCCTCACATCTACCGTATGACGATGCAATTAGGCCCCAACTCTTTGAATATTTGTTGTTTTTAGATGTTTAAAGCTTAAAGTTATTTGTGTTGTATTTTCCTGTACAACCGACCCCCACAATACATTGACCTTCTCTTGGTTTGAGGCTGGGTCAACATTACTGACTATCGCTCAACATAGATTTACAGTATCGTGCTGGTGCATGGGGTCAATAAGCTTGACCCAGATCGTAGACATCTGATACGTTGCGATCACCCAATCAGATGTCAAAGATTTAGCTCAAAATAAAGTGTTGACCATGTTACAGATTGTGGCCGCTCCACAGTGGATTTATATAGCTATTTTTATGGTCGTAGACACACAGAGTTATCAGTGTAGGTTCATCCCAGGTATCAATACACCCTGTGATAATTGGAGTTTGTCTGACTCCCCACAGACCTGGATGTCAACCTTGTCAATGACCTTGAATATATCACTTGCCCCGAAGCCACAGGACCAGGGATTCTCCATCCCAGAAGGCTGTGGTGCACAGCATTGCAAATTACAAGGCCAAACCTCTGTGATGTGTGTGGCTGGTTTGAAGATATAATTGGCAAATGTTTCCCAATTACTCGTTCAGTCAGTAGACTGCATCCATTTATTTGTATACTTACAGCATGAACATTAATCAAATATGGTACAATTATGATGGCCTAAACTTTGGTATTTACAGTATTTAAGTGAAATGTAGAAAAAAGTGATGGTCAGATATGGTCACGTGGCCACGTGATTGGTAATGCTGACAAATATATCCTTAGCCGTGTTAACGAGTCATCAGAGACTAACATGCCAGGATGGCCAGACAAATTCACCCACAATGTCCCATTTCCAACCCATTCAGGCTCAGTCTGATAAAGCAGTGGTTTTAATTTTAAGTTTGTGTTGTGACATATTGAACCTCCCGGCAAAAAAATTCAGAAAGCCATGGATTTGTCTGCTAAACATATGCCAATTTTGTTTTTATGTTGGCACAGCATCGTGGACTGCGGGCCAATATGTAAACAACACTGATTGAGATATTAGCTCTATCCCCACTATATCGTTCAATTTCATATAATAGCAAACATATTTGTATTGCAGAGAAGTTTACACAAAATAAGACTAGCTTCAGTCGAGATATAAAGAACCCTGAGATTTGATATAGTCATGTGACCACCACCTGCCGCATGTAACGACCGCTTATATCAGCCAATCAGCTGCTGGCTGTTGAGCATACTTTCGGTTTGTGGGCAGCAGGTTATATTTGCGGTGCTTCTCATCACGTGACAGTGTTACCACCAATAGAAGCATCATATAAGTCACATGATATTTATCTGATCTTTGACCTCTCATCAAATATGCACGATTGCCAAATTGAGTGGTAGCTGACAGTGGCGGGGAGCTGAACGGGCAATAAAAATTGCTGTGCAAAAACAGATAACTCCCAAGTAAAGCCATTATCAGCAGCTGTATTCATACGGACTGATGATCAATGCTCAGAGTGTGAAATCGTCCTGATAATAAGAAAAGAAGCAGTGATATTCATGGGGCGATTACTGCATGCCAATCCACGAAGAAATAACGTGCAATATCAATAATATATAGACAAACTGATAATCATTCTGAGACAATAAAACAAGCATTAAACCCGAATTAGGTCAATATAATATATACACAAACTAAGAATCATTCTCCAGGAACACAACAAGCATCGAGTAATATATAGACAAACTTAGAAATACATCAAGCCTTAAGTAATATATAGAAATATTTAAAATCAGTTAGAAACAGGTCGGGTTAATGTTGGGTCAGCGTGGTACTAAAAAGAGCTAGCTTAATGTTTGACCGTCGTCTACTATGGTGACCCGATATTAAACCATCAGTGGTTCAAAACATCGTGATTGTCAACTGAATAAGCCCCACATTTGACTTCATAATATATTCCTCCGCTTTATTTACCAACTGATTATTATATATTCATCTTATTTGCGTAAGCTATGATAATTGCAGCAAACCGGTCCTTTTTATTCTGAAAAAAATATTTGTGCAACTTCTTTAAAAGGATACATGTTCTGAAGCATTCACGTGTATAGAGTATGCAGTGTAGCTCCCTTAGAAATCATTAAATACACAATAATCATATAAGCACTTTAGTTTCAGAGGACGTGGAGTTAAACTAGCAGCAGTTGATCTATTTCACTTCAGGTAAACTGATTTTACATAAAATCTCCTAGTTGGCAGCTAATGAATTGGCAGCATAATGGATGAGCTGAAGCAAGAAAACGTCAATGTTAAATGGGTAGCTAATGATCATTACTTAAGTCCACAATATGTGACGAACATCGGTCACGGCTGACTGAGAAACACTTTATTTGCTGTATTATGTATCTGTTCTTTTTACATCATTAAGTATAATCGCCAGGAAATAAATCAAATAGTATAAAAATAACATTGGAATTAAATGTTATTCCTGCAATAGATTATATATTTATCAGATCAAGAACAGCCGAGCTACTAAGCTCATCGGCGGTTCAGTTCCCTGTTGAAGGGCTTGCTTTGACATCGATTATTTCACATGATCTTCAAAATATGTGTGAGTCTTTGAGCTCAATCATCAGATGATCGTTGTAGTATACACGTTTGATCGATTGATTTATTTATTGATTGATTTATTGATTGATTGATTGATTGATTGATTGATTGATTGATTAATTGATTGATTGATTGATTGATTGATTGATTGATTGATTGATTGATTGATCGATTGATCGATTAATTGATTAATTGATTAATTAATTAATTAATTAATTAATTGATTGATTGATTGATTGAGAGAGTGAGTGAGTGAGTGAGTGAGTGAGTGAGTGAGTGAGTGAGTGAGTGCGTGAGTGAGTGAGTGAGTGAGTGAGTGAGTGAGTGAGTGAGTGAGTGAGTGAGTGAGTGAGTGAGTGAGTGAGTGAGTGAGTGAGTGAGTGAGTGAGTGAGTGAGTGAGTGAGTGAGTGAGTGAGTGAGTGAGTGAGTGAGTGAGTGAGTAATTGAGTGAGTGAGTGATTGAGCAATTGAGCGATTGAGTGATTGACAATTCAGCACGGGAAGGATTATCATATTAAACGCATAGTCATCTATATATTATATAATCTATAATACACAAACAACCAAACAAATCAGTATTTTGTACACATGTCTCTGTTTTGACCCGTCGACCACGGCAAACAGATTGAAGACATTGCTCCTGCAATCTCTGTGGTTGTCATGTCAGAGAATGTGAATATCGCGTGATGTACCAATACAGCTGGGCAAACAAGCGCAAAAGCTGGTCGAAGGTTGGCCCAACATTATGCCAACGGCATTGCGCTGGCGTTGTGCCATAGTTGTGTACAGCGTTGCTCATCTATGTGATTGTAGGCCAAGAAACTGTTGCTCTTCTAACAATGTGCATTGTGCTGCCAGAAGAACAGATGTATTTTGCGCTCCTTGGTGGCTCAACGACAATAATTCAAGCAATAATAGCTGATATATCTTCCATGTGGGTTCAACAGGTGGTCGGTTATTATTACACTTTTTGATATTATAGGCTCATGTATCCTTGGGCTCGAACATAGAGCCATCACAGTTAAATTATACCCGGTATTTCAACTTACCCCAGTTTTCTGTGTTGTATTTCTGGCAGACTTAGAGGCTGTGGTGTGTCGCGGTCTTGGTGAGGGGATAGCCTATGGTGTGTCGCAAACTCGTGAGATCACACATTATCAATTTGCGAGAACAGTCTGCAATGTGCACAAATCTCCTTCCTTCATTTCCCAGCGAGAACCATCGAGATCTGGCGAGATCAACAATATATAAGTTACATTCGAGCCTCTCTGTCATTCCATGCCAGATTAGCCATCTTATCAACTCCGTCTAACACCAGTCTGATGTTTGAGCCAGTGTCGCTAACGGCTGGCCAACATTCAACCAGTATTGGTTTTACATCTCGTATTGCTGAAAGCACTTAATTCCAGCCCAGATATCACCAACTGATAACGTTTTATTTTAGGAAGGCTGGGTCTCTATCTTTAACAAACACAAGTTTAGCTTATCCATCATGTATTATATCATTAATTGCTATTCATATATTAGTTTCAAAGACACATCTATTAAAAAATACACTTAGTTATTGTACTACGTGGGACACATATAAGACAAACAAGTTTAAAGAGTGATCATAATGGACCTAATACCATTCATTATAATGCATAGCACCGTTTTGTGAAACATAAACGTATGATTCTTTAATTTGAAGATGGCAATTTAGACGGTGATAAATAAATGAAATGAATCGGGCTTTAGGCCACCTTTGTGCACATATAGGCTAAACTTGGCCAGGAGAACCTCCTGAGGATGGTGAGATGATTGAGATGACACTGTCCTCCAGACACAGGTTTCGAAATTCGAGCCCTGGCGGTCTGAGGCCGAGCACGCTACCTCTCGGTCACGGAGGCTCCCCACAATACTAACGTTCACACGTGGATGGGGAAGAAACAATTCTGTTTCTTTCAAACCGCCGAGACCGGGAACCGAGCCCCGGACTCTGGCGTGAAAGGCAGCGGTGCTAACCACTACCCTAGGGCCCCCGCCCCTAGACGGTGATGCTTGGGTGAAAATAATTTATTTTTCTGATAAACAGTAGAGCTAATTGAAAACAGCTACAATGAAGAAAAGAGAGGGCTCCATTTACTTGGATTAAATTATTAAATAGGGATTACCATCAATTGACTTAAAACAGTCCGTACTGCGTCGCCAAGAAACATTAGGAATGTATTTTTTTAATGAGGACACATAGGCCTATAAATGTATACACATAAAACAGTGTAACCAGTTTTCTGTATAGCATAAACGTATGATTATTGACTTAAAACAGTCCGCATGCGTCGCCAAGAACCATCAGGATTGTGGAATGTTAATTTGTAATGAAGACACCTATAAATGTATCCACATAAAATACGGTGGGTGTTAAAGAAACAATCTTCCCGCTTGATTCAGGTGATATTATTCATGATAAAAATGTGATATTTTCTGTGGAGAAATCATTTTACATATGATTTATTCGAATTAGTACGCCAGAATAAACACACAGTGTGGCGCTTGTACATCTGCTGAATGCGGAATATGAGGTGGTAAATTGCAAACGTCCTCCATTCGAGTGTCGAATCATAAGTGCATTGACCTTGACATGATTAACAGCTACTAATGCGGCTCTGAAAAGTAGTTTTCTAAGATCGGTGGGAGGTTTATATGTAGAAAAGTGTTATCTTGGGGAAAAGTCGAGTGTGTTTATGCTGTGTCCAAATATACTGTTCCACGTCCTAAAGAAAATAACAAGTGACTGATTCAAAATATACCATATTAAAAAAAACTATGACGGTTTATGCCCTCGGAATAAATATAACATATTTTTATTAGCGAGATTCGAGCCTGGTATTCCTGTTTTAATGGCACATCATGCACATCATGCTACAAACTCACCACCAAGACACCAGAATGCTACAGGCGCACCCAAGGGCTGCCCATCGTATATCTACTTAAACAACAGCAATAAATAGACGTATCCATTTGCTGTTCATTGTACCTACTTAACCCTTTATGCCCTCACGATGCATTAAAGTATCATTTTACATCCGTGAAAACAGAATTCATTTTCCTACAATTAGGGTTTTAGAAGAAAAATTTCCATGAAACTGTTTTACCAATACATGGAAATGTTCTCTAATTTTTAAACCACATCAAATCATCTTCATCCCCTACAAGTCGAGAATTGCGACAGCAATTCGCGGCTTGTAGTGGATGAAGATGACAATGGTAAATTCAGGCCTGAAAGGGTTAACGCTACACGATACATCCACAAATCATCAAAACAACATTTTTTTTATTTGTGCTTCTTTATATGTCCATAATATGTGAACATGTCCATATACTAGAGTTGTCCAAGTCTTTGAAATTGTGGGTTGCTTTGGAGAGCCCAATTTATCACTTATTTTTGTATTTCTTATTTTGACATGCATGTCCGAAATTGAATATCGAGCTTAATTCTCGATCCACTGGTAACGGGTAACAGCCAAATTTTGATACCTTACGTAAGTCTAGTCTATGGACATTTTGACATATTATGGTCATATCAATGAGTCAAAATGGAAATGATGATTTTCCCCCAGAATGCAGTAGTGCCCATGGGGTACACCATAATAGTACTGTATGCATATCAAAGCCAACGCCAAATCATAGCAAGTCCATATCCATGAGCGATATCTAAGAGTTAATAATTCAACCGATGATCTTATCTGGGCGTTGAGCTTGAAAGCTAACTGACTGTATTACTGCGGGGATCACTCGAAATGTAGGTTTAATGTTGAGCCAGCCTGGCAGATATTGTTCTAACATTAAAACAGCGTTTAATGAATGTCTCGTTGGAGTAGTATTCATAGTCTCCTAATTACTCAGCTGAATGCATCTTCCTTACAGCTACCTTAAGACGATGCCCTAGATCTGTGAGAGCTTTGAAGCCTCGAGTAATTTATGTTGCATTTTCATGAACAATCCTCCCCCAGAGAACACAGCATTTTGACCTCCTTTTGGTTTACGGCATGGTTAACATCACAAACTATCGTTCCACATAACTTTACAGTCTCACATTTGCTGCACGTGGTCAATAAGGTCAGCCAATCAGATGTCAAAGATTTAATTCACAATAAAGAAGGGTGTTGACTTTGATACAGATTGCGGCCCCTCCACATTGGATTTATAGCACTATTTTTACTGTCGTAAGCGCACAGAGTTATGACTGTAGGATCATCCCATGTATCAATACACTGCGTTATGATTGGAGTTTGTCTGACTTCACACAAACCCCGATGTCGACCTTGTCAATGACCTTGAATATATCTTGCCCTACGACCACGTGCCTGGGATTACCTATCCCAGAAGGCTGTGCACTGTATTATAAGTTACTAAGCTCACCCTCTGAGGTGTGTCTGCCTGGTTTGAAGTAGAATAGACGTTTTCCATTTACTCCTTTTAACTATACTTCCATTTAGTTTGTAGCATGAGCATTTAGTAGATATGGTAAAATTTCACTTTTATTTAAAAAAACGAATTTGGTGTAATAATATTGCAACCATCTAAAACATATTTACATGGAAAGCAAACACCAGTAACTGCTAATTTACAAGAAAGCAAACAGCAGTAACTGCTCTCTCGAGATGTAACGGTTTTGGTAAATAATTATACATAGGTATATATAGATAATATAAGGTGTATTATATATTTTTTTCATAAAGTGGAGCATTGTATGTTTTAATTTGTGCCGGGATAACTTGCTGGGGATAGTTTAAGCATAATCATTAGAAATAAAAGTAGGGCATAGTCCCGGCTTCGGACTTATTACCGATATTACCTCAATGTGCAAAAAATTGCGCAAAGCAATATACATGCGATGGATCATAAACCCGTAGATCACAAAAGCTCTTCAGTGACTTAAACTCTGCCTCGCTTACTATCACGATTTACAGTTGCAGTAATTGGATAAAGGCCTACAGTAGTATAATTTAAAAAGAACAGTTTTTTTTAGAAAATTAACACTTACACTAGGGCGACAAAGAACGTTATTTTGAAATTGTACTGTAATTTTGGCCTAAAATAACATTTTAGAGATTTATTTTGTATCACAATAGCTGAGACCGAGCATTTTTTCGTATTATACTTTATCGTCAGCTTAGTATTTTTTACATTGGAATAGACAATAATAATTGAGCTGCAAGAACGAACAAGCCGGAAGAACATACAAAGAATATGGATGAACAAATTGAAGAGCAAATTAATCAACACGATAGGAGCCAACGAATGGACAATCGACAAAAAATTGAATATTTTTTATCTGCTCTGCAAAATTGACAGCATTCTAATATGAACAATATATTTAATAGTTGATAAATGCTCCACGTGTGTTCAGCAGCTTTTGGCCTGTCATATACTTTTTTGATGATATAATGTTTCTTAGACTCAAAAAGTTGAATCATACTAGTTTTTCAATTTACCCATGCTTAAAGTATTCCATTTCTCACTGAGGCAGACTTAAGAGTTTCAAATCACCCCAGTTTATCTATTATTTCCGGGTTGAAGCAGACGTAGTTGTTCTAATTTACCCCAGTTCAATGTATTCCATTTCTGGCAGACTTAGGGACTATGATGTATCGCGGATTGTTACTAGTCTGACACAGCAATCACAAACAGGATGACTCGATCCACAAAAAAGAGTCTGTAAGCTGCGAAAATCTTGTCGGTTCATCACCATAGCGAGATCCCCTGAGATCTGACGAGATCAACAATTTTTCTGTTGGCTTCGCGCCTTTATGTCATTCCACGCAGTATCAGGTAAGTAAGTAAGTGTGTAAAATATTTGCTTTACTTCACTTTTCGGCCAGTATGGACATTTAAGTGAAAATTCCAGGTATTACAATATCCCATATTGTATAGTTAAAGTAGTAAAGGAAAGACAAAGCCAATAAAAGCATGTTCATACTAAAATATTCAGTTTAAAGTGTTTTAAAGTGTTTGATATGATAAGATGACGATGCTCCTGTATGCAGTATCAGGTATCCCGGCATTTTTTACCCTTAAACTATACAATAATGTTACTCGAATTATCAATGTTATAGTATAAATCCTACTACAGTTATATTTTTAAGAAGTCTCCATTATTTCCTTTGCTTTATTTGTCTTTATTCTACAGGTACACGTTATAATCAGCCATTATAATGTATGATCTATAATAGCATCCATATTTTTCCATTTTTATTGTATTTCACCACAAAACGATTAAGTGTAAATAATAGTTTAGAAATTAATCCTGAACGATACTAGTAAATGAGATGAGCATGCTAGATCAGTATACATGACACATTAAGGGTAATTAATAGTGTATGAATTAATCCTGAATGATCTTATTAAAAATCATGGACGCGATAGATCAGTATGCGTGAGACGTACAACCAATGTTGGTTAAATGTCGACACAAACATCACAGATGCTGGATCGAATCGAATGTGTCAGCATTTAGTGTTTACTGGAAAATAAGAACACATATATTATGTTTATATATATTTTGTGTATATATTATATACACAAAAACAGGTCATTTCGGGTAAACGTTATTTGAAATGTACTTGTCATCAAAATCAACTTGATTATTTTACATTAGCATTATCTGGTTATAAAAATCCGTTATTTCGGTTTGTAACTGCGGGTACCATAGCCCTGATAACATGCGTCCTCTTCATATTGCATTTCGCCAGAGAGCCATTCAGTTTTATAATATGGCTGATTAATCTGGACAAATGAGTCATATATTGTAGAAAGCTACTATTGATTCTACTATGGAGTGGTGTTTATGATTATTTCACTTGATGCAGTCTAAACTGCGTCGCCTGGAATCATAAAGACAGAACGATGTTATATTTTAATGAAGACACATACGCATATTTACACACTAGACATGCGTGGAGGAAATCATCTTTAACAGAGCAGGTCCTACTGTATAACATTAATCACAATATAGCACAATATGTTGATCCCTGTTACAGCAATTCCCACATGGCATGTTTGAAAAATGCGAAGAAAATAGCTTAATGTCCTAGTATGGCTTTCTGAGTTTAAAGTTACTGCATTTTTACCTTTCATTTCCAATTAAATGATAGTAATGAAATGGAGTGCATAAGATTTGAGGCCACCTTTGTGCACATAGGCCTAAATGCTAAACTGGACCAGGAGAACCTCCTGAGGATGGTGAGATGAATGATATGACACTTCCTGAATGTATGTGATATAAAGAAAAAATAAAGGACAGTCTTCGCAAAGTCATCAATCCAGATCATTCTTCATAGCAGACGTCATGGTTATGGGCATGAGTGCATCTAGGACTACTGAAGGGGGGGGTGGGGGGTCAGGGATGTTTAGTGGGTCAATAATTACCTTGTAAAAATCATCTGAGCACAAAAGTTTTGTGAGCACAAAAGGGATGCTCTATCTCAGCTTTCGATAGCACGGTTTCAAATATATTAAACATTTAGATTTAACATTAAGGAGTGTCCTGGCGATTGAGTATCGCCTCTCTTTATTTGAAATTATAATGCTATATCTGGAGAGCAGTGTCATCTGACCATCGCCTCACAAACATCAGGAGGTTCTCCTGACACTATGCAACCATGTGTCGCGGGGGGGGGGGGTGCAGTGATATCTGACCACCTCTTATCTTCAGGAGTCCCTACGGGCCGTTTAGCCTTCCTTTCGCAAAAGTCATTACCTTTAATGGCATAATTAATTGAAATGCTAGTATATAATTGAAAGCATAGCACATTCTCAGTTTCTTTCTTGATTTATTTAAAACTGAGAAAAGTTAATTATCGAATGTTTTTTTTCACATCAGCTGACGCCGTGAATTCACCACTTTTAGGAATCCTAAGTAATAGTTCTAATTTAGCGGGGGGGGGGGGGTTAATCAACGCCATCTGTGCTCAGTAAATTATCTCTGATTCTCACAGATCCTTGTGAGAAATAACTGCCAAATTGTAAGCGTGGATAAACTTTTTACCTTTTTATTAATTTTATTAAATGTTCTTTTCAAACTAATTTATATTGACTTATAAAGTGGGATAGAGAAAAAATAAAACAATAGAATAAGAAATATATTATAAAATATTGTAAAGACCTTCAAGTGTTTTTCCCGGTAGTGCTGTGAACTGATGTAATGACGTGTTGTGAACTAGTGTAATATTTAATTCGATGTGAATTAAGTCCCATAGTCAAGCAAACCAAGTGTTATATATTAAGTAAAATGGTTAAAGCGTTATTAGATGTATTGGGTTTGTAAATCATGTAGGCCCTGTGATCTGGTGCATACTATGTGACGCTGGCTGTCAAGGGGTCAGCTAGGACTTGAAGACATAAAGATGGCGTGAACCATAGACCCATTGATTGGGTTAATGTTGTGTCAGTGTCATGGACGGTGGGCCAACAATAAAACCAGCATTATCTGATAGTCCAACACATGAAACCAATTATGGCGTAACATTACCCCACCATTGGGTGGATATCCTGTACTTGTTCCTCATTGTTCTCAAGCAAACAGGATAAATAAACCTTCGGTTGGTTTAGTGTTGGTTCAGCGTTACAGTAAAGCAGTAAACAGGCAAACAATAAAACAGTATTTGGTCAATGATTGATGGTTTTGAACTATTTATGTTGTTTCTTGGGCGCAAAATAAGGAGACACACCGCTGACTAGATGATATTGATATGCCAGATAATATTACCACATGCAGCACCTCAGGCTGGTTTTATAGCTACGTCTTTCAGATCGTTTTTATATTTACTACATAGAACGTGCCTTATGTAACCACGAGGAATGTATGTGAGGTAAAGCAATTTGTTTAGAAGGCTGTGTATCATGTTTAAACATTGAAATCACTCAATAAGAGTAGGACATTTCTCTATCGCGTTATCATCATGATGTGCCAAAAAGCGGCATAACACAATTGTCATTCACTCACTCTAGCATTAAAAAACGTTTTTCTAAGCACAAAATTGTAAGTTATTTTTTGTAACATGGCAATTTTTCGGTGGAATAGAAATGGAACTTGGTGTATATTTTTTCTAGCTATGCAGGACAAAAAATACTCAAGGGCAGGGTTCACACTAAAAAAGCAGAGATTTCTACCATACATCATGGTATCAGCACTCATACCTCATACACCATCTGCAACGCGTCTTTTTTGTTGGATAACAGCACAGACTTGCCAGGTCAAGCTCGGTGATGGATATGTCAAATAATAGAATAGACGCACGTGGATAACAGGTGTTTTCGCCGCAATGTGATCTAAAATGCTTTATTTGAAGCTTTGGATTACAACATTTTTTAGGGGAGGATGCCCCCAGACCCCTCTAGAGTGTATATGTGGTATCTAATTTTTAGTTTAAAAATTGCACCCCCGCTACGTCAGTTAGACAATGGAATCGCCAATGAAAGTGGACTCAGCCTTGAGCCAAACATAGGCAATATTGGTCGTTTTGGGCAAAGCTTTAACAACTCTATTTTTTGTCAGCTGTTGCTATCTACAAACATCTAGGATTCATATTTTCAAAGTGTCATATTTGATTGGCCACGTGTGAAATCTCCATATGGCAGGCGATTTGAAAGCCGAAGGGGAATATAAATTTTCCCTCCAGGCTCATTCTGTGTCGGGGCATTGTAATACACATACATATATCGATGCCAAGGATTAGTGTTTATTCTCCAAATGCACGCTATCTATGTTTTTTTTTTGAATTCATGTTGTGCAATTTTTCAGAGATCTGCTGGAATGAGATCTTGAAGTGGCTATTTTTACATTTCTCGTTGGTAATTATGTTTTCTAACCAATTAAAGCGGGAATTGATGATACAATTTCAAATCTCAAACTGATAGCAGATGAATGTAAGACAACACTTTACAAACCAACAATGGTATCCCCTTGTCACATGACGATATCAACCAATTACAGCAGTCATTCAGTTGCAATTTCTGCACTTGCGCTGTAACGATTATGCACTTTCTCTTTCTCAGTCAGTCAGTCAGTCAGTCAGTCAGTCAGTCAGTCATTAGATCAAGTCAAACCTTGGTTAGTGTTATTGTTCAACCAACAAAAGACAGTAGCATACAAATAATGTGATAACAAAACACTTACTGATAATAGTCGTCAGAAAAACTTTAATTTAACCCTCTCCTATGAGGGTTATGTAATATATAGGAGATAGCTAGATCACGTACGTCGATCAAGTGGCCAGTTAGATCCCAGCCAACCATCAACTCAGGCAGACATTTAGAGTGGTCGTAAAAAACTAGTCAATGAATCTCCATTGCTTGGGATCCCTGGTTGACAGCCAGGGAGAACCAAATACAAGCTGCATCCGGTCAAATGGGATTAATTTCGCCTCACTCAATAGGCGGTTCTGCACTGTGATTAAACTTCTGTGTCCCACGCGCTCATTAACCATAACTCACAAGCCACATTTCCCTTCCCCAGAGCTGAGTCCACGTTACTTTCCCTAGTTCTCACTGATAAATTATTGTTTGCTGTTAGCCACATCTCTATTGTCCTGAGTTGTGTCCAAACTACTGTCCTAAGATCTCACTGAGCAGTTATTGTTCTTGTAAGCAATATATCGAGATGTATTATTCTGCCGTCCCATTTGACCAAACGCAATAAAATCAGCTTCCTATTTGGGGAAAATTTCATATAAGCTTATCACTGGGCTATTTATTTTCGTTTCAGGCACAAGCTTTTCGTGCTTTTTAACAATTTTCTGGTGTTACATTTCATTGCGGCTGACCATATTCTGGTGCTGGGATATTAATAACAATTCCGCGCTAAAGCATGTTCCCATTTATTCCTGTAAATAATACAACAAAAATGACGCTAGGACACAGATGATAAAAACGACAAAGATATACAAATAATAAAAATAGCACATAAATAGTACAACGCGATGCCTTCCCTATATATACCACCGGTACAACAAAGATGATGCTAGGATGAACATGATAAAGCCGACACAGATAGAGAAATATCAAAAATAGACAAAGAAATAAAAAAAAAAAGATAAAGAAACAAAATAAATAGATACATAAATAATTACAAAAAATAGAAATAAATAATAATAAATCGCTAAATGAATAATATTTAAGAAACATAGTTATACTTATCTTGTATGTTTATATTGTATATTTATATAAACAGACATAGTTGTGACCTGCTCATTTGCCTGGTTTTCTGTATCTTATCGTAAGGACACCTTTGAAACAATGTTTCAATGTTGAGAGGAGTTAAACATGATATTTCTCTGAAACCATACGGCAGGCAGCGACATTGGCGAAGCGCCATGCTTTAACTATTCTGCAACGTCCCTACGTGTGGGACCAATTTGTGATAAGGTATTTTCTCGCTTTCAGTGTGACACATTTGTGATCTGGTCCTTTGATAGTTTGTCTGTATCCTTCTATTTGTTGCTTTTAGGGCGACATATTTTTTATCTGGTCCTTTGTTGATTTTACTGTAGCATTCTATTCACCCTGGACGTGTCGATGACATTTAGTCAGTTTTATTGAGAGATTTACGGTAGCATTTGTCACTCTATTCAGACGCATGGCAGCCATTTTGGCACTAGAACGTGTTGGGATATAATGTGACGATTATCTAGTGTGAATTATGCACCGAGGTGGTGACGACAACGAGGCTGGCTTTTGTACAGGCTTTTCTTGTTCTTTTATCCATCCTGCCACACTCTGTCCACCTGGAGAAAGACGCGGAACCAGCCACTCTCCCGTCTAGCCAGCTCATTGACACTACACCTACGATGGCCGTCATTTGAAATAAGTAAGTAAGTAAGTAAAATATTTGCTTTACTTCACTTTTCGGCCAGTATGGCCATTTAAGTGAAAATTCCAGGTATTACAATATCCCATATTGTATAGTTAAAGTAGTAAAAGAAAGACAAAGCCAATAAAAGCATGATCGTACTAAAATATTCAGTTTAAAGTGTTTGATATGATAAGATGACGATGCTCCTGGCACCTATATGTAACGAGTCTGATGACATGTTGTAGCGCCTGCACTATAACACAGTTTAATGAGTATAAAAATATCAGTATAAATAATGTAAAATATGAAGTGATTAAAAAATGAACGACTTATCAAGTCACTATATCTCCATGAAATTGGAGTGATTGTGTAAAAACTCTATGTCTAATAATTAAAACATGTAATATAGGTTACATTCCCGAAGGAACTAAATAATAAAACCAGCAGGGGTGTCCCTGAATAGCTCAAATAAGGAATTAAATGCAAAATACTTCCTTCTGATGTGCGCATATTTCGCACAACTTAGAAGGACATGTCTTGCAGTGAGACGAGTATTGCAGCACATAGGTCGCAATTCTCCTCTCAATAAATAGCCGTTTGTGAAATAGGCATGGCCAATTCTGGCCCTGCATAAGACAACGTCATCTCTTCGGCGTTCCATTGGTGTAAAAGATCGCCTAATGATTGGTTGTACCTCGAACAATTTACTGGTGACATTGATGTTCAATTCACCTTGCAAAATGTCATCAAGGTAGACCGAGATGTTATACTTGAAATCAGTATATGGTATATAATAAAACTGTTTTGTCTTATCCAGGGCAGCCTTGACCAAAACATCAGCCCGTTCATTACCCTGTATTCCAATATGGCTGGGTACCCAGCAGAAAACAATGTCCTTGTGCCCAGACAAGTAGTGACACATATGCAAAATATTGGAAACAATTGGGTTGTTGAGTTTTTTACTCTTAAGAGCCTGCAATGAAGATAGCGAGTCTGTGATGATCATGAACTCCTCGTCACTACTATCCCAGATGTATTCGATGGCAGCTTCAATAGCTAATAGCTCTGCTGTGCAAATTGAAGCCTCATCGTTGATGCGGCAGCTAAATTCATGATCATCACAGACAAAGGACATAGCTGTCCTCTTGTCTTCCTTTGATCCGTCAGTATACACCTTCCGGTGCCTCGGAAATCTACAAAATAGCTCTAGCAACATGCTCTGGAAGACAAGGGGACAGGTGTCTCCTTTCCTGAGATCTGAGAGGTTAAAAAGTATATTAGGCTGTTGGAGAAGCCAGGGTGGACATTCTGGTGGGCGCACAACGCTAATTGCGTCGAGCTCCACCTCCATGTCCTCCAGATGGGGTTGAAGTCTTATACCCAAAGTAGTTATAGTCCCTGGCTTGTTATTAAACAGTCTCTTGTACCCCGGGTTGACAACACACGAGTATGCCGGGTTCTCAGGATTTGCTTTCATCTTCATATAGTATTGCAGGCTCAGCTTCAACCGGCGCGTCTCTAAAGAGGGCTCACCGGTCTCCACCTGAAGACTTTCGATTGGTGATGTTCGAAATGCCCCTGTGCATAATCTCAAACCTTGGTTCGCGATTGGATCAAGTACTGCTATGTACGATCGTCTCGCTGAACCATAAACAATACAACCATAATTCAGTTTGGATCTGATGTGAGACCGGTAAATCCTCAGTAAGGTTGTCCGGTCGCCACCCCAATCCTTGCTGGATATAACTCGTAGTAATTGTAATGCTTTCCTACACTTATCTTTCATATATTGGATGTGTGGAATAAAACTGAGCTTCTTGTCGAAAAACAGACCAAGAAATTTGACCTGCTCTTCAACAGGAAGCTGTTGTCCATATAGTTTGAGATTAGGCTCAGGCTGTAAGCCATTTTTTTTGCAAAAATGTACACATAAAGTTTTTGTGGGAGAAAATTTAAAGCCGTTCTCATCCGCACAAGTCACCAACTTATCGAGGCAACTTACAGGCGCCGCTCAATTATTGCCATATTGCTTGACTGGCAGTAAACAGCCAGATCATCAACATATAATGATTTTTCAATATCGTCTGGTAAAGCATCAATTATACTGTTTATTTTAACGGTCAATAGAGTTGGTGAATCGATACTACCTTGTGGGACACCCTCCTCCTGTGGATTTAGTGAAGAGTGGGTGTTGTTTAAGCGGACTTTAAATTTTCTCCCCTTTAAAAAATTATCAATGAATAAGGGTAATCTACCCTTCAGGCCCATTTCATGGAGATCTTTCATGATACCACCCTTCCATGTGGTATCATAGGCCTTTTCTAAATAAAAAAATACTCCAACTGTATGTTGATTTTTAACAAAACCTTGACGGATATAAGTCTCTAGTCTGACCAAATGGTCTGTGGTGCTTTTTCCTTTTTGAAAACCACATTGATATTTAGTTATTATGGTCTTGTCTTGTAAAAACCATGTGAGACGATGATTGATCATGCGCTCCATGATTTTGCAAAGACAACTTGTCAATGCTATTGGCCTATAATTATTAGGATCTGTTCGATCTTTTCCAGGTTTAGGGATCGGGATCACTGTTGCTTCTCTCCATCCATCTGGGAAATCCTGAGATTGCCACAGATCATTCAAGAGTAGAAGCAACAGATCAAGTGATACATCAGGCAAATGTTTCAGAAACTGGTAGTGAATCTCATCAGGGCCAGTTGCCGAATCAGTTGCCTGAGCGATAGATTTAATTAGTTCTCGTTTAGAGAAATTAACATTGTACTTTTCGTCACTATCTGACTCAAAGTCCAATGTGTTCTCCTTCTCCTTGTCCCTAATCTTTCGAATTTTTTCCTGATAATGATCTGGCGATGATTTAGCAGCGAAGGATGTCGCCAGCGTTTCTGCAATATCCGTTTTATTGGTTATTGTGTCAGAATCAGTGACAAGGTACTTGATGGTTTTATCTTTCCTCTTGCCACTGATTCTGCGCAGCATTTGCCAAGTATGTTTTGCCGATGTATTATTATTTAGTGTGGAGACATATGCTCTCCAAGATTGCCGCTTGGCTTCACTGATTGTGCGGCGAGCTTTAGCGTAATCTTTCTTATATCCGTCAAGGTTTTGTCTAGTTGGATGTTTCTTAAATTTTTGCAAGGATTTTTTCCTTTTGTCTATTGCCTTTCGGCAACCTTCATCAAACCAGGGTTTGTCGAGTTTTTTGGGAACTGTCGAGGTTTTGGGTATGCTTTTATCTGCTATATTGTGTAACTTATCTGTAAAAAGGGCTATAGGGTCATCAACCCCCTCTTCATTCTCAAATTGAGAGATTGTGAGGCTCTCCCCACAAGACTGTTGGAAGGCCTCCCAATCTGCTCTGTGCAGCCTCCAATGCTGCACTCTTTCTTCAACAATAGAGTTGTTGCTCTCTATAAATATAGGATAATGATCACTGCTACAGAGATCCTCGTTGACCCTCCAAGTGTAATCCAAATATAAATCGGGATCACACAAGGATAGGTCAATGGCTGTTGCAGATCCTGAAGCAGGGTGCAAATACGTGGTGGTATCATCATTAAAAATGCAGAGGTTTTCCTCTGCGAGGAAGTCTTCTATTATTCTGCCCCGTGGGTTGATGTCCCTACAGCCCCACATTGTGTGGTGCCCGTTAAAATCTCCCGGCAGCATGAAGGGTTTGGGCAATTGTTTTACCAGCTGCCTCAATTCCACAACATCTACTGAGCGGTTTGGGGGTAAATAAACAGAGCATATCGTCATTGGCCTGTGACAGTTTATGTTAACCGCCACAGCCTGTAAAGTTTTATTCAACGTGATCTGTTGATGTGGTGTTCCATCCTTTACAAGGATGGAAACCCCCCAGCAGGCCCTTTCATTATTGGCAGGGCCAAAACAATTGAATATTGAATAGTTTTTAAAAATTATGTTAGTGTTAGGTTTTAAGTTAGTCTCCTGCAGGCACACAGCCGTTGGGCTGTGTTCCTGCAGAAGAATAGCCAGGTCATTGTAATTTGATCTTAAACCTCGACAATTCCATTGTAGAATTTTGTGGCCCATTATGAATTTTTATGCCTCCCTGGTTTTTTCTGTGCTTGGAGTGCAGCGACGGTGTCGGGAGATACAAATACCTCACTATCGCTGCTTTCATCACCATCTACACACTCCATGGATTCGTATTTGTTATACGTATCGATCTGGTCATCAGTGCCCTTGGGCATTCGACCACTACCTTTATTTGTGCTTTTCTTGTTAATTTGTTTTGTTTGTTCAGCTACTGGTGGTTTATTTACCGTTTCTTTGTTCTTATCTTTATTATTTGTTTTGCCATTTTTTGTTTGTTTTGAATCCCTATTTGCCAGTGGCTTTGGGGCAGTAGGGGTAGCTGCTGTTGTTGTATTTTTATTGATCATAGTTTGTTTTTTGGCAATGGAGGTATCTTTGCTTGTATTGGGTTTTGATGAAGAGGATGCAGGTGTTGCGGAAACATTTGTTGCACCAGTTGCAGATCTGATCTCTACTGTATCAGTCTGGCAACCAACCGACACAACCTGCTTCGCGACAACACTGGCAAATGATGGTTGTTTGTTAACCCCTTCAACAATTTTCTGAGCTTCAGGGAAGGAAATCTTTCGCTCTGCGCGAACACGTTGGATTTCCTTCTCGGTAATCCATCTGGGACAATTTTTGGAATAGGCCGTATGTTCACCATTACAGTTGACACATTTTATTGCAGATGTGCAGGCGGTGTCTTGATGGTCAGGTTGTGCACACTTTGCGCACACCTTCGCTTTACTGCAGTTATCTTGGTGGTGTCCAAACTGTTGGCATTTGAAACACCTCAAAGGGCTAGGCACGTATGGCTGGACGGTACATCTCTCAAATCCAACCTTTAATGTGGCCGGTGGAGTTGGCCGGTTGAAAGTGAGAATGGCAGTGTTTACTCTAATCAATTCTCCGTTTTTTTTAATGGTAACCATACGTGCGTCAGTGACTCCTTGTTTTTTGAGCTGTGTCAATAAGTCCTCTCTAGTTGTATTTTTGAGCTCAGGAGTCCTGAGAACTCCCTTTGAGGTGTTTAGTGTCCTGTGTGGTGATACTTTAACAGGCACTTGGGCCAATTCCGTAATTGCTAGAAGCTTGGTAGAATGCGTTTCTCTGTCGACCTCTATTAAAAGGTCGCCAGAGCGCAGCCTTTTGATGGTTTTAGGCTCTTCTACCAAGCCCTGGATTCCCTTTTGGATGGCAAATGTTGAGAGTCTGGAGAGAGATTTCTCATCATCTCCAGACGTCATCATCAAAAATCTCGGAAAAAATATTTTAGCTTTTAGAATTTCCTCTCTGGTTTTTTTATACCTTTCAAGGTATACTTGGTCACTATCAACTTCCTCCTCATCGCTATTTTTCCGCGTTGTCGCTTTGTTATGACCGTTATCCATGGTGTGTTGTGTTGTTTTTTCATCACCCTGGCTCTCCACCCACCACGGAGCCCTACAAGGGGGCAACCTGCCTGCGGTAACCAGCAGGAAGTATTGTCAGAGCTACCAGGGTGATATACTCATAGCAAAAGAACAGCAGTTGCAATAACCGCAGTACACATCCTTTCACCAGATTAGCCCATGAGCCATCGCCATCTAGTGTCCACAATCGTGTATATAAAAATGGGATTTCACTCTGTCTTGGATGATTGCTAATGAGATGAGATGATAATAGACAAAAATGGACACTAGATCAACGAGACTAGCCGATTGATCTGGCCGGGCCCACCAGACCACCCGTCTCAATGAGATAAGGGCCAAAGTGGTGTGTTGGGAGTATAGAGTCCGCAGGCTCCTACGCCCTCAACCACCAGGATCCCTTCTCCCACCTATACGGGATGCAACCCACGGCAAACAGGTTGAGGGTGTGTTTAGCCTTCTAAAATAAGTTACCAGGGGGACCACGTGGAGGTAACACCCTCCCCCCCCCCGTCATTTGAAATGGATTATATATATATATTTTTTTTTATTATTGTCATTGAAAGGCGTGACCACATTTTGTGTCAATCATTATTTATTGTTCTCGATTCATAGTTTGTATACATAGACACATTAACTATAATTACTCTTTGTATCTCTGTTCGCATATATGTTCACGCGTTGAACGCGTGATCAGCTATATGTACACTGTACAATTAGACAATGAAACCAAGCTAGATCTTTTCTAGGGAGAATGCTTCTATGGCCAATAAAGTCTAAATAGCCAATACCTCTTATAACAGCATAATAGTAGTTCCTTATATCACTTTCTCAGTCTATATGGAAGCTCCACATCACATTCTCAATCTATATAGTAGACTTCCACATCCCAATCTCGTCCATTTATAAGCCTCCCATATTCTATTTTGTGTTTATATAGAAGCTATCCATCACATTCGTGAGAACATTTGTGATGTCAGGCCGCCGAGAGGGTGGTAAATTGATGTAACAGCCTTTTTTGGCTATTCCATTTACCATCACTCTCTCTGCCTGGTGTAACACCAGAACTAATTACAATCAATTCTTCTCACTGGTTAATCCTGATGCATCACAGACGTGGAGGCATGACATACACCCTATACTGGCCAAATGCCGGGCCAGCGTCGCAGACGATAGCCCAGCATCAAACCAGTATTTGATTGATGGATCACGTTGTGTAACAGAATCACGCCCTCTAACAAGGCCAGTAAACAGCAGACTATTAGATATTGTTAGCTTCAGGGTCTCCCAGGAGAGTAAAACTTCTGAGATGCTTCAAGGTCAGAGAGAAGATTTGTGGTTGTCCCCGGAGTCTGATTGTCGTCAGGTCTGGTTTACTCTGTCCTGTCTCAGGTTGTGCTGTACATGACTAAGCCATAAAAGAGGCTAGACATGCTCACTACAAGAAAACATGAATGCCAGTGTTTTGCTCTGGAACAAACTTAGGATCAGCCTAGTAAAATACTATGTCGATGTAACTGTATAGGAGACTAATCATGACGTCATAGTCTCAGAACTGTTGTATGTGTATACTAGACATATACATCAAGAATGAATGAATGACATAAGTTGAATATATGACGTCATAATTTATGATATACATTGACGTACTATATATCCACTTAATGAAGTAATGCAATACCCCAAGTCTACTATGGATTTTTCGATCATTACGATAAATAATTTTGATGGAGGTTTGAAATCTTTGACTGAATGACCGTCTAGTTTACATCTATTTTTATTATTTTGAAGCTGTAATCTCTAGATTTCCAGCTTCACCTGACGAAAATATCTTTAAAAAATGAATGATTTGGTCAACTAATCATTGATCAATTTATTTTATATGTTCTAGCTACCTTTATTCTGTCTCGGGATGGGTTGTTCATAGCTTTGTTGTATATACAGCGGCTAAATACAAGAAGATATAAAGTGACCTGATGTCGGTCATGGTTAATCAGCTATTAATACGGTCGACTGTACCTTTTTCCTAGGTCGTATTTTAGGTGATTTTTTTCTGCGTAATAATTATGAATTTAATGTTCATGTTTTTTTTATATGGCATCAGTAATGGTATAAACAACTTTAAAATAAATCAGGCTACCCAAGAATATGTTATCAACACGAACCGATTTTATCTGCTGAATAATTTGTCATGAGTCTTACAATAGTTATGTATATCAAGGTTTTAATTTATATGTGATTTTTGTGCAGCAATACCATACCACTTTGTTTACATGTCAGGCAACATTTTTTTTGTTTTATCGCAAGAGAAGCCTCGATTACATTTGTATTGCTTCAATTGTTAATAAAATATGTAACACTAATACTGCCGATCACAGACGCCGCACTGAAATTTGTATTGCATATTTTATAGAACAGCTATTACAATAAATTATTTATTCCATGAATAGTCTGTCCGAACTTATTTATTTAAAAAATACTCCAATCCCCTTCCCGTTGAGGATTAAATGGTGGCCCCGTAAGGATTTATGAAGAAGAAGAAGAAAAAGAAGAAGAAGAATAAGAAGAAGAAGAAGAAGAATAAGAAGAAGAAGAAGAAGAAGAAGAAGAAGAAGAAAAAAGTATCAAATATATCAAGCTTAATAGGGAATACTAATTAGAGAAAAGAAAATAGATATTTAGAAAATTCCGAGCAATAGACATACATATGAAAACATACATGCGTATATAAATCATATATTAATGCACACGCCCATGCAGAAATATATTATAAACATGTACATTCATATATAAGTAAAGGAATATAACATATGTGTTTTGTGTTACTATATATTTAGAAAAACTGAAGAAGTGGATAAAATGTATGATTGTGGAAATAAACTAAACATTGCAGATATAACAGATAAATATAGAGATGTAGACGAGTGGAAGAGTAACCTTTTAGAAATATATTTATGCTGATGCCTTGTATTGTGGTTGTGTGTTCCACACTGTTGTGTGAGGGTATGAAGGAAGTGAAATATGTGGATAATATGTTGTGTTGCAATTTGCATATCAATTTAAGTTGTGGTAATTTAAAAAGTCTTAAATTCTTAATTTATTTGCTGTTTTTAAATGATGATTCGGTGTGTGTTGCCAGTTATGATACGTAGTGCATTTTCTGTAATTTATAAATTCTAACACAAGTATAACGCCATAGTAAAAAGCCATAATGTTGTTGAGGGACAATTAAAGTACAATATTACAAATGCAATATATTTAGAGGAAGACTTTAATTTATTCAAAATGCAAAATGTTCAACCAAGAAATATAATTTATGGAGTGTTCCATTTTAAATTATTTTGTATGTTTATGCCTAAGCAATTAAAAACTGAAGCATCGTCAATTAAAATGTCATCAAGGTATAATTTTGGAGGTGTTAAAAACCGTTGTAGCATATCAAACTTTGTATTTATGTTTATTAAATTTTACAATCTTCGTGGGAAAATATGTTTTCTTTTGCTTTTGTGATGACATAAAGTACAATATTATAATTTAGTTTTGAGTCTCGAGATTCTTATTTGTCCATTGAAACAATAGATGACGCAATTTATTTCATAAAACTTCGTAGATTGTTTTGTGTCATTTTACTAACGTGTGTGTACTTTTGTTTACAGTGTTATTTTTATTGTTCAAATCAAGGAAAATGCGATATGTAAAATGATCGGATATTTGAGATTTAAGTATGGCTGTGAGTGGTGGTATTTCATCTAAAGACATATTACAAACAAAATATCAACTAAGGTAGCCGAATATCTAGAAAAGCATGTAAGTAAAGTTATTCAGGACATAACTGTGGCTAAGAAGGATTTCATAGAATTCGCAAAAAAATTGTTTTTCGTTTATTTTCAACAAATCTATATTAAAATCACCACCACCTATAACATCATGTTTATATGTATTTGAGGATTCAAGAATGGGCGTGGTGGTCTATATATTACCTAATCCAAGGTTCAGGTTATGGGCTTTACTTAAAATATCCAAGAAGATTCCGTCAAGTTCCAGGATTATCAGGTAGAGTAGAATGGCGAATGCTAAGTCTTCATATATGTAAAATCCTACCTCGCCATGATCTGAATTGGTTTTAGCTCTATATGTGATTCATGCTTTCCAGGTTAGTTGATTTATTCCCCCTCTCGGCCAAGGTCCAGTGTGCCTGACAAGCGGTCAGATTGAACTACATACATCACCCATCCCATCCATCCTATCGAATATAGCCATCAGATTTAAAACAAATTGAATTTTGAAATTGATGGGTCTGGTGGACGAGCATTAAATCACAGTCACACAACAAACAAGGTCGGCGTAATGTTCACAGTGCCTTGTCCTGTCTTCATGGACATCAGCGAACAGAGGCAAGAAACTATAATGTGTTTTATGTAGAATGTATGTAGATTTTCTTGTAATTGTGAATCAGGCTGTACACGCAGAATACATTGCAGGACAGTTCAATTCCTCATTGACATGATGAGGATATATGTAGCACTTGCATGACAGCAATATTCTACTATCCAGCAACACAAAACATTTGTATAACATTTGTACAACGTCCAACGGTGTGCAAGTGATTTACGAATGCTATACAAATGATTTGTCTTTGCTGGGTAGGTATCAGCCTGTTGCCTGACACTAGGTAACCAGGTTACCATCAGACCTGACACACCCAGGACGTTTGTATTTGTCATTTTCAGTCAGATAAGTATGATGTATGATTTGGGGTCAGTCACAATCCCGTCTGTTTTGATAACACATTATTACATTACCAGTATGAAGACACGAGCTGTTCACCCAATGATGGGTTATTGCTCAGAAAATATCACAGACGATGTGTTATCATTAAACCAACATCGAGTCAATATATCACATATATTATCAGCCTCTTACTCATTTATTATATCAGATATGACGCGTGTGTCACGTGACTAGTGATGGATTAGTGACACGGGATATGTTCTCGTCAGGAGGGCATTAATTATTGATCTTGATATAACGTGCCTGTCTGATTGGATGGCTATCTGGCTGACTGTCTTGCTAGATTACTGGCTGGCTGGCTGTCTGACAGGCAGGCAGGCAGGCTGGCTGGCTGGCTGGACGGATGGATGACTGACAGTCTGACTAACTGGCTGGCAGGCTGGCGGGCTGGCTGGCTGGCTAGCCGTTTGGCTGTCTGGCTGGTTGGCTGACTGGACGAATGAATGACTGGCTGCCCAGTTGACTGGCTGTATGACCACCTGGCTGGCTGTGTGTCTGGATGGCTAGCTGGCTATCTATATGGCTGGTTCGTTGACTGGCTGCCAGGCTGGCCGCCTGGCTAAATGGCTTGACGACTGGCTGCGTGCTTGGCTGAGAGACTGGTTGTCTAGCTAGCTAGCTGGCTGGCTGGCTGGTCGGCTATATGAGTCATTTTTCGTCCAGTATGGCCATTTAAATGACAATTCAGACTAAAATAATAATATGATATCTTGAACAGTGAAAGTGATAAAGTAAAAAGTCCAAAATGATAATAGTATGTCCGCACTAAGGCATTGAGATAGACAAAAACGATTGATGATAGCATTATAGTGCCTATATGGCACCTATTCGTAGCTTGTAGATACATTCTAAGAACCTGACACAGCGCCAGCGCCGATACACAATATGAATTAACACAAAAACATGAAAAAATAAATATAATTGTAAGTCACAAAACAGTGTCTTTGTCAAAACAAATATATAATGAGAGAAATAAATCATGCTTAATATATTTTATATAAATATATATAATATAATATAAATATATAATATAAATACTTAAGACAGTCCTGTATACTAATTGAACGTTAGACACACATCCACATACCAACTCAGATAATATTGAACATCACAAACCAATGGCTATGCTCTGTATTTACCGCCAAAACCGATTTTATATAGATTGAAAAGTAATGCAAAATATTCTAGACCCATATGTAATAACGTGAGAAAAACACAATATTAATGAAACGTTTGGGTGTACTTGGCCTTCTATGAAGTTGCCCAGGGGGGACCACGCGAAGGTGAGACCCCCCCCCCCCCTCCGACTGACTGACTGACTGACTGACTGACTGACTGACTGACTGACTGACTGACTGACTGACTGACTGACTGACTGACTGACTGACTGACTGACTGACTGACTGACTGACTGACTGACTGACTGACTGACTGACTGACTGACTGACTGACTGACTGACTGACTGACTGACTGATGGGCTAGCTGGCTGACTGACTGGCTGACTGACACTGGCAGGCTGAATGACTGGCTGGCTGGTTGGCTGACAGACTGGCTGGCTGACTGGCTATCTGGCTAACTGACAAAAACGTTTGCTGGTTTCCTTGCTGGCTTGCTGACTGGCTGCTGTCCGCCAGCCTCTGGACTTCCCGCTGGTTTTATGAATGGTCCTCTAATAAACGAGCCTCACTTGACCACGTTGACCTCCGATTTCAACGTCAGCTTGATGATATGAAAGGGCAGAGTTGAGATATTATGCTAATTCACAATCAATAGAACAAGAAGAGGTGTCACCCTAGCGTCGCCTGAACGCTGGTCAACGTTGTAGACATTTGCTGCATGCTGGATTTCTCACTGTGTTGTATCTCTTTGGTGATGGTGCAGACTATATGAGCGCCCTGGGACTCCATGGCAGAAGTCAATGTGACATCCTCTTATGGAGGAGCAAATCAATACATTGATGAAACCAGCAAAAGTCGACAAAATGTGAGGAAGTTACACAAATGCATGTGTTGGCTCGCTACAAATTAAATTTCAGCATATGCATAATACATCAAACTACTTTTTATACTTCTCCGTCTTCTCAGGATTAATTTGTGCTGAATAAAAAAATAATGTGTTTATCATATCTGGTATGAGTGAAAGAAAATCAATATGTAGGAAAAGACTCCACCATGACCCGACACGGTTGTGCTTCTGAAGATATATTTTTTCACAATGTCGATGGTTTTGACATGATGTCAGTTGGTGTGAAAATTGTTAGATTGTCTCTGATAACAGATGGTTGTCTTGCTGGGGATGAGATAAATCATTTCTTTCCGAAGGAACGGTGGCATTTCCCCTTCCTCTATGAAGAAACAAGAGTGATTCCAAGATTCCTATTGCATAAAGACAGATACTCCGTTCTTCTACATGTTGCACATAAGAAATATTCTTTGATACATACATACGGGATCCACTGGGTGTAAGCTTTGATTGCTCTGATCACAGGAGTTTTTTTTTTTGGGGGGGAGGTCATGTTTTTTTATTAGAAATAAATGTTTTTGGTAAATATTAATTAGTAACAATTGCAAATGTTTTAAAAAAATAAAAAAATAGTATAATTTTTTTTTTGAAAAAATTGAGCAGCTTTGTACCAAATAAATAAGTTCGGTTTAGTAAATACAAAAAAAATATTTGCCTGTATTCCCCATACTTTAATTTAAAATATATAAAACACCATTAATATTTGAAAACTAAATTTCCTTATAACATTTCTGGATGAAAATGGCTTTCAATACTTTACATTGTAACCGTTATATGGTGTATGTTTCCTAAATTATTTAGATTTGTATTACATAGTAGGGGGCCTATATACATGTATGTATATATACAATATATTATAAAGGCTAATGATTGTCATATAACAATGACACAGAGCTGTTAACAAATAATTGCCAACCACTACAGCCTGTTGAGATTTATCTGACCGGAAGTGAGAGAGTAACCGGAACCCATTTATGCTTGTGAGAACAAAATGAGCCCCCTCAGGGAAAAGTAGAAGGCGATCTACAAACAGAGTGGGTTGGTTGTATAAGGAATAGAGGAGAAGAAAGATTGACGAGAGAGAGAGATGGGGACAATAAACCAGATCTGGTCTGGTCACTTAGTGGACAAGCATCTGGCCAAACAGGCGAGATAAAGGCTTTGACCCAAGGTTGCTTCAATGTGAAGGTAAAGGTGCAGGTTTATAATCTGATATCAAGTCTGAAGACTTATCGTCCGAATTTACATCTTACCCCCTGGACACTGGACCTGTTCATTCGTGTGCCATTTCAACTCCACGGAGAGCATACTGTCCTGCAGCCGTTCCGGCGCATTAAACTTATCATACACATTGCCATCTCTGTCCTACCAGGTACTCATTTTCTAATGAAGCATTTGAGGGTGAAGTGCCTTGACCAAGGACACAACATGTTAACGATGTCCCAAGACTGAGAGGGAAGAAACATGATATTTTTCTGAAAATTCTGCACCAAGCAAGATTGTTCACCATTGATAAAAAGTCAAGGACTAATCTTACAGTAGAGCATAGGAGGCCGTATGAGTCTTTAATGGATGCAGTGTGGAATGCATAGTCTGTAGTGAAGATGATAATAGTCGTGATTCAATGGGTTAAAAGTGGAATGCATACAGCCAGTGAATTGCTACAGGTAGTGATCAAAACTCAATGATTGTAAACACGCGTCTATTTTATTAAAAAATACACTTATAACAGTCGCTGTTTGCATCTAAATATCTTGATACTGACCTATATACGACATGTGAATAGTCAAGGGTAGTGATCTATTAGGAAGGCCTTGTTAATTACTGAGGTACAAACTCCGTCCTCTTTGATCTCTGTATCACCACAATACACAAGGACGGGTAGGCATGACAACACGAAGGTCACACAGTCACATAACAGGGACGGGGTAGATGGGCGCTGGCGTAGAGAGTGATTTTGTTGTTGATGCTGCTGCTGCTCTTGTTGTTGTTATTATTATTGTTGCGGTTGTTGTTGTTTCCATCCACTTCATCTTGTGAACTTGCAGCAAGATGCACTACCAGTGGTATGGTAGGATCTAGGGTCATGTATAATGTAGAGGTCCCTATGGTGGTATGGCAGAAGACTGTAGAATCCAACGTTATGTATAATGTTAGATGTCTCTATGGTGGTATGGCAGGAGACTGTATGATATAGCGTCATGTATAATGGTAGATTTCCCTATGGTAGTATGGCAGGAGACTGTAGGATCCAACGTCATGTATAATGTTAGATGTCTCTATGGTGGTATGGCAGAAGACTGCAGGATCCAACGTCATTTACAATGCAGGATATATAAATACCGCTCTTAATCTGGTCTCAGAGATGCCCCTCTTTATCTGGTCTCAACCAGTCTCAACCATCAGAGATGCTGCTCTTAATCAGGTCTCAACCAGTCTCAACCATCAGAGATGCTTCTTCTAATCTGTTCTCGGAGATGCCACTTTAAAACGACTACGCCATTATATGTGAAGCTGGGGAGAAACCACTGTTTTGGGTTAACTCTACTTCATTTCCTAACAATTTTTTTTCTATATAGATGTCTAGTCTCAGACACAGTCACAGAAGTGCCGCTCTTAATCTGGTTGCAACCATTACAGGTGACACTCTTAAGTTGGCCTCAACCCTCAGAGATACCGGCGCTAATCTGGCCTCAGACACCAGTGCTGCTCTTAGTCACAGAAAATCAATACGTAAGACAACAACACCATTAGGTGTGAGGTCCGGGTCGTAGCCGCTGTTTAGGGTTATATGTGTCTTCATGATGCAGGAATCACAATGTAATTACATAATTAATCTCACATTTTATTTTTTAATAAACTGCCGTTATTTTGTGCTCGTTTAGCTTAAGCAGTTACTGAAGTTTTGTTTTTGCACGGGAATATATGTGCTGTTCACTCTTTACACACCGCCCTGTTTGGTATAGCAAAGTGTAGTTTAACAACACCCCGGGGAGAGATGCATATGTACTGTTAGCGTATTACAGAGAGACTCTGAAACATCAGAACAGGACAGAGTGATGTCACTAGAGAGAACAACACATCCCATTGCAATCTGAATATTATGAACATTTTTTTAAGAAAAAAAAAAGATTAGAGGGCCTTTTTTAAGTAGAAAGTTAATATCAAACATAATAAGATAAATGTTTGTTCCTGTAAAACATCTGAAGATAAAGGAATTATTTGTAAATGAGCCTTTGAAAATGATTTACAATTCATAAATACAAAAAAATACAAAATCCACAACAAAATACAAATTTCCTCTTAAAAAGCAACATAAATGTTTTATACTGCGGCACGCTACAGCATGTTTCTCTCATACAATGACAAAGCGCTGTGATAATGCTGGGATATGATGTACCAACATTTAACCAGCGTCAAACAACTCCTGGAGAACATATCCCGACCAGATGAAGTAATTATTATGAAGTAACACTGACTTGATTGATGAGGTTTAGGTAGAAAACAACATGAAAGCAAATTAGGTTCATTTGTAACGCATTTACCAATCTACAGCCTCAGATGGCTTTACAACTGATTTAATGGGTTTCCTTCTGTCACGATATTGCCATGATTTTGCAGAAAGCGACGTAAAACAATAGTCACTCCCCCACCATCGGCCCAGCATAAAACTAGTCTCAATGGTGTACGAAGGAATACCTTTGTGTGACCAATTCACATGTGCAAAATATATCTATCATGTCTTCTCACTTATTCACGCGACATTTACAGCTACTTTGCGGTTCCAAATGTGCTGATTTATTGTGACATACACTTGTTTTTCTTCAAATTAAGATGAATATTCCATGTTTTCATCACAATTAGCATTACATTCCCTGTGTTGAACATGATGGATCAATATTTTGTGGACATGGTTATCAGCAATATGCTATGTGGAGCCATGTTTTTTTTAAAGTGCCAATGATGTTTACTCACAACATATCTGACCCGGATATATAGTAATAATTATATGATAAATTTTAATATTGACCAAGTGTTCAATAGCTATCATCATTATATAGCATCATCATCGCTAATAATTAATGGTTTGATCCGCAATAATCATTATAATACCGTTGACAAAAATAAGTAATAATATGAGCTCACTTTCTCCAACAGTACAATAGCTGTCATCATATATAGCAACATCATCGCTGATCACTTAGGGCTTGATCCACAAACATCATTATAATACCGTGGACAATATGAATAATAATAATAGCTCACTTTCTTCCCAACAGTAGAAACGACAGCATCATTTGTTGTCTGATATTAACATGTCGTATCTGGCAGGTACGACCCTGTAGTAGTGTTTTTAAGTGTTAAATCAATTACAGTAAATGTGTAGACCTGAATCTACAGTCGGATCTATGAATCTATTGAACTGTGTTATTTCTCATTGGCAAAGGTTGTGAAGTAGAGAGGTGTGGTTTGAGAATTCTCAGCCACAGCCTAGCCTTGAAATTGACTAAGCAATTGAGGGCTTCAGGTTTCAACCAGAAGATATACCGATCATAATCTGGTCTCAGGGAGAAAAGTACAACTGTTTGTGAAACAATCACTATGTAAGACAACTACACCAAAATAAAACACTGTTTTGGGTTTACTCTACTTCTAGGTACAGGTACCAAAATGTCATTTCTTAACGGGAACATTCCACGTAGACATAGAAGGAGTCTAGTCTC
This sequence comes from Flabesymbios commensalis, assembly GCA_964017125.1. Lineage (NCBI taxonomy): Eukaryota > Metazoa > Annelida > Polychaeta > Terebellida > Flabelligeridae > Flabesymbios > Flabesymbios commensalis. Next base: position 6,637,189 of record OZ024915.1, read on the forward strand.
ATACACAGCCACAGAAGTATCGCTCTTAATCTGGTCTCAACCATCAGTGATGCCGCTCTTAATCTGGTCTCAGAGATGCCGCACCTAATCTGGTCTCAGATATGCCAATGTTAATCTGGTCTTAGACACCAGTGTCGCTCATAGGCACAGGTAATCAATAGGTAAGACAACAACACCTATGTGTGTGAGGCCCGGGCCATAGCTGATGTTTATGGTTATATGTCTGCTCTTGGTACAGACATCACAACTTCTTTACATTCATAAATAATTCAAAAATCCATTATAAATCATCGTTATTTTGTGCTCGTTCAACGTGAACAGTTACTGATATTTGCTTCAGCACGGTAGTATATGTATTGTTCACGCTGTACACACCGCCCTGTATTTATAACAAAGTGTAGTTTGACAACACCCCAGGGAGGGATTTATATGCAGTGTTGACATGTCTCCGAGAGACTCTAAAATATCTGCACAGCAGGTATGTCATTAGAGAGCAGCATGTATGCCATGTGAAACACATCCCACAATCTAAATATCATGGGCTCTTTCTAAAGAAAATAAATAAGATGAGACAACACAACAGACTTATATAAAGAGTTGTTGATGTACAACATCTGAAGATGAAGGAGTTGCTTCTACATGAAACTTTATAAATGATTTAAAATTCAAAATACTAGAAACAATCCAAAATCAAATAAAAATTCAAATGTTTCGCTTAAAAAGCAAAATAAATGTTTTTTAACTACGGGATGCTACAACATGTTTCTGTCGTAAAATGACAAAGCCTTGCAATAATGCAGGCATAATATGTGCCAACATTTAACCAGCGTTGAACCAGTCACTCCTGGCTAACATACCCTGATCAGGTGAAGTAATTGTTATTAAGTGAGACTGTGTTGATTGATGAGGTCTAGGTAAAAGACTACATCGAAGCCAATTAGGTTCATTTGTAGCGCATTTACCAATCTACAGCTAGATATGGCTATACATCGGATTTAACTAACTTTTATAGCCAGTATTGGCTCGACATCCGACCATCCGCGGCACTGGCCCAGCAGCAAACTCAGTGTTGTACAAGGGAATACATTATGTTTCATTTGCGTTCCATTGACTTTGCTGTGTGAGGCCAATTCACATGTAGAGTTGCGTATCGCTATCATTTCTTACTTATTCAAGCGACTTGGTCAATTACCAAGATTGCAGTTATAAACAGTATTTTATGATAATAACCTATTAAGCTCCACTATGGCATGTATGCATCATTTACAATTCTGCAATAAATTTGAAGAAAACAATGTATATTATGTTGAACGTATAATTAATTAATACATTGGCCGAATGAATGAACATTCTGGTTCTTAAAGTGTAATTGTGCTTTGATAAAAATAGTACATTATCGTCTCCAAAGAATACAATTGCATTTTATGATTAATAGACGTGGCTGCTTAAATGGGCTGAGTACCGGCTTGGTGATTTTGTCCTGGTGCTTTTTGCAATATATTCTTCCCAATAAAGGCTTTGAGATGTGGCGGCGGACATTTCGTTGTCTCGTAAGTTCTCAACAATCTCCGTTTTATGCTCTTTCTTGATCCTAATATGTCTTTAAAAACGTCATATATCAAACCAATTCAAATGTTATATTTTTTATCAGTTTATGAAAGGCACCATTGCATAATATTTGTTTTAATGCTGGCACATTGTCTGTGAATCTGGCCCAACATTAAAACAACATTATTTAAGCGTGTTCGGCAGTTTGTGCTGAGAAGAAGTCGCCGCCTCCACTCTCACGTTTGCTAAAAATGTAATAATGCAGTGACAAAAAGGCTAAACAAATAGGATGTTTATTATGACTTTTTATTTGGCTCAACATAATATATCAAAAACAAAATCCACTTGTAATATAGGGTATCGAGAGCTCAAAGGGTTGTAATATAGAGCACAGAAAGTGGTAATATAAGAGCGTCTAGAGCACAGAGGGTGGTGAAATAGAAGGTCTAGAGCACAGAGGGTGGTAATACCCTTCACCTCCCCTGAACATGGTATTCCCAGCGGAGGAGAGGGAAGGAAGCAGGAAAAATTCAGACACGTACATATCTATCCAGCAGTCCAGCAAGCATGGGACGTTGGAGCGTTTCTGTATTCATTGTTGGAGACAGAGACCCAACATCGAGCTACACATGGCCAACATATCTTATTTGTTCAGCAGTCAACCAGTCTGATCAAGCTGAAAAACATCTGAATCGGGCTAATTGTTGCCACTCGTGGGCGAAGTTTATTAGATGACCTTCGCAACGTAAATGTTATTGTTTTTATTGTGATCATCGATTCTAGGCGATTTAGCTCTGACACGATAATTTAATATAATAATATATCCATACCGATCAATTAATATAAAGAAAAAAAATCTGTTTTACAGATTCAACATTCAACAACAAAGTTACTATCACAGCATATTCGGTAATATCTTATTAGATATTCCCTAATACGTTAGAATAGCTTTACCAGCCTGATATTACAAATTAGCGATCACATATATCCTCATCTGTTATGCCTCTGTGACAAATGGGAGGGGAGACATTTCTATATTGATGTACCACATTACTAGCTCATTCCAACGCCTTTACATGGTCACTATATGCAGGAGGAGGGTTGTTGAATGCTTCTATATGAGACGATGTCTCTTTAACGCAGACAAATGACAGCAATCTCCCGTGTAGTGGGCAGCTTGACACAATATTGGCCAGAAAATGGACCAACATCCACAAGCAAATCGCATCAACCTTCTCAACCAGTAATGGCTTTACTTCAGCATGCCAGAAAATAAGATATGTCATCCCTTTGTTGGTTTGATGGTGTCCAGCGTCATAAAAAGGTGGGCCAGCATTACAATAGCGTTGGTCTATGGTAATGTGTGTCACGCCCAGTTCTTCCACAGACAGCAGAGGAGATAGAGAATCAGTTGAACCAATGCTGGGTCATCATCTCAAGTGAGCCCGTTCAAATGGGAAATAGTCGTCTCCAGAGCCTTCACAGCCACAGTGTGTAATAATAACATTGGCTGAATGTTAGTTCACACTATTACACTGTGGCCTAATATGTTTTCGGAATTATCAATGTTCTCCTCCACTCAGACAATAATTCTTCACGGCATTCTGTTGATGTTCGTTGATAGACGTGCCATCCTTGAAATAGAATACCCTTTGGTGGATTTATTAAACATTGAAGGTCTTCCTCATCGTCAGACATCCACTTCGGGGGCTCGACTAACCAAGACAAATCACAACAGTGTTTTATTTTTGTTAGAAATTTTACATCAACTTTATCCTACCAATAAAAGGTTGGTTGAAGAAGACAAACTATTTTTGTTTTGTTTTTTCATTCACCTTGAGATGTGAGTGGCGCCTGTAGTCCCCAACTTATCATGCTCAATATCTAACACAATACATGATTTATACCAAAAAGTACCAATTGCTCTAAATGTAGTTGATTATATGCGGCATGAAGCATAGGTCCTACATTCGAAAAGAGAGCTTGAAATGTTTGAGGAAGACATGATCGGAAGAATGAATGAATGAATGAATGAATGAATGAATGAATGAATGAATGAATGAATGAATGAATGATTGAATAAATGAATGAATGAATGAATGAATGAATGAATGAATGAATGAATGAAAAAATGAAAGAATGAATAATGAATGAATAACATTAATAAATGGGACTTTTGGCCACCTGTGTACACATATAGGCAAGAATGGACAGGAAAAAACTCATGAAACATTTTGTTTCTTTAAAACCTGACTATTAAAGTGGTGTGAACAAACACACATAGCAAGCATGTGGTGTGACCTCTTGACCACTGCACCAAGGCACCCCGTTGCTGCAAAGAACACTGTGCCTGTGTCATGTGAGTAAATGGGCCTTGAAGCGAGGGAATAATCTGCAAACTCGGCTTGACAGTCATGTGGCGTGACCATTACACCAGGCCCCGGCCTTACTTTACCATGATTACAGTGCATTGCGCCATGTGAATGTCTAGAGACATAGTGAGCTGATTGGAGGGGTTGTCTGTGGACAGCTTACAGGATTAACAGGATGTCTGGTGTGTAAGATTTATCTTTAGATGATAGACTGAGAGGAAACAGTCATGACCATAGCATTAACCATACTAATGTTTGATTATTATTGATCTGGTGTCACACACACTGGACCAAATGTTATACAGCATTTGTTTATTGAACCTTGTTGACTGTGATAAACACCCAACATTGGCTCAATACTAGCCCGCATCGTACACATTGGACCAGCGTGTTTTTCTAGGTGACTTACAAGGAAGTCATATTTCCTGGCCAGATTTCTTACACAAAAGGTTATTGTCTTGAGCGAGGTCAATCCCCCAAACAGACGTGGTAAATCCCCTAGTACGTCATAGTGAGCACCGGACAGCCATATTGACGGTGTCTTTGTTTTACAGGAAGACTACATACATGTCTCACAGGAAGACAATAGCCAGAACCACAGGGATTGAGTCATGTTTAAAGGGATTAGGTACATGAATGGCTCTATTCCCAGGGTATATTTTACAATCTTAACCCTTGTCATATTAAACCTGTATATATATATATATGGTTTTAAGCAAGTTTAAATCATAATAAAATGTCATTGGAATTGATAAAATAGTTTTGTGGCAGCTGTTTAGTTAATACAATAATTAAAAACTAGATTTAATAAAACCAATAATTTGTTCGACATATGAAGATGGAAATGAGTTAAGTTGTAATGTGGTTCATACCACTAAAGTTAGATTATATGCAAATAGTCAACAAATTTGAATTAAAATATATATACCATGTGCATACAGTGGAGCTTATAGAGATAGACTGTTCTGATAATATAACTACAGCTTGAAAACTTACATCTGTGAGAAGGCCTTTCAGTATGCACCAATTTCAACAAAAGCAGCAACATATAATATACAGGGATTTGATCCTTTTATATTTGTCTCTGTGTTTGATCAATACTGATCCAATGTTTGGCCAGCGTCGCAGATTGTATTGGTCCATGAGGCGTGTTTGGTTGGGTGAACGTCACGAGTCATCTCTATAACACTATGTCACGTCTCATGTTCTGTAACGCTGGATGAAAGATTACTATATTATAGACATGGCAGAGTCAAATAATCAGCCATTTCAGATGCTTACAACAGAGGAAGGGTTGTTCACATGTTAGTCTTAGAGTGGTTCATCATCGCAAAGATGGCTTGAGCAAAAAACTGTATTTTTGGCTCCATTAAATCAAATTATGAGTATATTTCAATGGAAAAAAATAGACAAGTTTGTCGCAGTGATTTGTAAAGATTACATTTGAATGCTGCAAACTTAAAAGAAGGTTGCGTATTTTACATTATGACCTGTCCTGGATGACTTGAGCTCACTACCTCCAAAGCACAGAGGCTTTCCACAATATCTTTTTTTTTTACGAAAGAAAATACATTTTTGAACATAAATATCAGGGCGTAGGACAAGCCCATAAGTTTTGGCGTGACAGGCATGCAGAATAACCACTCCAACGGGTTGCTTTGGGAAATCAATTCCTAATCCATTCAGCCACCATTGCTGCTCGCTGCTGTGGATCGTGTAATGACTCACCTCATCAGAGTAAATCAGATTATTGAGGCTCTGCCGGTAGATGCCACGGGGCTTTGCTGGCAGAGGGTGTGGTATTAACCAGATGACCGTCAGACACGACAGGGCTCACCTTGGGAGGGTCAGTATGCGACCAAAATAGTCCCAGAAAGTCAGCTATTCAGAGTTAGTTATTCTCATTCCAGTTGGTAAGTGCCGTGTTAGTCCCAAAGAAGTAGACCACCGTGTATGTAACGTCGATGTAAGCGACACAAGTGTATATGTTTTAAAGTCAGTTGTTAAAACTCAGCTGTTTATTATTAACTGTTGAAAGCAGCTGTTGATGGTCAGTTTCACAGTGTCATGTTTGGTGCATGGGGTCAATTAGATTGAGATTAGGTCGCGATCAGCCAATCAGATGTCGAAGATTTAGTTCAGTATAAAGTATAACATTGACCTTCATGCAGACTGCTCTCTACAGTGGTTTTATAAGACTATTTTTAGGGTTGTAGGCGCACTGAGCTATGAGTGTGCGTTCATCCCATGTACCAATACACCGCAGAATGATTGGAGTTTGTCTGACTCCGCGCAGACCCGGATGTCAATATTGTAGGCTAGATGACCTTGAATATATTACTTGCCCTGCAACCACGTGACTGGGGATTCCCTATCTCAGAAGGCTCTGCATAGCATTGTAAATTACCAGGCCAACCCTCTGTGGTGTGTGGGTCTGCTTTGAAGCTAGAATTGACAAACGCTGTCCATTTAGTGAGGCTATACACATTTAATTCATTAGGTTTATAGCTATAATGGTAAAATTTAACTTTTATCAAAAAAAAACTTTGGTCTAATATTATTTCAACCATAAAAAAACAAGTAGTTCCATTTGCTCAGCATTATATATGAGAAAGGCAAACATCAGTAACTGACTGTGGTCACAGCATCATTACTAGATGGAAAGTTACTGCTCTTTGTTTTACCTTACAAGAGAACATTTACTGCTGTTTGTCTTTGCTCGGCAGTATGTACCTCATTTGATTTAATTCATTTCAGTAAACAGTACATATGTAAGCATGATTATAAAACAATCAAGGTCACCTGACTGGTCACCAGGGATAAAAGACATCATGAAGGGTCTGGTGGCGACTGGAAAGGTTTACAGAAAATTTAATTGAAAATACTTGTAAAAAGTTTATATAAAATAAATTATGGATAAAAAACATTTTTCCATGACCACAACATACACTGTGAGTCAAAAATTATCACATAAATGACTCGTCTAAGCTTCAATATATATATATAATTATTGAAAATTCAAATACATCTCAGGCAAACTAGTAATATAGAAGATCTGAGTTGTATTCGCTAACTAGTCTATCTATTAGGTAAAGTCTCACAGCTTGTTTCAAAGATGCCAATGAGTTTAGTTTCTTTTTTGTCAAAGGCAGTTTTTCCATGATTTAATGTCATGTAATCTAAAAGCCTTAGATCAGTTTCTCTCAGTGGATCAGCATCATGCACCTGACTAACCCTACCAAAACTCTCAGTAAGATAACATGACGCTCTGCCATGGACAATCCTGTGCATGATGTTGATATTTAATTGTTTTAAACTGACATCCACTGGAAACCACTGCATCTTTAGGAAATGTGTGGTGTCTAGATGTGTCCGGGGGATAAATCAAGAGAAAACCGTATTGTTTTGTTTTGTAAAATTTGTAGTTTATGTTTCCTAGTTTTTTGGAGGCCGCTATACCGGGTTGAACATGCAGAGTGGAAATGGCAAAGAATTAGGGCTAATGTTAACAATTTTCTAGATCTGGTGTTCAAATATTGTGCCTGTCTGTACAAAAATTTTAATCGCGAATTTCCATTTGTCAAAATATTTTCAACAATAGCTGTGCCGCTAAGTGTTTGCTCTAGATCCACCCCGAGATACCTAATGACAGTCTTTGATGTAATTACATTATTCCCACAATAAGTAGCTAATTTGGAATGCTTTGACAGCATATGTTTGGTTTTAAATAGAATAGATTTTGTTTTACCTAAGTGGAGAGAAAACTTGTTGTCTATCAGCCAATTGCTGAGAGACAACAAATTGTCCCCCAAAACGTTTTCAATAGTTTTTATTTGTTTTCCTGATACTAACAGAGCAGAGTCGTCAGCATAGAGTACTAGTTTGCAGGATACATATGCGTCCTTGTCATTAACGTATATCAGAAAAAAAAGAGTCCCCAGGATTGATCCCTGTGGTACTCTACAAGGAAAAACCCTGGGGTCAGAAAAAATTCCACCTACATCAGTAACCTGCATCCTATTTGTCAGGTATGCATCAAACCAAACGATTGCATTTCCATCAAGGCCTATGGCTTTTAGAATATAATGATCTACGGTGTCAAATGCTTTCTGCAGGTCAATCATCACCATGCCGATATAATTTCCAAAATCTGTTTTTGGAAATGGAATAGGTCTGTAGTTTCCCGGCTCAGTTTTACTTTTTTTATAGAGTGGTACCACTCTTGCATTTTTCATGTCTTCCGGAATTTGACCAGAGTGCAAAGATAAATCTATGGCATGAGACAATGGACAAGCAAGTAAACTTTCCATCCCAGTGGCTTTGCTTGCTGTGAGTCCATTCAATAGATTTTCAATTTCTTCTTCGCTGACGGTCGAAAAATGACAATATTTTCTACAACACCTCTTTTTTGGTAACTAAAAAAATTTCAAATATAATTTCTTCTCCTTCAGACAAACTAATTTTGGAAGAGTCAGGTGTGTAAATGCAAACAATACTGACTGCTCGATCTCCTCGAGGGAGAACAGCAGTAACTGCCACCTCGAGAAGTAACTGTTACCTGGAATGTAATCATTTACTGATGTTGCCGTCTCTATGATTGGCTGCTCTCACACATACAATATAATGGTATACATGGTTTGTAAGACAAAACATAAAGCGATGTGAGATAAGATATTATTATATATAAGATGCATATTTCAATGTTACATACGATATGATGGTATATAAGACAAAACGAGCAAATGATATCAATGTGATGCTCATATAAAATGTAGGTCGTCTCGACACATGATTCGAGAAATAAACGACGACGATCGGTGACGAGCACGCTACCTGTCAGTCACGAAGGCTCCTAACCGAGTAAAAACAATGTGCTATATGTTATGATGGTAAAAGTGGTATATAAGACACAACATAAAACGATGTGGTATACAATATGAGGGTCTATATGACACAACATACAATGTGGATACACATTTGATGTAGGCCATATAGACAAAGGATTAGATAATGAAATCACAATTATCTGCGATAAACACGCTACATATCAGTGATGGAGATTTCCAACATTATAATAAATCAGTGGGCTAACATTATACATTTTGTGTCTTTGAAAGAGGAATGAGCCACGATTTGTTGCAATGTGATATATGTTATAATGGTAATAATGGTGTATACGACACAACATAAATCAATGTGACATATGACATGATGGTATATATGACACAACAAAAGCAATGTATATATGATATAATGCCATATAAGACACAGAGCAAGGTGATTTACGATATGATTATTTATATATAACACAACAAAAGCAACGTGATATATAATATACAATATGATTGTGAAAAACATAAGGCAATGTCATATGCGATACGATGATATATAAGACACATCATGAAGCGATGTGATATACAGTAGGATGGTATACCTGGTGTGTAAGACACACCATGTGATATAAAATATGATTACACATGGAACGCAACATTATTCAATGTGATATACGACAACACATACAAATGATATCAATGCGATACACATAAAAACGTAGGTCCTCTGGATACATGATTCTGGAGTAAAACCACGATGATCGGCGACGATCACGCTACCTGTCGGTCACGGAGGCTCCTAACACTATTTTAAACGATTGAAAAAAAGAAAATATGTTTTGCCTTTGAAATATAAACAAAGAGAACAGGACGAGGCGGTGTTGCATCAACGATGTGTCGAGCTAGTGTAGTATTAGTGACGATTTGCAGTTACAGTTATGCCTGTATGTCATGCCGTGCATGTGTAAAAGGCGTTAGACGTAAAACTGACATAAACTACTAGCCTAAGCTGTGTCTACAATATGAGAAGTGGTCACAGCTAAATCAACAGACTTCTCACAGTTTCCCTTTCTCTCCAACCATCTGCCTCCGGATCACCACCCACTGACTGGTTAGCAGCTGCCCATTCTCGCCCACTACCACACCCTTAGACTGAATTACATTTAGGAGTCATAATTGTCCAGATTGCACCTTCAATGTAAACGTGCCAAACTACATGGGAACTGTGACGGGAATGTCACTCACATCCATCACGAAATGTGAAATTGAAAAGTTGTCGAATAAATGTAACATGTTATTCTTTTTGTTTGAACCTGGTTTGATATTTGTAACGAAATTGTGAATATGGCATGAATAAAACATAGGCTTACAATACATCTTAAATATTTACAATAGTGATCTACCATGTTCACATGCGATGCACTTTTGATATACTTTGATATACACATATAAATATTTTGTGAAAAAGCTGACCGTAAACGCCCAAACTCTATACGTTAAATTTACCAAACATTGTTTTTATAACATATTTAACTAATGACTGAATGTACCCATTTGCAATTTTCCACAAAAGGGATTGATACCACAAAAACTCTGTTTATCAGAAAAAAAAACATCCGCATATGTTTTTGACTAACAAAGTTATTCTAATAAATTTCTGTACCTTGGTTCATAAAGATTGTTCAGCAGCAAAGCGCCGCTGAAATCTGAAGTGGTCCTAAATTTAATGTAGGCAGCTGATTGTTGAGCGTTGACAGCTCCTGTCGACAAATGAGTAAATACATTTATCTCCATATCTACAGGACTTAAACATGTCTACAACAAACATAAACCTTGGCCCAATCCTGGTTTACCGTCGGTCCAACGTCCAAGACGCTGGCTTAACATTAGCGTAAAAATAATTGTCAATCAAGGAATCTACCCGCGAGCGCATTGGTCTGCTGTCCACTTGGGTCATGAAACCGCTTTGTGAATATGTTGTCACAGGCTATCGCAGTAGATTTTCTAGTTTTATTTTACCTTTTAGCTTTTTTTATGTATACTCCATCACCTAGTAGAGTTTGGTAGTAGGGACATTTGTATGGAGTGCTTCAGTTGCTGTATCATGTGAAACCCATAGTAAAAAACACAAGCCTGGAAAACGCAATACAATAGTTGTTAAATGTCAGTCAACGTATCAAGATAGCTAGTTTGTTTGCTAATAATGTTAGGTCAGCCAATCCGACGTTATGTCATCATTGAGGCAGCTCTGGACGAAAGTCTAGCTTTGGTTGTTAGGGATTTACCAACATTAGATCAAAATTAATTTCCTGTAATTGCGCTGGTAATGCGTGTTATTGAACAGCTGGTCACACAGCCTATATGTGGTACTGACTGACTGACTGACTGACTGACTGACTGACTGACTGACTCACTCACTCACTCACTCACTCACTCACTCACTCACTCACTCACTCACTCACTCACTCACTCACTCACTCACTCACTCACTCACTCACTCACTCACTCAGATGACTTAAGCTCAAATTGTCGACATGGTGAATTATGCATCTACCGGAAATGACCTTGTTTGTGATCTTTGACATTGGGATGACACCATTCTGTGAAAACATTGACATCTCGTGGACTCTCGTTCAAAACCAAGGTTACGTGACATGGTGGCTTATCACTAATTTATTGTTTTTTTTCATATCCAGCATGGGCGGGGACTCTAGGGTAGTGGTTAGCACCGCTGCCTTTCACGCTAGAGTTTGGGGTTCATTTCTCGGTCTCGGAAATTTGAAAGAAACAAAAAATGTTTCTTCCCCATCCACTGTAAAAATTAGTATTGTGGGGAGCCTCGGTGAGCAAGAGGTAGCATGATCGGCCTCAGACCTCCAGGGTTTGAAATTCAGATCCTGTGTCTGGAGGACAGTGTCATCTCACTCATCTCACCATCCTCAGAAGGTTTTCCTGGCCCAATTCAGCCTGTATGTACACAAAAGTGGCCAAAGCCCGACTCAGGTGTCAGAGTTAACCAGGCTGACCGTGAGATAGGGTTTGTCTATAAAGCATACATCAGAATAATCTGCGTATGTCAAGTTAGAAAGAAACTAATTGCCGAGAATGTGTTGATTTGCGCACATCCAACCTTATTCAGTATCTTGACATCAAATTTCCTCTGCATTATTTAAATTTCGAACACTGACTGCGGCTGTAAAATCCTCACAAATACTAATTAGTATCCCTGGTTTTGACAGAGGCATATAATACACTATTCACATCTAGTGATTTCGATTTATGGTCACAATTTCAACAAAAGATGAATTGTTCTGCAGTCCCGGCCGGTATTGACCGAGGCAGGCGATTGGTCGAAATTATATTTTCAATCAATCACAAGAAATGTTTATAATACTACAGACAAAACATGTGGATCAATTTTGATGAATATGATTGTATTTCAATAAACACAAACACTTTGCAATAAACAGATAGCCTTTTAAAAAAATATATTCAGATTTCAGATGAATAATATAAACCAATGTTGTTTTAAATTTATGAAAACAATTGTTCATTGTTATTAATGAACTTTTAACAACTGTTGAAAATAACATTCTTATTACTGCGCTTTTGACAAAAAAACTGTTGAGAATAATATTGCTATTACTTAACTGATTACACCAACTGTTGAACATAGCATTGCTATTAAAGAACTTCAAACAAATGCTGACAATCTCATTGTTATTAAAGAATTTCTGAAAACAACTGTTGACAATGGCATTGCTATTTACGAGCTTCTGATAACAACTGCTGACAATAGCATTGTTATTAATACAATAATGACAACAACTGTTGACGATAGCATTGCTATTAATCGATCTACTTCACAACAATCTCAAAACTGCTGATTTTATGTGACCACCGTCTACAAAGTAGACTCAGATGCTGATCTGGTCTGACCACCATCCACAACGTATGCCCAACATTAAGCCAGTTCCGATATTATGTATTTTATGCTGGGTGACAATCACATCCACATTGGTAGTAACTGCTGAAGTTTCAAAGTAGTCAGTGAAAACCAACTGCATTCCACAGCTACTTTATTTGTTGGCCGTAAAATTTACTCATTTAAAGTATTTAAATAACGTGTAGAGGGTTTTCATGACATAAACGTTGGTAGGCCTTTTTACTGTATTTAAATGAGAGGTAAAGAGATAAGATTGCCTAAACTATCCTATTTACAGTATTTGATGACATGTAGATAGTTGTGATGGCCTAAACTTTGGTATTTACTGTATTTAAGTGAAATCCAGGGAGATTTGATGGTCAGACATGGCGTGGTCACGTGATCAGTAATGCTGAAATATCTCATTACCATGTTAACGAGTCACCAGAGACTAACAGGCCAGGCTGGCCAGACAATGCCCCATTTCCAAGCCATTCTATACTATAGTTATACATCAGGGAGCGACCATTGTCTGTCCCTTCATAGAGAGTGTTTAGTCTCTAGTGAGGCAGAATTAGTTACGACTGAGTGTTGGTTCAGTCTGATAAAGCAGTGTTTTTTATATTCGTATTGCAGACAAGTCCACACCAAATGAGTCTTGTTTCAGTTTTTAATGTTTAAAGGTCCAGTGTCGTCCACATGGAAGCTTCAGATATAAAACACACAGAGAGCTGATTTAGTCATTGACCAGCACCTGCCGCACGTAACGACCGTTTAAATCAGCCGAACGGCTGCTGGCTGTTGAGCAGACTTCCGGTTTGTTGGCAGCATGTTATATTTGTGCAGTGCTTCTCATTACCACCGATAGAAACGTCATATAAGTCAGATGATTTTTCTCTGAGCTTTGACCTCTCATTAAATATGCAGGATTGCCAAATCGACAACAACGGTAGCTGACAGTGGCGGTGTGCTGACCTGGCAGCGCGGGAGCAAAGAGCTCCCAATCAAGTTATTATCAGCAGCTGTATTCATACGCGTTGATGATTAGTGCGCAGA
>OZ024915.1:6655921-6700921 GCA_964017125.1 Flabesymbios commensalis
TGTAATACATACATAGCTGGACCACCCAATTTGATCAAGTGGACAGTTAGACAACCCAGCCAACCATCAACTCAAGTAGGCTAGATATTTAGAGTGGTCGTAACACACTAGTCAATGAATCTCCATTGCTTGGGATCCCTAGTTGACAGCCAGGGTAAACCAACTACAAGCTTCATCCGGTCAAAATGGGATTAAAACCGGCTCACTCACTAGGCGGCTCTGCACTGTGATTAACTTCTGTGTCCCACACGCTTATTAACCATTAATCATGCTGTGTTTGTCATCTGGTGACTGGCAAGTCTCAGAAAGGAAGTATTAACGATTGTTTTTGCTGCTAATGTTAATGCTAACGCAATACCTTACAACTTTACAACTTTTTCAAAACATTGAGATGGCAATTTAAATGCGCATGCAAACAAACACATTAACAAAAGTGTCATATTTAGTGGATACCACATATGAGACTCAATAACTACTTATAGGTGTTGTCTAAATTGCTATTATGAAATAACCCATTGCATAGCGAAGGACGTATCACCCTAATGCGTAATTTCATTGTATTTATTTATTAGACTATAATCATGCGGGTCATATATTGGCAACATGCATGTTTTTATTATGTGTTAATTAATTAATTAATTAATTAATTAATTAATTAATTAATTAATTAATTAATTAATTAAATAATTAAATAATTAAATAATTAAATAAATAAAGGTTAAATAATTAATTAATTAATTAATTAATTGATTAATTAATTAATTAATTAATTAATTAATTAATTAATTTAATTTTAATTCATTAATTAATTTTGCCATAATTAAAATATTAATTAATTAATTAATTAATTAATTAATTAATTAATTAATTAATTAATTAATTAATTAATTAATTAATTAATTAATTAATTAATTAATTAATTAATTAATTAATTAATTGATTATTTAATTAATTAATTAATTAATTAATTAATTAATTAATTAATTATGGCAAAATTATTAAAAAATAAATTAGTTAATTAATTAATTGATTAATTAAATAATTAATTAATTAATTGATTAAATAATTAATTAATTAATCAATTAATTAATTATTTAAGACATTTTGAGTGGATTTAATTAATTAATTAATTAAATACAAAATGTGCTTATACAGACAAAACGTGTTGTAGTCGCAGTTGCGAGGGCCACTATAACATTACGAGTGGACGGGGACTATATGTTTTGTTTAATCTGAAATCTGAGAGCATGAAGTTCATGTAATACATATATAATAGATAGAACACCCACGTTAATCAAGTGGCCAGCTAGACATCCCAGTCAACCATCAACTCAAACAGACTTTTTGAGTGGTCGTAACAAACCAGTCAATGAATCTCTATTTCTTGGGATCCCTGGGTAACAGCCAGGGTGAACCATGGCAACTACAAGCTGTATCCGGTCAAAATGGGATTAACTCCGCCACACTCACTAGGCGGCTTTGCACTGTGATTAACCTTCAGTCATGCCGTGTTTGTTATGTTATTTTGAAGATATTCAATTCATAGACAGTGTAATGCCATTATAGCATTAAGAGTGTGGGTGTCACTTAGTAGAGCAGACTGGGCACAAATGGGCGTTCCCGGTGATGGATTTTTCTGGAAATAGAATACACCAACCCCTCCTCCTATGCGTGATGTAGCATATTTGTGGAATGTTTGGCATCGGTATGGCGGGTTCAGCCCCTTCTTGGTGCAGATAAGTTTTCAGAACAATACCATCTTCCTCTCATCTCAACGCTGGGATATAGCTGCGTTCCTAGGTTGTGTCCGTGTGTAAGATACTTAATGTGCTTCATTACACTCAGGTGTACATGAGTACTATGGTAGACAGAAAGATATACGGATATGACAATGTGTAGTATATGTAGTCCTCTCAGTCAAAATATATAATATGTATCACTTTTATGCTCATTTTATTTCGCGCTTTTATGTTGACATATTTGTGATCTGGTCTACGGTTTTACTGTAGCTTTCTATTTGTCAATTTTAGGGTGACATATTTGTGATCTGGTCCTTCGACGTTTCACTCTAGCATTCTATTTGTCATTTTTAGTGACATATTTGTGAACTGGTCCTTTGACGGTGTTACTGTAGCGCTGTATTTGTCATTTCTAGGGTGGCAGATGTATGATCGACGGTTTTACTGTATCATTCAATTCATCCAGGACTTGTGGATTATATTTGGTCCTTGCATTCAGCTGTAGAAGGATAGTTTAACGGTACCATTTGTCACTCAATCCAGATGCTTGGCAGCCATTTTGATGCTAGAACGTGTTGGGCGATAATGTGACGATTATCAAGTGTGAATTATGCAGCGAGATAGTGATGAGAACGAGGCTGGTCTTTGTGGATGTTTTTTGGCCATTCTGCCACGCTT
Source organism: Flabesymbios commensalis (assembly GCA_964017125.1). Lineage (NCBI taxonomy): Eukaryota > Metazoa > Annelida > Polychaeta > Terebellida > Flabelligeridae > Flabesymbios > Flabesymbios commensalis. The sequence goes on from OZ024915.1 coordinate 6,658,339, forward strand.
TGTCCTGGTGGTGAAAGACTAGCCACTTTCCCGTTTGGACAGTCCATTGACACTACAGCCACCATGGCCTCCATCTGATATCAATTATAGATGTATTAACAATTTTGTGCTAAGTATTTTTCTCACTTAATAGTTTTTATACATACATGAGATAACTATAAGTTTCTAGTCGACCAGGCCTCATAGATACATGCTGTTTGTATAACAGCTTCAGCAGACAAGTGATCTTAAACGAAATGTCGCCTATCCTAGCAGGCGTGCTATTAAAGTAATCATCGCTACAATTTCACTCAAATACTTTGCCATTGCTTGTTACCCCATTAAGTTAATGTATACTGCGATCTCTCTGCATATGCCATATTTTGTGCTATTTCAAATACATGCCTGCATAATGTTTGTACATGTAACTGATAAAACGTATGGTTGAAGGAGATTCTCTCGTCCGTTTTGTATGGAGTGTCTCTTGCCTCAATACCTGTAGTGTACATATCTCTGTCTAGAGTGTGAATGAATCAAAGCCCCAAATCCAATAACACCCCCTGATTATATGTAATATATGGCCCTTGGATCCATCTGTTGTGATGTAAGGCATTGATTATTTGGCAGAAAATACAATTACCCAGTTTATCAAAGCTAATGCCTTCTTTGAAGTTTTAGTGATTGCGTCTAATATATGGCCGAATGGGTTCATGCATTGTGACTTTAGTATAGCTATTATATACTGAAAATACAATCAACTATTTTTATCAATACAAATAATGTTACGTTTTAGTGCTTAGGCCCAGGTCTAGTATTTTGTCTTATATGTTTTTGGACATCATCATGCTATATATGCATATCATTGCAAATGCAATTATGTGCATTTGTTAATAGAAAAAAATGATCACATTGACTTTTATGCTTGAATAAAGTATATTGTTTCAAATTGTGAAATACAAACCAAGAATAAGGATTCATAGCATTATGACATTGTACTGTCCTGTAAAAATGACTGCGGCTTTCCATTACAGTGTAGTACTAAGGCATGTTTGATTTGATTACATTTTAAGTAAATATTATCAAGTAACAGAGACATGTTATGGTAATGTATTTCGTTACGAGTTCCTTCATGTAGACAGATTCCATGGTAAAACATTCTGCTCTTCACCATAACTGTAACAAACCTCTACATTCTTCTAATATTGTAATTAGACGAGGTTGTATATCATACTTTGTAATGTGTACATATTGCATTAATTACCTTTGTTTCTCATAATCATGATCAACAACTTGAAGAAACTGAAACTGATCCACATATCTAAAGTGAATAAACAATCAATATCGTTATCGTGTTATCGATAGTCCAGACTTATTAATGCAGATCACAAAAGGTGATTGTATCTGTAAGAGTCCTCTGATATTCATCAATTTCTACTCTTTTGCAATTAAGATAGACTAGATTATATATTACATTGTAAATATCGCCTATTGTGTAACCGATATAACATTAAACAGACTGCAAACCCCTGCTGCACAAATGAGATTTTATCATAAACAAGTAAATGTAATATAGACTCATAGAATTTATTAGTGTTCGACCAATTAATTTCAAATAAAAAAGCAAAAACATTGTTGAATAAGATCACTGTGATGTACGGATGTACAGCTGAAACAAAGCCAGTCAGCTTTTACTGTGATTTATTTATGAAAAAAAAAGACAGCCACGAATCACATCAAAATAATATTTTATAAACAAGTGTTTAGTTTTGAATTTTACATGAACCCTACATGTATCAAAGTAAAATGGCATATAGTGTAGATAATGCTAGATATTTATCAATTGGCATTAATCTATCCTAATAAATTGCAAACGGAGACTGTGACCTTGTTGAGCGAAAGTGTTTCTGGTCGGTCATATTAAACCATGTTTGGAGTGGTGGAATAAATCTGTGTTTATGTCAAAAGATAACGGTTTTAACCATCCTCGTAAGAATAATATGTCACATAAAAAACTCAGATCGTGTTTATTTTGTTGTAATATATGATTTTATAATTAATTATTGTTTATATTAGTAACCTTATCACTCGCCAGAGATGACTTGGACGGATTGCTTATGTGACATTTAATGGCTAGTTTCAGAATCACTTTAGTGACGCATTGTTTCAATTTCAAACTATGTATTTACTGACGGAATCATTTATACTGCACACGTGAACACTGATGAGCAAGAAGAAGAGGAAGAAGACGAAGAAGAAGAAGAAGAAGAAGCAGCAGCAGAAGAAGAAGAAGAGGAGAAGAAGAAAAAGAAAGAAAAGAAGAAGAAAAAGAAAGAAAAGAAGAAGAAGAAGAAGAATGAGAAGAAGAAGAAGAAACAGAAGAAGAAGTAGACAATAAAGAGGAATAATTGTGAAGTAATGTAAGTAACTAAGATACAAATAAAAGCAAGAGAATGAGAAGACGAAATATAAGAAGTGGTAGAATAATAATAATAATCAGAAAAAGCAGCAAGAGCAGCAATAACAACTATAGCGTCACCATCACTACTAGAAATAAATACACCAACAGCAGCCAATCATCCACAGCGTTGTCATTAGTAGCAGCAGCAGCAACAGAAGCAGCAACAGCAACAGCAGCAGCAGCATTGTCACCTCCTAGGTAGTCTCCCTGACGCTGCAGCGGCGAATACTTGTTGGTTCAGAGTTCGTCTGGTCGCTGTGAGGCTTCAGATCAGGACTGGCTGTTGTCAGGCTCTAGACTCTGGTTGCTATGATGCTGCTACCTGGGATGCTTCTAGCTTCTGGTTGGCTGTGTTGCTTGCTTTAGATTATGTTTGCCGTTAGATCTCCTGTTGCTGATCTGCACCTCTGTCTGAAGTCTGTCTCCCGTCGCCAGATAAACCGGCAACCTTGGATAAAGTCAAAGTGGAGTTCATAAAGTAATTAGTACAAATATTAAATTAGGAATGTATCAGATGACAGTAATATCCTGAGTAGATCTCAGGAAATTAAAATGAACTCAATATAAACCTGACCTGAAGCACGAAAGATCAAAACCTAATTAACTTTTCAAAATCTATTTTGTTAGAATTCACCCTCTCAAACCTCCAGTCGCATAATTGCAGCATTCGAAACAAAACTGATTTTATTATTGAAAAACAGACCTTTTTAAATTGCCATTTGCGTGTAGTAAAGTCTACTGATTTTAAAATATGTGCAGCGCATTGAATTGTCTTACACCAGATTTTTGCGCTATATAAGCATTTATTTATTTATTAAATGAGTATTTTTGTATTGCAACTACCGTCTCAATAATTGATATCAATTGTCTTGCAAAGTCAGATACAGAGATATATGAAGTTCAATAGCAGTGACTGATTACTTTTCAAGTGAGTAGTTACTGTTGTTTGTATTTTGATCTCACAACGATAACTATAAACTGCCTTGAAAGTTATTATTGATTGGTCAGTATTTAAGTGAGCATTTCACCATAGTAGCAGTTTGTCGGAAATTAGGCTTAAATTTCATACACTTTAAAGTATCTAAGAAAAGCAAACCAATAGTTTTCATCGCCGCAAAACTGATATATTTTCAAACAAATGTCATGCAAACTGATATTTCAAACAATATTTCACATTTTTCGTCAATTTGCTGCCAACTTGAAGTCCTTTTCATCCACTAAAAATCGGAAATGTTGGACAGTAATTCACATTTTGTTGGTGAAAATGTCAAGGGTTTCAATTAATTAAATCTGAATTATAAATAATATTCCACTCTAATCTGAATATTGTTTGTGTGTTTACAGGTGCAGCTGTTAAATAGACTAGCGAGCATCAGAGCTGGCGAAATACTCCATACAGGAAACCAAGTACCCAGTAAAATACCTCTTTAGAGGGAGATCATTGATATATATTTTATATACAATTCACCACAGTCACTGCATCATTGACAGTACTATATTGGATTTACCCCACATAAGATTACTGACATCCATATTACACAGAGTGAGTAAAAAGACCTCATGATGATTAGGACGTCGTGTGTAGTGTGTAGTGTGTACTATGGCGGTGACGTCATGTAGACGTGTGTACACGTGGTCACGTCACGTGATGAGTCACGTGGATTATTACCTTAGATACCTGTGCCGGATGTTCCCCCTACTCCTCCTGGTCCAGCTGTCACACATCAGCCACACACAGGGTAAGTCACTGGGTTATTATATCATCCAATAATATTCACAGAAAACACGAGACGTTAGCCACATAAATCCAATTAATTACTAGTCGAACATGTGTTACCAAACATGACACCAGCAGTAGTTAATATCTCGTGTTTACAGGGATTCAAATTGACACTTCGTATTGTTGTGTCTATTATGTATCCCACATGTATCGCACATGTATCCAGCAGTTATATCTCGTCTATTAGGGATCCTACTGGGTGCACTATTTTGTATCGTTGAATCGACGTCATTGACTTTGAATGCATTTAGACACGAATGCACTTAAAATATTTGTTTTTCTACAATACATTAAGGAATTGGAGACCGCAATTTTCAACTTGAATAGATTTAGAAGATGTCCTTTACATATAGCAGTCAGCAAGTCAACCTTTATTATCATGAAAAAGTGTCATTTAACCATATATTGATCGAAATATTTGATAGCAAACTGCATACCATGCTGGCTGTTCTCCTACGTACTAAACTCATAAATTAATGGGATAACGAGAAAGACAAAGATAATTATATATTTCTTATGCCATATATACAGTTATACAGTTACATATGTTTTGTAATACTACATAAATTAATGATCACATTTACAAATGGCATGCACTGCATTATTTATCATCATTAATTATTACATTTTTAGTTGTAAAATATTTGCAAAATAATCATTCACTGTTTCTAATTATATATATATAGGGCGGGGGCCCTAGGGTAGTGGTTAGCACCGCTGCCTTTCACGCCAGAGTTCGGGGTTCGGTTCCCGGTCTCGGCGGTTGAAGGAAACAAAAATGTTTCTTCCCCATCCACGTGTGAAAGTCAGTATTGTGGGGAGCCTCCGTGTCCGAGAGGTAGCGTGCTCGGCCTCAGACCGCCAGGGCTCGAATTTCGAATTCTGTGTCTGGAGGACAGTGTCATCTCAATCATCTCACCATCCTCGAGAGGTTCTTCTGGCCAAGTTTAGCCTATATGTGCACAAAGGTGGCCGAAAGCCCGATTCATTTCATTTCATTTCTAATTATATAAAATTCTGTTGGTTCAAGTTCCGATGTTCACATTTGGTTCGTAAATGTATTAACTCCATAGAATCTACAAACTTTAAACAAACATGTTCTAGTACTGGGGGATGTCAAGTTTATTCCAAATAAATTGTAATTTCACATATATTAATAGAAGACTGTCGTCACATTGAACATTCAGTTGTCACTTTATATTCTCTCTAGCTCTAGCTCTGAAAACAACACAATCATAAAATGACGACCTGTGTTTCCTCTTCCTTTTCTATCGTTGACTCAATGTTGGAATAATGTTGGGAAAGCATCGACGACAATACTCCAACATTGTGCCAATGTCTCGTGCGTATTGTGTGAGGAGCGATAAATAAAGGGAGAAAATCCCACGCTGTTATTACACTGTGTCCGTGAAAATAATTATATGCAAATATAGGCATAGAAATAAGACAAAACAATAAATTCATAGTCTTCGGAGTAGGAAAGATATTTTCCTGCTGTTGATACTGATAAATAGCTTGGCTTTAGATAATCTGCTGTATATATTATTGTTGAACAAACATCATCCAGTATGTCGAGAGTTCGAGCTAAGTACCTCAATCTGTAATAATATATTGCTTAATCTGTTACAAATGTATTAATTGGGCTATAACAGATCCAAAATAGATTCACTGTCTCTAGGAACGAGTTCAAAATTTGTTAAAGTTCGAAATAAAAACTGTAATTTATATGGCTTTCCTACTCCATAATTTAGGTAACAACTGAATGACAGCGGTAAGGCTGCGGTGATTAGCGTATCTCGTCATAAACTGTCAAAACGTCTTTTGTTGAAAATGGCTTTAGATAATATGGTAGTGAAAACTGTTGTATATATACAGTTGAATAAACAGCATCTAGCATGTCGGGAAGTCGAGCTCAACACCTCTATCTTTTATTATGAGATTGCTATTCGGTCAAATGTTTGATAAACAGCGATCACCTTAAAGTATATTATATATGTCGAACTCAATAATAATTATATAAAGCGAAATCAATAACCTTATTTGTTGTTTTGCAATTGCTATCCGTTCCATTGTTTGATTATTTACACATTTTGAACTTGCTAGAACATAAATTTCAGCAAGAATAGCTCAATGAAAGACGGTTGTCCAACATTGAAAAGACGTTGGATGAATGCTGCAGACGGTGAACACCCTCTGAACCCATCATTGGTTGAATGACACCTATTTGCTTGGAATAATTATTGGAATGGCGAAAAACGGCCGTGTTTTCACTAAAAGCGCTCCGCATTGTGATCTGGACATACCTGCTAATTCTCTTACCCCAGGAAGGGCTATAAGTCCAGCTTAGACCTATGTGTGCACAAAGGTGGTCTAAAACTCATTCAATTATTCCATATCGAAATCTAGGCACATCTTATAATATTCCACTTATTCTCCTGACTTTGACCCTGGTTTTCGTTAAAGGCATCGTCGTTTTTCTTGCATAAAGGAGTTGATAGCTCGGCCATTCTCTCCGTAAATAATTTAGTGCATGGCAACTTATTTTTTGTCAAATAAGTGAGCTTCGACACAAACTATTTTTTTTGGTTTGTAATTTGCTGGAAGCCGTATATATACAGAACCAGCACGACACGGGTTAAACAGTATATATAGGGGCTTAACAGGACAAGGGTTAAACTGTGTATTATTGTTTAACCCCACGGAGCTGTTGTTGATTGTTTGACTAATAACTATCCATTTTCAGAGTGAGAGACCTGGGCTAGTGTGGTAAACGTTTCATTTGTATTGATTCCCGATGACATAGTCGTCTTAATCGTCACTTCCAGTGAGGCTCGTGACGGCCGCTCACCCGGGATTTTAAAATGGCGGCCCACCAGCTCATTAATTTGCCACATCACCGCCAACATGGGACTATTTTCTCTGGCATGTTTTTCCTGAGAAACAATGTCTAAAAATAGTAATTAGCTTTTCACGTGTTGCTGCCGGGCGTTCCTTGTTTCACACAGACCTCTATCATGTCTATTTCATGCTGTGCCGACAGGAGAATTAGTGAGAAAGCAGTCATCAGAAAAACAAGTCCATGAACCCAGGGATTAGACAAACAACAGGGGAAAGGTATAGGAAACAACTAAACAGCTAAACAAACAAACAAACAAACAAACAAACTAACTAACTAACAAACAAGCAAACAAACAAACAAACAAACGAACGAGCTGAAGACCGACCCACCGAACAAACGAACGAACGATCCAACGAACGAGCGGAAGAACAAAAAGCGAACGAAGAATCAAACACCCCTCCCCACAAAAAAAAGTGATCAAACAAACAAACAAACAAACTAACGAGCGATCTAACGAAGGAACGAACGAAAGAATGGATGGACGGACGGACGGACGGACTGGCGAACGACGCAACAATGAGCCATTGGATGCGTTCCTTTGATGGAATGCTATTGTGTGAAGTTATGGAGTAAAATAGAGACCACAAGAGGCATGAATAATTCCCACAACGGCCACCATCAATGGCGCATCTCACGATACGATGGGTGGGGGGGGGGGGGGGATTTGGGCCGGCATCACATGTTCAGGCCGACGTGCCCACGACAGATATTCTTTCTCATTGCCTAACTCATTAATTCTAGATATTCTTTGTCATTCATTAGCCCTTGTCCTACTCTATTGATTTTTTCATCCTTAATTGATTTATTCCAGGTTCAAGTGACGATAAAATTTATATTGATGACAAATTGAGATCTACAAAAGTGGAATATGTGATTAACTGATCCTCCACCGCAAACCTGTTTATTCTATTTGAGGGACATTTTAATCGGTTTAGAACTTGCTTGAAACCAAGTAGTCCTGATTTAATCGAGCACCATGAGGATTACTGTAATTTTAATTACATGACAGTGATGTAAGATACTCTTGTCGTTGAATTTAGGATTCACAAATTCAGCATTTCTTAAGAAACAAATTTACCCAAGTCAGTATCAACAGAGCAAGGCATTGACAAGCAAGCATGTTAAAAGCGCAAGACGCCTCATTTGAAACTGCACCTAGGCACGCCATCACTCCCTGCTACTCCACCACGAGGACAAAAAGAGGACGCAACCTAAACAAAAGCCAATAGCGCCTATTGTGACAGAGATCAATAAGCCACCTGGTCAATAGCCACGCCGACGTAAAAATAATGACAGTCTGGCCCACCGTCTTTGATATTAAGTTTTTTGTATCCCATCAGACGATGAAGATATATAATCTAGTTGAGCTGTAAACAATGCCACAGTGGAGCGTCTTTTGTCTACATAAGGCGAGCATGGTAGCCTAGACTACTATAAACCATAATGCGGAAGAGAGAATATATAGTCTACATAAGGCAGTCATGGAAAGATGGCCTCATATAAGCCATAATGCTAAACACAGAAGCAAGACCCGTGCAGCCAGTGTTGTTTTAATGCTGGGAGAGCGTCGTAGACAATGCCCGACATTAAACTAGAACTGGTTCAAGGCCTCGTATTTGGTGGGACGAGACCGTTTTTTAGCCACCGAGTCATTTTACAATAAAATACAATGCAATGCAGAGAAACGCAACGGAATGCAATAAAAGGTAATGTGATGTTGTGTAATGCACTACAATGCAATGTGGTGTAAACTAATGGAATATAATGGAATGGAATGGAATAAAATGCAATGCAATACAATGCAGTGCAATGCAATGTAATGCAATGCAATGCAATCCAATGCAATCCAATCAAATGTAATGTAACGCAATGCAATGCAATGCAATGCAATGTGATGCAATGCAATGCAATGCAATACAATGCAATGTAATGTAATGCAATATAATATAATGCAATAAAACGCAAGGCAATGCAATGTGGTGTAATGCAATACAATGCAATGCAAAACAACACAATGCACTCCACACGAGATAATATTCGGACATGATAATTTTGGCTTTTGCTGAGATCAGTTGTGTTATATGGAATGCTTGTCTTGGAGTCACATAGGACCCTTAATTTGCAGGATATTACTGCTACACTCCAGCAAGTACGAAGTTTGATCCGGGGGTGGTTTGATGTTGGGCCAGCGCCGCACATGATCACTTTTGCTGAAACGACCTGTATAGTGATCTGATCCGTAATATATCAGCTCCACTCTGCTGCCATCTCCTTGTGTTGAATCCAGTTTCGCGACCAGTGTTGAGACATATGTTGATACCTGTGTTAAGACATGTGCTGAGATATGTGTCGAAATCTGTGTTGAGACCTGTGTTTAGACATATGTTGAGACCTGTTTTGCAACCTGGGCTGAGACCTGTATTGAGACATGTCCTAGGACATGTGTTGAGACCTGGGTTGAGACATGTGTTGAAACATGTGTTGAGACATGTGTTGAGACATGTGTTGGGCTATGTGAATGAATGAATGAGTGAATGAATGAATGAATGAGTGAATGAGTGAATGAATGAATGAATGAATGAATGAATGACTGAATGAATGAATGAATGAATAAATGAATGAATGAATGAATACATGGATGAATGTAGGAATGAATGAATAAATGAATGAATGAATGAATGAATGAATGAATGAATGAATGAATGAATGAATGAATACATGGATGAATCAATGAACCCTTTTAAAATAGAGTGGCATATACAAAATGGCTATTGGAAATAATAACGCTTAGGGCCTACTGTTTGTCAATGAAACAGAGCTGTTAACAAATAATTACCGACTAATCCAACCTGTTGGGATGATTTCCGCTGACCGGAAGTGAGCGAATAACCGGAACCCATTTATGTTACTGAGAAGAAAAGGAGCCCCCTCTGGGAGAGGTAGAAGGCGATCTACAAACAGAATATATAAGGAAGAGAGGAGAAGGAGAGATTGACAAGGGAGAGAGATGAGGACAATAAAACAGATCTAGACTGGTCACTTAGTGGACAGCACACAAGCGAGATAAAGGCATTGGTGCACTGCTGGATTAATACTGGTCCTTCCTCTGTGACTCTGGCCCAGTATTAAACCAGCATTGTGTCTACGTCAAGTGTTTGCTGGTGGGACCTGCTGTTCACATATACAGTCAAGCTAGAGACCCGTTTTACTGATAATCATCAGATTTATATCATTTTAATCCCTAATATTGAAACGCTAAGATCAAAATCAATCTTAACATTATGAGATGGACATCAGAACAATATTATATACATTGTCCTAGTAATATAATTATGTGACGCATTATTTGCAATTGTGAATTACATTTAAATAAAATAAATTTGAAATAAACTATAACTGGTAGCACTATTCAGTATTTGAAATAAAAATGCTCAAGTTTTACTAACGGCTATTAAAGGGACAGTGATTTTATTTTGGCTTCTTAATATGACCATATGATGTAAACATGTCCACAGACAAGCAGTTTTAGTCTATGGACATGTTTACATCATATGGTCATATTAAGAAGCCAAAATAGAATCACCGATTTTTTAAATGATTTTAGCCAATTTGTTATTTGGAAATATTATGATTTTACTAAAATTTCACTTCGAATATCGCTCTGTTTGCACACTGCAGCCATATTTATACAGATGGGTGATTTTTGTTTTCATTTGGCGAAAATATCGGCTTTTACAGTGTTATTTTGTGTTGCTAAATAGAAGACAACATTATGGTAGCCGAGGAAAGAAATTGGATTTTGTGATTGATAGAGGCGGCTGCTCCCCACTTTGGCCCTTTTTAAACCAGGCTGTGTACTGAGCTGGTGATTTCGTCCAAGTGCTTTTGGTAATATATTCTTCATATTAAAGGCTTTGAGATGCCGCGGCGAACATTTTTTTGTCTCGTAAAATTCTCAATTATCTCCGTTTTATTCTCCGTCGTGATCCTAAGATGTCTTTAGAAACGTCAAAAATAACAAACCAAGTCAATTGTTGTATTTTATTAAGGGTTTATGAAGAGCATCATTTCACAATGCGCCCTTAGGGATCAAAGCTATATTATGTAGACCTGTATTACCCTCAGTATCCTAGACTATCTGACTTATAATTAATCAGCCAAACCGGTAAAAACACTGCATACTTTTGCCAAGGAGAAAATATCAATAGCTTTTGTGGTAAATTTTTATCTTGAAAACAAGTTTCTTCACACAAGGATTTTACCTAATGTTATTCCTCTGACTATACATGGCTCTTCTCAGAAAGAGGAGGGTTGTTAAATGTTTCTGTCTCACGTGATATCCCCTCATTTTACATGGTGAGTGTCAGAAAGCGTCTGGGGTAATGATCCCTTGACGTTACATGGTCATTCTTTAACACAGACAAATGACTGACATCTCCAGAGAGGAGTTATACAGGAATCACAGCAAATATCACATGTCGACCTTACGTTGTTTTAATGCCGGGCAAAGTGGAAATCGGGTAACCGCTCTGGTGTGACAAGGCGTGTTAACCCCCACATCAGAACCACCAGCAAACATTTGTTGTCCAGCGTCGTAAACATTGGACCTGCATTAATATAGCATTGGTCCATGGTATCGTGCAGGCACGCCAAGTTTTTCTACAGACGCCAGAGGAGATAGAGGATCAGTTAACCAACGTTGGGTCAACATCTCTAGTGAACCCTCTCAACTGGGAGATAGCCCGTCTCTAGAGCCTTTACATTTACGATGTGTATGAATAACATTGGCTCAATGATAGCTGAGGCTCTTACACAGTGGCTCGATATTTTGCCGGATTTAGCAAACATTTCTGCAGAAATATGAAAGACTTCCTCCACTGTACCGTACTGGGGCAATATATTGTCATTGCTTTCTGTGGAAGCCTTGAAATAGAACACCCGCTGCTGAAATCATTAAAGATTAAACGTCTTTCTCCTCGTCAGGTTCAACTAGCAGTGACAAATCACCACATTGATATCAGTTAGAAGTTATACATCAATTTTAATTTATTAACGGAAGGCTGCTTGTGTTCTGTCCGAAAAAAAGATAAACAATACATTTTCGAAAATACTGTTTTTGTTATACTCCATCCCACTTAGATGTTTGGCATATGTAACAGATGTATTATTTCGTATTTTCAGTATTAACCTTGAAATGTGAATGGTGGCTGTAGTTCCCGACTTAACATGCTGAACATCAAGTAAAATACATAATGTATACCAAAATGTACCAATTGTTCTAGATTTAGTTTATAATATGAATCACAGAAACTTCGATTCGACCAGAGAGCATGACATGTTAGTGGAAAAGATGATCTGAAGAACGAATATATGAATGAATGATCATGGAGGCGCTGCATAATACTGAATCATTGCGTTAGAGGGCAGGGGATAAATATTTTTGTCTCGTTAAAGCCTTGCTATTAAAGCAGGATGAAACAACAACTGCAGCAGGCATGTGGCATAGCCATTAAATGTGTGCCTTGCGTTACTTTGAAGATCACTGTACCTGTGGTATCTGAGTGACTGAGCCCAAAGCGAGGGAAGAATTCGCCAGCTCCGGCGTGACAGGCATGTGCCGTGACCACTGCACCAGACACCCACCTTGCTTTGCCATGTTTACAGTGCACTGTGACATGTGAGTGACTGGAGACATAGTGAGCTGATTGGAGGGATTGTCAGTGGACAGCTTTCAGGATTTACAGGATGTCTGGTGTGTAAGACTTATCCCTAGATGATAGACTGAGAGTATGGGATATATAATCCTAGCAATAACCATACCAATGCTGGATTAATGTTGGTCTAGCGTTAGAGACGCTGGACCAACATTAATCCAGCGTTATTTAATGTATTATGTAATTTTTCCTATCCAGGTATATGTTGTTGGTTCAATGCTGGGCCAGCATCATACACATTGGACCAGCTTGTTGTTCTAGGTGACTGACCAGGAAGTCATTTTTTCTGTCCAGGTCTCTTACACAATATGTTATTGTCCTGAGCGAGGTCAATCCCTCGAACAAACGGGGGTATCCCCCACTACGTCATAGTGAAGACCGTGCCACAGACCTACAGGAAGACCACATACAAACACAAAGGAAGTGAGTCATGCTTAAGGGGAGTAGGTGCATGAATGGCTCTATTCCCAGGGGATATTTTACAGTTTTAACCCATGTCATGCTAAGCCCGTATATCTATGGCTCTGGGCATGATTAAACAAAATCAAATGTCATTGAAATTAAAAAATAGCGTGTGTCAGATGCTTAGTTAATAAAACAATATTATTTGATAGATTTCATGAACAAAAATATGTTTTCATCATAAATTTTGAAGCTGGATATTGCATTAGTTTAAATCACCTGTCACAATTTCCACCTCAAGCTGAGAGAAGATTATTTCACATCTGAAACATAATATCGGAGAAAAGGAGCTCAGAACATACACTTTTTTATCAAAATAATTCAATTTAAAACATGTCACGTGGTTCATACTTGGTTATTGTGGCGGATAATCAACATATAACAATTGCATAATAATAATAATTCGCAGTGCCTCTTAAAGCAGAGTCAAACATAGACTGCCTCAACACATTGTTAACAAACGGGAGTATAAATTAAATGCTTTAAAACAATCAATTACCTGAGGATTAAAAATGAATCAGTGACTTGTATTCCTTCTCATTTTTATTCACCTTGAGTTTTTGAAACAAGGTGGATAAAAGGGACAAATGATAACACTGCAATTTATAGTATCAATTGTGAATGTGATTGGATGGAAGAAATTAAAATTAAGCCATGTAGATTGACGTACATACATGTGTTCAAATGAAATGTATGTGTCCAATATAATACTGACGTGAGTTTGTATATGGCTAAGACTGACTTGTGTTTTGTCAGTTGGCGAAACTGGGACTTGGTACAAGCATTATGGTGCTTGACTTGATGCAAAATGAAATGAATCGGGCTTTAGGCCACCATTGTGCACATATAGGCTAATAGATGATTGAGATTACACTGTCCTCCAGGCACAGTAGTCGAAATTCGAGCCCTGGCGGTCTGAGGCCGAGCACGCTACCTCTCGGTCACGGAGGCTCCCCATAATACTGACTTTCACACGTGGATGGGGAAGAAACATTTTTGTTTCTTTATAACCGCCGAGACCGGAAACCGAACCCTGAACTCTGGCGTGAAAGGCAGCGGTGCTAACCACTACCCTAGGGCCCCCGCCCACCTTGACTTGATGCCTGAGAGAGGCCATGACCATGGATTTGTGCAGGGCGTAAGATATGCATATAATGTGATTAACCTACCATGAGAAGAAGATAGGCCTACACCTAATCAGGTACTGAAAAACTGAAATAGTATAGCAGCATAGCGTCGAGGAAAGCTCAATAATGAGCATCAAATAAATTTACTTTATTACTTTCGGTGATAATATAAACCGTACTTTATTATCATTCGATTAAATTTATTTAATCCTGTTCGTGGATGTCGGCATAGCGGGCTAAGACAAAAACATCCATGCTTAGTTCTATGTCCTGACGAGAAACAAGACATTTTAGGGTCAAAATAAATAGGTTCTGCCTAATTTACTTAAATCCAAATTATATTTTATTTACATCAGGACTTCTTAATTCCTTTTTCAAATTACACATTCGATCACTGAAAGAACATATATTATATTGCGGCCGCATTTATATTACCGGTATATTACTGCATTTTAATTGTTACCAATTTAAGCTTCATTCAGATTTTCATTCTTCTGGTGTTTATTTCCATACAAGTTGGTTGAGTTCTGTCTTGGTTGATATATTTTTTATTTTTTTAAGCCACAGTTAGGGTCGGTATTGATACCGTAATGCCATGTTTAAAATAAATTGTACTAGTGATTCATCCGACAACCTCCCTATATTTAAACAAAATATCTTTTCTAATTCCTAAATAAATTTAAATTTCATATATAATTACCATTACCCTTGACACATAACTATATTTACATACTGATATATTCCTTTTAGAACGGTCCTCGTGGACTGTTCTGGTTGACTGTTTATAAACAATTTACAAAGTGTTTCTAAAATATCTACGTAATGTTGGTGGTCTGGCCTATTTTATTAGTGCCGGTATATTATATACCTATAGCTTGGTCGTTGTTACTGAATCTATTTTTTTTACACGGGAAATGTATGTTTCCAATATAATACTATAATACATTTGCTTTAAATCCACTGATTTTACCTGACACCAACAATGAAATGAAATGAACGAGGTTTTAGGCCACCTTTGAATATAATTATATAGGCTAAATAAGGTCAAGAGAACCTCATGAGGATTGCATAGCACCAGTTTAACGCTTAAGACACCCAGCTAAATCTTCACATTATCAATCACAATTATAGATTAATTGATGCCGCAAATAACACATTAAAGTAGGTGATTCTTCATGATTCGCTGTGTACACATTGTGTGCTCACTCACATGCGCAGCATGGTCAACGTATACATGAATGGGATCCATCGCAATGTAAATATGATGGTTCAGTGAAGCACATGACCCGAGTCGACTGTAAATACCGTGGTTAATGTTGTAGCTCAAGCGCTACTTCAGAACGTCTAAATTCCGTTTTTCTTTAAAGCAGCTCCTTGGGATGACATCAATTTTCGTTTTTAGTTTTGTAATGAAGAAGTCTATCCCCCAGATCATGAATTTATTTTTTTCAGAGTTTTTAAATTAAAAAAAATGTTTTTTATCAACATTTCTATTAATTTCTTTAAATCCCAAACAAACTTTTTGTATACCTAAACACTTGCTAAAAGACGGTTGAATGTTTCTACAGCATTGGGCCACATGTTGATGACATCGGCCCAGTGTTGGGTAGACCATCAGTGTTGCAGGTGTATCCCCAAATGTCCTGACTATAAGACACCAATTAGCGGCGATTGTTTTGATCTCACCGTCCAAGACGTGAGAATATGTGGTGTAAAGTGCTGTATATTGCTGACTTGTCTTGTTTACATGGCAATATACGACCTGGAAATATAACTATTTTACTCTTTTTCGGTGCTTTAAAATTATTTTTTAACTTTTTTGTATTTTAAGTTAAGTAGGCTATATATTTACATATAAATTAAATTTTCCAAATTGACAAAATTAAAAATGTCTCATCTCACGGGGTCCTTTTAAATAGTTATATCCATCTGGTGAATGAATGCGACAAGGCAGCTTAATATAAAGCTGATATTTATAATAGAGTCTACTCCATACTGACCAATCACAGAGCGTCATTTCGTCAGGTTATCTTATAACGAGATGACAGTGTGACTTGGAGTACTTTACTTGGACCCCTCTGTGTCCATGCTGTAGCCTACGCTCAGGTAGTGATGATATACACATTGTTTGATGTGATTGTGCACACGCCAAACAGATGGGGTGACCTTGAGGAGTGACAGATGGCATTAGGACGCTCAGGGAATGTCACATTGGCTCCCTACAGGCCGTTTAACATTTGACGTCTGAGTCAACCATCTCCGCCAGGGAATCCAGGCAAACTCAAACTCAGCGTTCAGCCAATGCTGTATTAATGTTGACCCAGTATCACAGACGGCTAGCCAGCTGTAAATCATCATTGGCCCAGGGTTGAGTGTCTTCTTGGGTGGACGTCACCAGTCATCTCTATAGCACTATAGCATGCTCCATGTAAAGCTAGGCCGGATGGACGAAGCATACTATTGTAAGATGTGTGTGACATTTGGCTGCTAGCTCAGTACTCCTACGTCATTGTGTTTCAATCAACTTTCAAATCAAATAAAAGGTAACTGAAATATAGTGTTGTCATTTGAATCTTAAATTGTCATTGCATTGAAGATAATACTCAGATGCTGCAGACTTAGCAGTCAATGTGTTTCTAGTCCAGGAGCCAATTTTCAAAAGAGGCTTATTTAAGGTTTTGGTTTACCCCCCACCACACATTTTGTTTGTTGGTTTCATGAGGTAGGTTAGTATATGTGGGATATATCTAGACCTGATGTACTGCAAAATTGTGGTATCACTAATTATATAGAACACCTTTTATGTGCTAGGGGAGTTATGTCAATATTTTTAGACAGTTGATAACTCAAAAAAATTTCATATATTTTTCAACAACTTTTAAGGGTATACAGTGTATATAGTCTAATAAATAATTCTTGTAAAATGGTTTTGTAAAAATTCCAATGAAAGTGTTTTTTTCCAAGATGGCCGCCTAAAAACATAATAACACAATATCTTCGTTACCGTTTATCCGATTTTCTTCAAAAATGACTTGGTGAGACCTGAGACTGTGCGCAATATCTGGTAATTTTTAAAAAAATAATTGAAAAACCACGCGCCACGGTTGTCATTAAAAAATAACTCTGACGCCAAAGCTGTTTTCTCAGTGTGGCACTGGACCCGATTGGCTTAGGTGCGCGGAATAGTTTGTTCTGTGGATATAAAGTCTAATAAATAATGATTTTATAATATTTTTGAATTTGTATTCGAAGGATAGTGATTTTTTCAAGATGGCCGCCATAAAAGCGTAATAACACAATATCTTCGTCACTTTTTATCCGATTGCCTTCAAGATTGACTTAGAGAGACATGCGACTGTGTGCAATATCTGGTTACATTTTTAAGGGAATTCTTGAAATAACCATGTGTCACGGTTGTTATTAAGAAAACATTTAACCCCAAATCCGTTAACTCAGTGTGGCACTGGACCCGATTGGCTTTGGATTAGTTTGTTCATTTCGTCTGGTACGTTTCAAAACAGAACACTTGTAGTCTACTATTGTACCCTGTTAAAGTATGTACATATTTCAAAGTTGGCATAACTGTTGGCATAACATAACCGATCACAGTGACTATTTGATGGATATAGGGATGTTTTTCACGCAAGTGCGGAGCTGTGATATTATTAGTGATATTCAAAAAATGCAATGTGCAGCAAGAATCTGTTGTCTGCTTTTACTTGTTTGAAATACAAAGCATCGACTTTCACTAAGTTATCTCTGGCAATTAGTATAAATTGTCTTCTATCCTTAAAACCTTACAGGATTATTGATGTATTTATCGCATTTTTTAGGAATAAGTGTATCGGGACCTGCAATGTTAATCTCCAAACCTGATTATGAGACCCCTCTGGCTAGCTCTCCAGCATCGGTAGATTCAGGTTTATCATAACGGTCTGAAAGATAATTTTATTTCGCGAATTTCAGAATAACTTCAAATTGAATTGGTAATTACACATGACATACTTGATTGGCGAAAAATATGCGTTTTTATCAACGCTGGGCACACAGAGTGTTATACAATTCCTTACTCTGAAATCAGGTGACACAAAAGAGGATAAATCGATTCTTTTTCTGGATAAATTGCACAGAACAAGTCCTGATATTGATAACGCTATTACATTCTTAACGCCCGAAAATAACGCATAATTATAATATGTCCAAACACTTTGCTGGTATTAATAAATAAAAATCCATATGCAAATTATTAACCTTATGTGTTTTGTAAATTCCCGACAATTTGCCAAAGGGACGTTTTCGTATATGGTTAAGTTTAGAATGATGTCAAATTTAGTGGTAATTAAACATAACATGTTTAAATTACAACAATATATGTTATATTTTTACTCTAAGCACACAACATGTTATACAATTCCTAACCTAGAAATGCAGATGACACTAATAAAGATGAATCTGTTCCATTCTTTATTATTGTTTAACGAAAAAGGGCTACAAATAAAAAACCATAGCATCCAGCTACATTGCACTGTCTACGCTACGTATATACATAATTATTTATTGGCCTCAAGTGTTTAAGTTTGTCGTCATAACTATGAAACAATAAGAAACTAAACTAAAATGTCACTTGAAACATATGTTATAACATGCCACACAATTAGTAATTAGTGCATATATAATTATCATAATAAATGACCAAAAAAGAAATTAAACATTGTTTGGCGGTCATTTTGTTTAAGTGGTTTTAGCATGACAAGTTGCATTACACTTTAACATACTCGATAACTTATGTACACAGTGGCGTATCCAGAAATAAATCAAGGGGGGGGGGTGCTAAGATTTCAAAGAAACCATTCAACAGCAGGGACCTATAGGGGGCATGTCCCCGCAAAATTTAAAAAAAAAACATAAAATAGTGCGATTTCGTGGTATCTTTGCTGTAAAACGAAGATATGAGATACTGGCTGAAATGTCAGTTTTAACTTAATGTCAGATTAACCTAGCCTACTCTAGTCCAACTATTTAAGCTAACACAACCACACAATGGAAAAAAAAACGTAAACATGATCATCAGCTCATTTAATAGCGAGTGCGAACTACTAGGCATATTAAATGAGCTAGATAAAAATAAACAGCTGTCGATCCAATGTTGCGTTAATGTTTGGCCAGCGTAGCAGACGGTGGAGCAACAATAATATTAATCAAACGTTGGGTCACCCTCATTGTGATAATCATTAAGCAACCTTGTTTGTGGAATGCCTAGTATGCAATTATGTATTAAAGCAATTATTATTAAAAGTGATAACATGTCATTGAAAAAAATTGTTGACCATTAAAATGCTTACAACGCTTACTAATGATCACTTAAAATTCCTGAGATATTTATTTTTATTTCACCCTTATTAATTTGCCATCCTCCCCTTTGGCAGAATATTTTTCAATGCAAATGTTATATTACATTTATCATCAGTTAGGCCTATATCAGATATTTGTTTTAGTATTGGTTGTAGTTCCACATTTTTAAAACAACTTTATAGCCAATTTTTAATTCTTATTCTTGATGGCTATACTGGAGGTCTATATATCGCACTGAGAAAATACGAAAAATTCAAATGGGCCCTAAAATAATTAAATTTTGGAAATTGAAATAGCGACCCTGTTTTTTATCCATTTGTTCTCAAAACTGAGGCTCAGAGATAATATCTCTTGAGAAATAAATTCACCATCACCCAGGTGAAAGAATCATGGTAATTGAGGAATAATCTTTATCCCGTGGTCCTTATTATTTTATTTTATGTAACGCCAAGTGCTTGGGAGGGCAGCACGTCCAACTCTAAGCCGTTGTCCGTTTCAAGCGATCCTCATAGCCTACTGTGGATTGTGCTTGTGGTGTGTTATAATTATCATAGGGTAGGATAGTCTATGATAATTACTATCAATCTTAGCATATCTACTTTGGAACAACGTTGTTTCAAGGTATTATATGAAAATTATCATGAATCTTAGCATATTTATTCTCCATACCGTTGTTTCAAGTTTCGCTCAACGTTTCAATTATTGGCCAAGACTAACACAAAGCTGATATATTTTACTCTGTTTCTTTTAAAAAAAAAATGAATGTTTGAAAAATATGTCCATCTCACACTAATTAAGGGTGGACAGGAGAAAGAAAATCATTCGCAACAAATTCCTACTTTTAGGTGCTCTGAATGGTCAAATTTTCATTGTAAAGATTTGCTCCTGTCGCCACATAGGGGCTATGTGGCTATCATTTATTCGACTTCCAGTTAAAAACATGCAAAAATGGTACATTATCCTTATTATTAATTGGGCATTTTTTTAAAATGTTATTAACTTTGGTTGACGGGAACAGGTGAAGACGACCTCTACAATGCCTGTCAACCATACTAGTGAATTAAAATTATATAATATAAAAATATGTCAGTATAATTTAAAACCAACTGTTCACTGGCTATAGGTGTTACCATGCTTATCATGTAAGGCAGCATCATATCCAGTGTTTAAAATAGCAATGCTTTTGTGTAAATGCTATTTAAAAATGTACATACATAGAATAGATTATAAATTTTGCGATATGTACACATAAAATAAAATAACCGATAAGTGTCTGTCATCTGTTTCCCGCACCAAAACAAGAGATAAAATAGCTACACTGTGCTCTACACAGTGTAGCAAAAAAGGACACTCTGGAAAGCGTAGAAACCTAATTAAAACCTCTAAATGCTTTAGTTGTTTATTACATAAAAAGACAGACAACTAGGGTATGCGTAAAGGAAAAATAGTAAAAACTAATGACACTGTTAATTTTACCATGGGCCTACATACATCCCTAAATAAAAGTAATACTATAAGCCTAGAATGCATCTACTGACGTCAGCTCATATAGCCGTCGCGCAGCCGAAATATGCTGCGTAGTACCACATATGCAATATTAGACTGGAGAAAAACAATTCCAAACTCAAGGAGTAAATCAGATGATTTTTGATAATTTGATAATTCAGCGTAAGGACCCACCTCGTCTGGAAACAAAGGCGACTGAAAAATCTCTAAACCTGAAAATAAAACAGAATTTTTTTATTTTTTATTTTGAGGGGAACAGCCATCCATGCCATGTGGTAATACTCTAAGTCAGATCATGACAAGCGTGATCATGTAGAGTAATGTCGGTCTGCTCCGAACAGTATCAGAGACTGTCTTCGGCCTGAATTCGAGGCAGACAACACAATGCAACATTCGCAGATTATCGTTCATAGGTCGATCACTTAAGGTGCCATTTGTGCTGGATGTATAGATATATATTTAATACACTAGTATAAGTTAGGCGGGGCGATTCGTCAGCTGCCAACACATGAGTATCGACAACGGAGCCCTCCGTCCTTAGTCATACGTGGCTGGTGACAGCTCAAATAGCCGTCTCACAGCCGATTCAAATTGCTCAGGTAGTTTGAGACACAAAAAATTCCGCTATATTCGACAATTTCCACAAGCACAAGCCAGGCTCCTGGTACATCGATTATTCACATCAAATAAATTTACCATGGTGAGATATAATTCATTCAGGTTCTTCTTAAAAATCTGCAAGCTACTAGCGACTCGGATAACAAAAGGTAAGGTGTTCCATAAGTGAGCAGTGCGATAAAAATAAGTACATTGGAACTGAACAGTCTTGCACAGAGGTAATTTGAATAGGACACCCTGTTTTGCCCAGTTCATTGTCTATTCTGAGTCTATAATCTGTTAATGGCGACAATGATGCATCCCAGACACCAGCCCTTTAAATCGGAAGAGCTATATATTTAGGTGTGGAGGGGGCTGGAACCAACATGTCGGACACTGGTGGATTAATTGTATATAAAATTATTGGTTGGAAAATTACCACTAAGGAAATATGGGGGGTACTCGAGCACCCTGAGCACCCCCCTGGATACGCCCCTGGTAAACCAACTTCTGGTCCATTCTCGGCTAATTGATCTGTTTCATGAAATTGCGGTATATATTTTTTAAAGATTACGGCTTTGACGGGTGGTTTTTCTTTTGCTTATTCTCAAAATTTAATAGCATGCCCAGTACTCCCTCTTGCATCTTTATTTTAATTTTTAACCCAATTGGATTCACGATGCAGGAGATATGATGTTTACAAGATTTTTGGCGGCCATCTTGGAAAAGTGAATTACCTTGGCACAAAGCCAAAAATACTATGTTGGAAATATTACCCGGACTATATATACTATATACCTTTCAAAAGTACGTGAAATAATATATCGCAATGTACGTTTTTTCATGCTTGATAGTATTTATCAAGTTACCCCTAGGACCTAAAATGTGCTATAACTATTTAGTGATGCCATAATTTGGAACTACATCAGGTCAGAAATTGTTCGAGACATTTCCCCAAACATGTTACAATTTACAAAACTAATGTGTGGAGGGGGGTAAACGAATTTTTTTTTTCGACTTGGCTCCTGGACTATTCACATGATGTCGCTGTCTCTTTGATGATTTGAACATATAACACACTGAGAACTTGACATTTACTGCGAGCTGTCCAAATTCTGCTGGACCTCTTACATACATACATACATTGATACACCATTCAGCCACCATTGCTGTGAGCTGGTGGTGAAATGACTTGTTGTGTCAGAGTAAATCAGATTATCGCGTCATGTCCGCCGCCAGAGGGTGTGGGGATAACTTCATGACGAGACTGGACACGGGTCATTTTGTGAAGTTCAGTAGGCCCTATGTGATAGAAATGGTCTCTAAGGGTCAGCTTTTCAGGGTTTTGTCTTAGACCGTGCCTAAATGATCACCTAGTCAAAAGTGCATCTGTTGCAAATCATCTGTTTGGGTAAGAAAACAGCAGTTGAATGTTAGCTCTTTAAAATTAGCTATAGAATGTCAGCTATCTGTTGAAAGTCAGCTGTTAAAAGATAGTTTCAAAAGTCAATTGTTTAATTTCAAATGTTGAAGTCAATCTGTTGAAAGTCAGCTATTGAAAGTCAGTCGTTGTTGAATTTCAACTATTGGTCAGCTGATGAATGTTATTGAATGTCACTTGCTAAAGGTCAGTTGTTTAACGTTTAACTGTTCATTTTTTATGAGTAAATATTCAAGGTCAGCTGTTTAAGATTAGCTGTAGAGGGTGAGTTAATTAAGGTCACCTGACCAGGAAAATGTGTCAAAAGCAGTTGTTCAATGTTTACTCATGTTTACAAATAATTAAATAAGCTTTGAGTAAACTTAAGAATAAAAATAAATTCCCTGATCATTTTAAATTTGAAGGTAAGCTTATAACGGGTAAATATGTGATAGCAAGCAATTTCAATGATTTTTTTCATAAATATAGGTCCAACTCTCTCTTCAAAAATAAAACCTGATTCTAAAGCCAGCTCCAAAGAATAAAAAAACCAACAAACCAAATAATGTATTTAATTTCCAAACTATTAAACGAACATCGTTCTTAAAATAATTATTGGCCTTCCAAATAAAGCAAGTTGTGGCTTCTATAATTTATCTCTTGAGCTATTAAAATCAATTAAATTCGACATTCTAGATTCTTTGACTTTAATCATAAACCAGTCACTCACGTCTGGTATATTTCCAGATAAGCTAAAATTGGCTAAAGTGATTCTTCTATACAAGAAAGGAGATCCAACAATCACCGTTAATTACCGGCCGATCTCTTTATTACCCACATATTACCCATTAATCAATTATCCTCATATTCCTCTGATAAGTAACTTTTTTATCCAAGCCAATACGGTTTTAGGCGTGGCCACTCTACATAACTGGCTGCAACAGAGTTAACAGATTTAATCATTCAAAAATTAGATGCAGGCAAATTACCTCTAGCTATTTTTTTAGATCTGTCGAAGGCCTTTGATACCCTTAATCACGATATTCTCTTCGATAAACTTCGTTTTTATGGAATCACATCTAAGGAATTTCACTTTTTCGAATCGTATTTAAATAACAGAACCCAGTATTTCGACTACGACGGAGTAACCTCCGACATCAAAAAATAACTACTGGTGTTCCTCTAGGATCAATTAAAGGCCCCCTTTTATTTATCTTTTATATTAGTGATATATCTAATTCGTCCTAATAACATTGAAGCGTGATTGTATGTATTTACACATTTTTTATTTGCACATTATACCACTTTATTTGTGCATTATATTACTTTATTTTTCATATTATATGTTTCATCTCCTTAATTTTATTTGTGATTTTTCTATATGCATGTTATATATTTTTAACGTTTGCCAGTGTTTTTTTTTCTGTTGCATAACATGTATACACATGACATTTTAGTCCAGTTGTGACTTTTATTGTCAATAAAATTTCTGTATGTCTGTCTGTCTGTCTGTTGCTCACGTTTACACCCCCCCCCCCCCTGTTTGGTATAAAAAAGTGTACTTTAACAACACCCGGGGGATAGATGTATATATATACTGTTAACGTGTCACAGAGAGGCTCTGAAATATCAGAACAGGACAGAGTGATGGCAGTAGAGAGGGCATGTATGGTCAGAGTGAAACATATACCACTGCAATCTGAATAACATTAACTTTTTACAAAAAAAAAATGTTTAACTTCAAAAGCAACATAATTGTTTTCAACTACGGCACGCTGCAGCATGTTTCTCTCGTAAAATGACAAAGCGTTGTAATAATGCTGGGAGATGATGTGCCAACATTTAACCAGCGTCGAACCAGTTACTCCTGACGAGCATATCCTGAGCAGACGAAGTAATTATTATGAAGTAACACTGCATTGATTGTTGAGGTTTAGGTAGAAAACAACATGAAAGTCAATTAGGTTCGTTTGTAATGCATTTACCAATATACATGCTGATATGGCTTTACATCCGATTTAATGAGCTTCTATAGTCTGACACTTTCCCACAATCGGCCGCTCAGCCCTATGGCTCATTCGTATCGACTGGGGCTTGTAACCTGGATGTACTAGGTTCGACTCCCGGTCGAGCTGGATTTTTGCCATTGTGTTTGTGCATGCACAGTGCTCCCACCTGTGCAAAGGCATGGAGTGTACAGTGCTGCCTATGGTACAGTGCACTATAAAGACCCTTGAAATCATTCGAAAAAAGAGTACAGCGTAGTCCCGGCTTCGGGCATCCTTCTGTTGCGATATTGTCATGATTTTGCAGAAAAGGCCGTAAAACCATATTCACTCACCCACC
Organism: Flabesymbios commensalis; assembly: GCA_964017125.1. NCBI lineage: Eukaryota > Metazoa > Annelida > Polychaeta > Terebellida > Flabelligeridae > Flabesymbios > Flabesymbios commensalis. The sequence goes on from OZ024915.1 coordinate 6,683,979, forward strand.
ATCGGCCCAGCATAAAACTAGTCTCAATGGTGTACGATGAATACCTTATGTTTCATTTGTGTTGCTGGTGACTTTGCTGTGTGTGAAAAATTCACATGTGCAAATTATTTCTATCATTTCTTGTAACTTATTCAAGCGACATTTGCAGTTACATTACGGCTCCAAATATTCTATTGAGCTACATGGCATTTGTGCATCATTTGTAATTCTGTAGTTATTTTATTGAAAACAAAGCTAGTGAGCATTAATCCATTAGATGGACAAGTTAATGAATGAATGAATGAATGAATGAATGAATGAATGAATGAATGAATGAATGAATGAATGAATGAAGGAATGAAGGAATGAAGGAATGAAGGAATGCATCAATCAATCAATCGATCAATCGATCAATCAATCAATCAATCAATCAATCAATCAATCAATCAATCAATCAATCAATCAATCAATCAATCAATCAAGCAATCAATCAATCAATCAATCAATCAATCAATCAATCAATCAATCAATCAATCAATCAATCAATCAATCAATCAATCAATCAATCAATCAATCGAATTATACATAATAAATACTAGTAAAATAATTAGAAATATCTACTTTAGGTTTTTATTTCGATAAATTTACTGGCTGTATACAGTATGTATTAATAGTATTAACTCGGGTTAAAAAATCGTAATAAGTATAAAAATATATTTTTTCGTTCAAATTATTGGTGTCAGCATTTTTGCAGAAGTGTATTATGAGTACCTAGACAGCCCTGCTCTGCAAAGTCTAAAAGACTGCTTAATTTCGTCAGAGTTATCCACGCCAAGACGAGGCGTTGCTCCAATGTTGTGTCGATGTTAGTCGATGTTAGACGATGGCTCAGCATCAAACCAATGTTTGTCCAATATATCATGTTGGTCGGGGTAGGTCTACACTGCATTTGATATAGATTCTGGCAGGTAGCACTATTCGGTGTTTGTAACAAAAATGCTAAAATATTTTACTAACAAATTTGTAATTTTGCAATACTTTGTTTTTACTGAAAGTATAGATGTTCTATTTGAACATTGCAATCATATGTATTGAGATGGGTAGATAATTTTCTTTCTGCAAAATACGGCTATTTTTACAGTGCTTTATTGTTTTTGTTAAAAAAGAAAATTATGGTCGCCGAAGAATGAAATTGCATTTTGTGATTTATAGACGTGGCTGTTGCACAGTTTGGCCCTGTTTAAACCGGGCTGTGTAGAGGCATAGTGATTTCGTCCTGATGTTTTTGGTAATATATTCTTCCCAATAAAGGTTTTAAGATGCCGCGGGGGACATTTCGTTGTCTCGTAAATCCACATCTATCTCCGTCTTACGCTCTTTCTTGATCCTAAGATGTCAATTATTATTTTTTTCTGAACAGTTTATGCACGGCATCAAAGAGGATCAAAGCTGTATTATGAAGACCAGTGGTAACCCTTAGTATCCTAGAACTGATTCATAATTAATTGAACAAGCTGAGAAACAAAGCAACTTTTTTCACATAATGTTATTTTAACCTTTTCACTACCATACATGACGGAAATTTCCGTCGTCATTCGTCAATGAACGTAACCATAAAATGACACAAATTTTCGTCAAATATATACTACATTTATGTATTTTTCGTCATTTGAAGCTGGAAATTGCGTTAGCAATTCCAGCTTCAAATGACGAAAAATAGAACTCCTACACCAGTATATCTGGATCCTGGCATGCACCCCGGCCTGGAAGTCAAAGGGTTAGGGCTGGGAAAAGGTCTGCGTCGCTGGCCCAACATTAAAACAATGTTACAGCGCGTGTTCGGCCGTGTGAGCTAGAGAAGTCTCCAAACCCACTACTAAATTTTGCTCAATAATGCGGTGACAAAGAGCCTCAAGAAAAAGAAGATGTTTCTTATGATTTTAGAGCTCAAATGGAGGTAACATAGGGCACAGAGTGTGGTAATATAGAGCGTCTAGGGCTCAGAGGGTGGTAATACCCTTCACCTCCCCTGAACAAGGTACTCCCAGCGGAGGAGAGGGAAGGAAGCAGGAAAACGTCAAACACGTACATCTCCCTCCGGCAGTCCTACACTCATCTATCTCTAGCAATCACAGGACGTTGGACCCATTCTGTATTTAATGTTGCAGACGTTGACCCAACAGGAAACGACACCTGGACAACAGCTCCTGTTTGTTTGGCAACCAACAAGCCTGATCAACAAGAAAAAGCATCTGAATTGGGCTAATTGTTGACCCAAGTTTATTAAGTGGCCTTCGCCACGTAAATGTTATTGGTATGATCATCGATTCTAGGCGATCTAACTCCAAAACTATAATTGAGTGTAATATATTATAATTATATCGATCTGTTAATATAAAGTAAACAAATTGTTAAAGATTTAACATTCAGCAGCAAAGTTATTATCACAGCATATTCCGTAATATCTGATTACATATTACGTTAATACATAATACGTTATAAAAGCTTTACCAGCCTGTTATTACAGATTAGTGATTAAAAAAAAACTCATCTGCTACGTTTCTTTACATGTACATTTCTGAAGTGATGAATAAAAGAGGGGACCTTTCAATGCTTCTGGGACACAATGTTAGCAAATTCCTCTGACTTTACATGATTACAATTTGAATGAAGATGGTTGTTGAATGTTTCTATCTGAGACGATGTCCCTTTAACACAGATAACTGAGAGACATCTCCAGAGGGGAGTCTTACATGTAGTAGGCAGCTTGACACAATCCTCGCCAGATGATGGACCAACATTCACAAACACATCACATCAACCTTCTCAACCGGAAATGACATTACCCTAGAGCAAATACGATATGTCGTCCCTTCGTTGGTTTAATGTTGTCCAGTGTTGTAAACTGTGGGCCAACATTAACATAGCATTGGTCCATGATCGTGTACTGGCATTACCAGACCTTCTACAGACTCGAGATCAGATGCAAAATCAGTGGAACCAATGCTAAGTCATCATCTCAAGTGAACCCGCTCAACTGGGAAATAGTCCGTGTCTAGATCATTCAGAGCCACAGTATGTAAGAATAACATTGGTTAAATGTTAGGTATCTCTCTTACACTGTTGCCTAATATGTAGCCGGCTTCAGTACAACATTTGGCAGAAATATCAAAATAGTCTTCGAAACTGAGCTGTTTAAGGTCAGTTCAACTCATCTCCTCTGTTCAGCCCCGTGTTAGAACTTGCCTGGGAAAGGTGGATGAGTTACAATAAGATAGATCACCTAGACAAAGTAGACTGCGACATGTACGTCGAAAGTGTCCTTGTTGAATCTCAGCTGCTGACGATCAGCTGTTGCGGATTAGTTGCTGAAAATCAGCTATTTGAAGTCAGTATTTGAAGGTTTGTTTGAAGACATCTGAACTTTTGCTGTTGAAGCTTAGCTGTTTAAAGTGCGGTTTTGAAAGTCAGCTACTATTTAAAGTTTAATAAATTCAGCTTAATGTAATGTGCCAAAGTCGATATTATGCCATACTCCTATCGAATGACAGTAATGATTCTTCATAGCTCACAGTAGTATGGACAACACTGCTCACTCCAGGCGTTTGAGCAGTTTGGAGCACCATGTATGCACAGCCCCGATGACAAACATCTACTACGACATGGAAGTGTTGTGCTACGTGCACGAGGGCAATTAAATAGTTCACAATAATGTAGAGTGTTGTCCTTGATACAGATTTCGGCTGCTTCACTGTGGATTTATATCACTATATTTGCAGTTGTAGGAGCAGTTATGAGTGTAGGATCATCCCATGTATCAATACACCGCATAATGATAGTAGTTTGTCTAACTCTGCACAGACCTGCAGATGTCAACCTCACCTATGACCTTGAATATATAACTTGCCCTGCAACCACGTGACTGGGGATTCCCTATCACATAACGATGTGCCCAGCATTGTAAATTATCACAAGCTAACCCTCTGTGGTGTGTGTGTTTGGTTTGAAGCTAGAATTGACAAACGTTTTCCATTTACTGAGCTAAATTAACTCTTGTAGCCCGCTGTTCGATCCAGGGGGTGTCTACAATACTTTATTTCCAGAAAGCAATTACTGTTGTTTATCTTCACAACATTAACTGCTTACTTAAATAGCAGATATTTATACCAAACAGTAGTGTGTGTATGATTGGCTGCTATCATAGCTTAAGCTCATGCAGGTGGTAACTGCTGACTAGGAAAGTAATCAGTTTAACCCTTTCACTACTGGCAGTGATGTCCCCCAAAATATTGGGCCGTTATGTATGACGTCATATAATCAGGTCGTCGTGGCGACGGCCCACGTACTTTAGTGTACCCAATTTAGGCTGTCGTAGCGAAGGCCCACGTACTTTGGTGTAACCCAATTTAGACTGTCGTAGCGAAGGCCTACGTACTCAAAGGGTTAATACTATTCTTCGCCCATGTTTTAAGACCGGCTGCTCTTCCACCTTAAGCTGACACAGGTGGTCATGGCGCTTTATCGTGACCTGGTCCATTAACAGCCAATTATATGCAGCCATACAACCTGCTCCCGCTACATACGAGCCAATAAAGAATACTGTAAAAGTACACATTTATAGCTTCAACACAGGTTTAATAATTTAGATTAAACAAGGGAGCAAGAGTCAAGTGGTTCTAAATGGTGAAAAAAGGATAAATTTCGTGAATCAGCCGGGAAGCGTCTGACGATGTTGAGCCTCGATTCCAGTCCCCCTGGAATTAAGGTCTGAATTAAGGTCTAATAGAATGAGAGTGGAGATGTGATATACTATATGATGATCTGGAAGACGCAACATCATTCAATGTGATATACCATATGATGGTATAAAAGACAACACATACAAATGATATCAAAGTGATACACATATAAAATGTAGTTGTCCTGGAAGCATGACTCGAGCATACAACCACGACGATCGGCGTCGAGCACGCTTACTGTCAATCACGGAGGCTGCTAACATTATTTTAAGTTAGTGTAAGAAGAAAATGTATTGTGTTTCTGAAACGTGAACAGAGAGAACAGGAACGAGTCACGATTTCTGGCATGACAGTCATAAGCGACCAATGACACCAGCGCCATTCTCCTTCTAACAGGTTATGAGTTGTGTTTTCAAAACTCTTCATGATGTCTTGACGTGTCGTGGACAGTCATGACTTTGTTACCCGGGCTTTAGGCTTTACTTCAGACAACCTGGTAATTATAGAAATATCTCTAACACTATATTAACGTTGACTCAGTTTTGTGTTAATGTTGTCAAGACGTTAAAGATCAAACTATGCCTGTATACCATGAGAACCATGGTACGCCATGCATGTGTAAAGGTGTAAGATTTAAAATTGACAAAAAGTACAGGTTACACTGTGTCTACATTGCGATAGGTGGTCAGGGCTAAATAAAAATAATTCCTTCTCTTTTCTTTTCTCTGCAACACTCTGCCTGTGGCTCTTTATACTTTGACTGGTTAACAACTTCCCACTCTCGCCCTTTTTCGCTACTCCTGGCTCTGACTATCATTAAGGAACATAACCATCCAGATGAACTTTCCATGTGAACGTACCAAACGGCATGGGGAAAATGGATCAGAAATGTTGTTCACAGCCATGACAAAATGTTATTTTGAAAATGTGTTGAATAACTGTAACATTTAAATATGTTATTCTTTGATATGTTAAAGTTGCTTAAAAAATTTGACGAAATTATGAATATTGTATGAATGAAACGTAGGCCTACCATTACATTTTAAAGCTAAAACTGTTTTGATTAATAATAGTGATTTCCCATTTTCACATGAGATGCACTTTTGATATGCTTCGGTCACATTCTGTTAAAAAACTGTCTGTAATCGCCTTAGCTCTATACCGTAAATTTACAACTTTTTTTTGTAATACAATTAACCACTTAGGCCCTAATTAATGTACCTAGGTGCAGATTCCCATAAAATAGATATATACCACATTGGCTCTGTTTATCAGAAAAAAACATCTGCATGTTGTTGTTTTTTTAACAAAGCTATTGTAGTAGATTACATTACCTTGGTTAATAGAGATCGTTCACACAGAAAACCGCAGCTGAAATCTGAAGTGGTCTTAAATTGGACCTAGGCAGCTGATTGTTCAACCTTGGTCTACCGTCCACTTCGCTGCCATAACATTCGCGTCAACATTATTGCCTATCACGAAATCTACCCGTGGTCACTGGGGTTTGCTGTCCACCTGGGTCATGTAACTGCTTTGTGAATATGTTCTCACTGGCTTTCTAGGTATGATTGTTTATTTTTTTGTAAACTCAGTTTTATTTATACTCCGGCACTAAGTAGTGTTTGGTAGCAGGAACATTTATATGGAGTACTTTAGATGGTCTATCACGTGGAACCCATAATGAAACACAAACCTGGAAAACACAACACAATACGTGATTAAATATAATTGGCAGATTTCCCCATATAATACTGAAAAAAATGAGCATTAGCTCACAGGGCTAAAGCTGGGCCATCGTCTGAGACGAGTAGTCACCATTAGCCATAACTTGGGTCATCGTCTCATGGGTGGTCAGCATTAGCTCTACCTTGGGTGAACGTCACATGGGCGGTCAGCATTAGTCCCACCTTGGGCTGCGTCTCATGGTTGATAGTTCGCTAGATACCTCACCCTAGTGTTGTAGGCCTACTTATCTCGCTATGGCCACTGACTGACTGACTGACTGACTGACTGACTGACTGACTGACTGACTGACTGACTCTTTCACTCACTCACTCACTCACTCACTCACTCACTCACTCACTCACTCACTCACTCACTCACTCACTCACTCACTCACTCACTCACTCACTCACTCACTCACTCACTCACTCACTCACTCACTCACTCACTCACTCACTCACTCAGTAACTCACTCACTCACTCACTCACTCACTCACTCACTCACTCACTCACTCACTCACTCACTCACTCACTCACTCACTCACTCACTCACTCACTCACTCACTCACTCACTCACTCACTCACTCACTCACTCACTCACTCACTCACTCACTCACTCACTCACTCACTCACTCACTCATCCACTCATCCACTCTTCAACTCACTCTCACTCATTCACTCGCATACTTACTCATGTATTCAGATGAATTAAGCTCGAATTGTGCACATGGTGAATTATGCATCTACTGGAAATGACTCTTTGTGATCTTTGACAGCTGGGTGACACCATTCTGTGAAAACATTGACACATCGTGAACTCTCGTTCATAAACAAGATTACGTGACATGGGTGCTTATAGCTAATTTACAGTGCTTGTTCATATCCGGCATAGGCTCTGGCCCAACATAAAATCAACATTGATTCAACATATTGTGTTTTCTGAGTGCTGGTCACGTGGTCAGGGCATCAGAGTTAACCAAGCTGACCATGAAATAGGGTTTGTCTATAAAGCATGGATGCGATCAATCTGGGTACCTAAAGTCGTACAAACTAAACATGCCGAGAGTGTGTAGATATGCACACATTGTACATTATTCTGCATCTTGACATCACATTTTCTCTGCATTATTTAATGCCCATCACTGACTGCGGCTGTAAAATCCCCACAAACACAAAACAATTAGTATGCCTCTTTTTGACGGAGATCTATTCTACTGTATTCACATCTAGTGAAATAGATTTATGATCAGAATTTCAACAAAAGATGGATTCCTCTGCAGTGCCGGCCGGTATTGACCGAGGCAGGCGATTGGCCGGAATTAGGATTTCAATCGATCACACCTAATGTTTAAAATACTGGAGACAAAACATCTGGATCCCTTTTGATGAATATGACTGTATTCTATTAACACAAATACGGGACAATAAACAGATTGACTGTTCAAAAAAATATATTTTCAGATTTCAGATTAATAATATAAACCAATGTTGTTTTGAATTTTGTAAGAACAATTCTTGAGACATTCATTGCTGTTAATAAACTTTTAACAAAAAACTGTTGAGAATAGCATTGCTATTACCTAACTAATTCCAACAACTTTGGAACATATCATTGCTATTAACAAACTTCTAAAAACTGCAGACAATATCAATGGTATTGATGAACTTCTGAAAACAACTGTTGACAATAACATTGTTATTTATGAGCTAATGACAACAACTCTTGAACATAGCATTGCTATTAACGAGCTTCTAACAACTGCTGACTATATCATAGTTGTTGATGAACTTCTGATAACAACTGTTGACAATATCATTGTTAGTAATGAGATAATTACAGCAACTGCTGACAATGGCATTCCTATTTATGAACTAGTGGTAACAACTTTTGACAATGTCATTGCTATTATCAAACTAATGACAACAACTGTTGACAATATCATCGTTATTAATAAACTAATGACAACAACTGTTGACAATATCATCGTTATTAATAAACGAATGACCACAACTGTTGACAATATCATCGTTATTAATAAACTAATGGCAACAACTGTTGACAATAGCATCGTTATTAATAAACTAATGGCAACAACTGTTGACAATATCATCGTTATTAATAAACTAATGTCAACAACTGTTGACAATATCATCGTTATTAATAAACTAATGGCAACAACTGTTGACAATATTATCCTTATTAATAAACTAATGATAACAACTGTTGACAATAGCATTGTTATTAGTCTGTCTATTTCACAACACACTCAAAACTCTGATGCTGATTTTATGTGACCTCCGTCGACAAGGTAGACTCAGATGCTGATCTTGTCTGACCACCATCTACAACGTATGCCCAACATCAAGCCAGTATCAATATAATGTATTTTTATGCCAGGTGACAATCATATCCACATTGATGGAATACTGTTGAAGTTTCAAAGTTGTCAGTGAAAACCAACTGCATTCCACAGTTACTTTATTTGTTGGCCCTAAAATTTACTCGTTTACAGTATTTAAATAACGTGTAGAGGGTTTTCATGACATAAACGTTGGTAGGCCTTTTTGCTGTATTTAAATGAGAGGTAGAGAGTTGAGATAAACTATCCTATTTACAGTATTTAATGACATGTAGATAGTTGTGATGGCTTAAACTTTGTTATTTATTGTATTTAAGTGAAATCCAGGAACATTTGATGGTCAGACATGGCGCGGTCACGTGATCAGTGATGCTGAAATATATCCTTAGCCATGTTAACGAGTTAACAGACTACGATGGCCTGACGAATTCACCCACAATGCCCCATTTCCAAGCCATTCTATACTATATGTATACGTCACGGAGGGACCATTTATAGGGAGTATCCAGCTTCTAGTGAGGGGGAATTAATTACGACTTTGTGATGGTTCAATCTGATAAAGCAGTGTTTTTAGATTGGAGTAAGTGTGTTGTGAGCGATTTAACCTCCGAGCAATAAAATACAGAAAGCCATATGTCTGCTAAACTTAATCCAATTTTGTTTTAATGTTGGCACAGCGTCGTAGACAGTTAGCCAATATGGCAGCAATACTGAATCAGATTTTAACCAATAACAATTATATTCGTATTGCAGAGAAGTCCACACCAAATAAGGCTTGTTTCAGTTTTAATGTTTAACGGACCAGTGTCGTCCACATGGAAGCTTCAGTTGAACTATAAAACACAGAGAGAGCTGATTTAGTCATGTGACCAGCACCTGCCGCACATAACGACTATTTAAATCAGCCATTCAGCTGCTGGCTGTTGAGCAGACTTCCGGTTTGTGGGGGGCAGGCTATATTTGCCGTGCTTCTCATCATGTGACACTGTTACTACCAATAGAAACGTCATATAAGTCACATGATATTTATCTGACCTTTGACCTTTCATCAAATATGCAGGATTGCAAAATTGACAAGAGCGGTAGCTGACAGTGGCGGTGTGCTGACCGGCAATAAAAATGGTGGCGTGAGAGCAAATAGCTCCGAAGTAATGTCTTTAGCAGCAGCTGTATTCATACACGCTGATGATCAATGTGCAGAGCGTGAAATAGTCCTGATCAAAAGAGAACAAGCAGTGGTAGTCATGCACGTAACCTGCCTGTAAGTCACGAGGCAGCTGGTGGCAGTAATGGGGCAATTACGACATGTCACTCCGCAAGGAAAAAATGTGCTAAAAAATATTATATAGACAGATTTAGAATCATTTTCAGGAAATACAACAAGCAAGAAATCAGCATTGGCTCAACATATTTCACGGACAGACTTTAAATCATTTTCGGAGATAAACAAGAGAGACATGCCAGTTTAATGTTGAGTCAGCGTCGTGGGATTGTCCAATACTATACCAGCAGCAACAATAATCACTTAAACGCTTTAGGTTGAGATGACATATAGTGAAACTGGTGATTTAAGAGAAGTTGATCTATTTGATTTCAGGTGAACTTGTGTTACATTATGGCTTTAATTTGGCAGCCACTGAATGGGAAGCATAATTGATGAGGTGAACCAAGAAAACGTCAATGGTAAATAGGTTGGTAATGATAATTACCTAAGTGCACAATGTGAAATGAACAGTGGTCACGAGTGACTGGCGAACACTTTAAATGCTGTAGTATTTATAGTGATATTAACATAATTAAACATAATTGAAAAAATAATTAAAGAAAACTTCTACGCTAGAAAAGTAGATTTGCTGAAAACCCTCACACACGCATACTCACTCATGTATCCACTCATTCTCTCACTAACACATTCACTTAAACTGGCTACGTCATGACCGATATTCACATGACTTATGCACAAATTGTGGACATGGTGAATTATGAATCTACCGGAAATGACCTGGTTTGTGATCTTTGACAGCTGGGATACACCATTCTGTGAAAACATTGACACATCTTGAACTCTCGTTCATAACCAAGGTTACGTGACATGGAGGTTTATCACTAATTTACAGTCCTTCTTCATATCCAGCATGGGCGGGGGCCCTAGGGTAGTGGCTAGCACTGCTGCCTTACACGCTAGAGTTCGAGATTCGTTTCCCGGTCTCGGCAATTTGAAAGAAACAAAAAGATCAAGTGTCTGCAGGACAGTGTCATCTCTTTCATCTCACCATCCTCAGGAGATACTCCTGGCTCAATTTAACCTGTGGGCCTAAAGCCCGATTCATCTCATTTCATATCCAGCCTCTGGCCCAACAATAAATCAACATTGATACAACATCTTCTATCTTCTGACTACTGGTCAAGTGGTCAGGGTGTCAGAGTTAACAAGGCTGACCGTGAAATAAGGTTTGTCTATGAAGCATACATGAGACTAATCTGCGTATGTCAAGTCAGAAAAAAACTAATTGCCGAGAATGTGTTGATGTGCGCACATCCAACCTTATTCATTATCTTCACATCAAATTTCCTCTGCATTATTTAAATTTCCACCACTGACTGCGTCTGTAAAATCCTCACAAATACTAATTAGTATCTCTGGTTTATACTACAGTATTCACATCTAGTGATTTCGATTAATGGTCAAAATGTCAACAAAAGATGAATTGTTCTGCAGTCCCGGCCGGTATTGACAGAGACAGGCGATTGGTCGAAATTATGATTTCAATCAATCGCCAAAAATACTGGAGACAAAACATCTGGATCCATTTTGATGAATATGATTGTATTTCAATAAACACAAACACGGTGCAATCAGCAGATATACTGTTAAAAAATATATTCAGATTTCAGATGTATAATATAAATCAAGGTTGCTATTCATTGCTATTAATGAATTTCTAACAACAACTGTTGAAAATAGAATTGTTATTAATGCGCTTTTGACAAAAAACTTTTGAACATAGCATTGCTATTAACGAACTTCAAACAAATGCTGACAATATCATTGTTATTAAATAACTTCTGAAAACAACTGTTGACAATAGCATTGTCATTTATGCACTAATGACAAGAACTTATGCCAATGGCATTGCTATTGACGGCCGCCTTCAAATAACAACTGTTGACGCTAGCATTGTTATTAATACAATAATGATAACAACTGTTGACAATATCATTGTTATTTATACAATAGCATTGCTATTAATCCGTCTACTTCACAACAAACTGAAAACTCCGATGCTGATTTTATATGACCACCGTCTACAACGTAGACTCCGATGCTGATCTGGTCTGACCACCATCTACAACATATGCCCAACATTAAGCCAGTATCGATATAATGTATTTTTATGCTGGGTGACAATCACATCCTTATGGTAGAAAACTGTTGAAGTTTCAAAGTAGCAGTGAAAACCAACTGCATTTCATAGTTACTTTATTTGTTGGCCCTAAAATTTACTCATTTACAGTATTTAAATTATAAGTAGAGGGTTTTCATGACATACGTTGGTAGGCCTATTTACTGTATTTAAATGAGAGGTAGAAAGTTGAGATTGCCTAAACTATCCTATTTACAGTATTTAATGACATGTAGATAGTTGTGATGGCCTAAACTTTGGTATTTACTGTATTTAAGTGAGATGCAGGGAGATTTGATGGTCAGACATGGCGTGGTCACTTGATCAGTAATGCTGAAATATCTCCTTAGCTATATAACGAGTCACCAGAGACTAACAGGCCAGGATGACCAGACAAATGCACCCACAATGCCCCATTTCCAAGCCATTCTATACTATAGTTATACGTCAGGGAGCGACCATTGTCTCTCCCTTTATAGAGAGTGTTTAGTTTCTAGTGAAGAAGAATTAATTACGACTGAGTGATAGTTCAGTCTGATAAAGCAGTGTTTTTAGATTGGAGGTTGTTTTGTGAGCGATTTAACCTCCCGGCAATAAAATACAGAAAGCCTATCGTTATATTTCACATAATGGCAATTACATTTGTATTGCAAAGAAGTCCACAAAAAAGGCTTGTTTCAGTTTTAATGTTTAAATTACCAGTGTCGTCCACATGGACGCTTCAGTTGAGCTATAAAGCACACAAAGAGCTGAGTTGGACATATGACCAGCACCTGCCGCACATAACGACTGTTTAAATCAGCCAATCAGCTGCTGGCTGTTGTGCAGACTTCCGGTTTGTTGGCAGCATGTTATATTTGTGCAGTGCTTCTCATCACGTGACAGTGTTACCACCAATAGAACGTCATATAAGTCAGATGATATTGCTCTGAGCTTTGACCTCTCATCAAATATGTAGGATTGCCAAATCGACAACAGCGGTAGCTGGAACTGGCGGTGTGCTGACCGGCAATACAAATGGCACTGCGAGAGCAAATAGCTCCCAATAAAGTTATTATCAGCAGCTGTATTCATACGCGCTGATGATCAATGTACAGAGCGTGACATGGTCCTGAGAATAAGAAAACAAGCGGTGATATTCATGTGCGTAACTTGCCTGTAAGTCATGAGGCAGCTGGTGGCAGTGATGCGGTAATTACGAACTGTCACTCCACGAGGAAATAACGTGCAGCAAAAATAATATATTGACAAACTTGAAATCATCTTGAAGAAACACAACAAGCATCGGGTAATATATAGACAAACTTAGAATCAGTTTCAGGAAAAACAGCAAGCAAGAAATCAGCATTGACTCAACATATTATAGGGACCGACTTTGAATTATTCTGGAAAATAAACAAGAGAGACATGCCAGTGTAAAGTTGAGTCAGCCTCGTTGTATTGCCCAATACTATAACCAGCATTTCGTCAAAATAATATATAGAAAGTTTCAAAATCATTTCAGAAAAATAAAACAATTACATAAAATAGGCAAGACGTTGACACAATGCTGGTTTAATTTTAGGACATCGTCTGCGTCAGTGGACCAACATTTAACCATCATTGGTTCAATATCTTGTGATTGTCAACTGAAAAAGCCTCTCGTTTGACTTTATACTAATTTCCTTTCCTTCATTCCCCAACTCATTATTTATTCATCTCAATTGCGTAAGTTATGATAATTGCAGTCAGCCGGCTGTTAATATTCTCTTAAAAAAGTGTGTGTTTGTGCAGAGAATGTGATACTAAATGGCAAGTTTAACTCTGCTTGGAGTGGTTACGTGATGTTCCATTTATCCCCATATTCCTTGAGTGAACTTTTAAAAGTAACATCGTGACTATTGACGCACATGTGTCGCATGAATGTATTACACAACATATTTTTAAAACAAAGTAGAGGTTCTTTAAGGATGTTTTCAATATCGTATTATAGAGAAAGGTTTTCTACATTAACACTTTTTCAGTTAAAATACACTTTTTCAAAACGCAAACATTACTTAAGTTTTTTAAATATATAGTGTAAAGTGTAATAACTAGAAATAATTCAATGCACAATAATCACTTAAACACCTTAGGTTGAGAGGACTTATAGTGAAACTGATAGCTTAAGAGCTGTTGGTCTATTTGATTTCAGGTAAACTTGTGCTACATAAGGGCTTTATTTTGGCAGCCACTGAATTGGCAGCATAATGGATGAGGTTGACCAAGAAAACGCCAATGTTAAATAGGTTGTTAATGATGATTACCTAAGTGCACAATAGGAGACGAGCAGTGGTCACGAGTCACTCTCAAACACTTTAGGTGCTGTAGTATTTATTGTGATATTAACATAATTAAACTTAACTGAATGAACTAATCAATGCAAACCACTACGATTGAAAATTAGACTTGCTGGAAACCCCCACACAATATTTTGATGCTCTATAGTACAGTTCCCTTATTATGACATGGATTATACAATATGATTGATTGATTGATTGATTGATTGATTGATTGATTGATTGATTGATTGATTGATTGATCGATCGATCGATGGATGGATGGATGGATGGATGGATTGATTGATTGATTGATTTATTGATTGTTTGATTGATGGATTGATTGATTGATGGATTGATTGATGGATTGATTGATTGATTGATTGATTGATTGATTGATTGATTGATTGATTGATTGATTGATTGATTGATTGATTGATTGATTGATTACTCGACTGATTGATTGATTGATTGATTGATTGATTGATTGATTGATTGATTGATTGATTGATTGATTGATTGATTGATTGATTGATTGATTGATTGATTGATTGATTGATTGACAATTCAGCCCAGAAAGGGTATCATTTAGCACAGAGTCATACACTGATAATAAACAAATCAGTAGTTTGTACGCATGTATGTGTTTTAACCTGTGGACTATGTCAGACAGGGTGGAGACATTGCTCTTGCAATCACTGTGGCCGCCATGCCAGGGAATGTGAATATCGCGTGATGTCGCCATGCAGCTGAGCTAATAAACACATAGGCTGGTCGAGGGTTGGTGCACTTCCTGCTGACGTTGGACCATCATAATGCCAAACCAGACATTGCGCTAACATTGTGCTAATGTTGTGTACGGCGTTGCTCTTCAAGTTGATTGTCTGCCAGGAAACTGTTGCTCTCCTAACAATGTGGATTCTGCTGGCAGAAGAACAGATTTATTTGTGGTTCCTTGGTAGCTCTTTCCACCAATGTAATAGACAGCATAATAACTTAAACAATAATAAATGATATATGTTCAATGTGGGTTCAACAGGTGGTCGGTTTGAATTACACTTTTTGATCATAATTATAGCCTACGTGCCCTTGGTTTCAGCCATAGAAAGCTGTTTGCTTGGGAAGTCGCAGATTTCGGGTTCGAGCCCCACTCTGCCCTTCAATTAAAAAAAAAATGTGTATTTGCCTCTCAATCGTAAATATGCAATATTGTGGGGAGCCTCCGTGACCAAGAGGTAGCATGATCGGATTCAAACCGTCAGTGCTCGAATTTCGAATCCTGCTGGAGGGTGGTGTCATATCATTCATCTCACCATGTTCAGGAAGTTTGTCTGGCCTAGTTTAGCTTATGTCTGCAGAAATGTAGCCTGAAGCCCGATTCATTTACTTTATTTTTCAAGCATAGAATCATCGGAGTTAAATTATGCCAGAGAGATCTGGGAGTGCAACAATTCATCTGTTATATTAGCTTCGCGCCTCTCTGTCATTTCAACCCATATCATCCTTCTTATCAACTCCTTCTTACATCAATCCACTCAATGTTGATTGCTTGTCGGTCAAGCACCGATAACGGTAGGCCAGGACTCAACCAGCATTGGCTTTAGATCTCGTATTGCCGTAAACACAATTCCAGTTAGCTATCCACTGATCCACACATTGACCCAGTGCTCTCTCAACGTTGGTCCACCATCTGTTACGCCGGCCCAACACTAAACTAACGAAGGGCCAATGATGCCACACCTGCTGCTTTTGTACGACTAAGACACATTTCTTCCAATAGCTCTCCTTTTTGTCGTTGTTTAAGTATTCCAGTGAGAATAATCTTTCTTGTATGTTTGTGAGCGGTTGGGTTGTGTTTTTAAAATCCCCCACCATCCTTACCGACTGGTTTTGTGAAATAAATTATTAATAAAACGTACACGCCCAACACATTGATTGAGTAGAGAGGTGATCAAGTTTTGTAAAATATACCCTATTCCAATTCCATTTCATAAAATACCAAGCAAGTACGTTTAGTCAACTATCACATTTCAAATGTGTAATATTAGAGTCGATTAATCTGAACAAATGTATCAAATATTGTAGAGAGGGTCTCAGATATGATATGATACATGAACATTAAGCCACGGCCCTGGTCAAAATGCCAAATAAAACAACAATTTGACTTAAAATATGAGCAGATCCACCACACAAACGAACGCATTAAGCTGTGTTCACTATTTGTTATTAAAACATTGATTATTCAGCATTAATCATACATTTATCATATTTACAATAATTTTATATTTTTTATTATCAGATGTGAATTGCCATCACAATTCTAATCTAAACTTAATAACAGCGTCGGGATTTTTTTAAAGACGCAAGCTCATTTTATCCATGATGTACTATATCATAATTTGTTATTTATATATTGCTTTCAAAGACAAGTCAACTAAAAAT
>OZ024915.1:6705921-6876604 GCA_964017125.1 Flabesymbios commensalis
CATTTCTAACTGGATGAAAATGGCTCCCAATACTTTATTGTAACTTATCACTTATGTTAATTAGAATACTTGCTATATGTAGTGATACAAATTCCCAATATTAGGGCGTTTTAAGCTGGAGTTGGATAATGCTGGCAGTGTGAGAGATCCGGGATTCACATTCCACTTGTGTCATTTTAAATTTTAAAAGGGGATGTGCTCGTTAATAGCAGACTAAACAACAACAACAACACATTTTATCAAAGGAAATGAAAACTAGATATATCTTGGTATTAGAAGTGTTAAATTTTAAATCCCGCCCCATCCTCTGGTGAGAGGAGACGGGATATATGCCCCCCCCCCCCTGCTGGATACAGAAGGGAGTTTTTAGGGCTGGTCCTGTAGGAAGGTTGACAGCGATATATCCAGTCGGATAACAGATTCTGACGTCGCTAATGAGTTTAGGGATCTGAATGTCCCAGCTGTGAGATCGGGGTGTCTTCCCCTTTTCCTGGGGGGGGGGGGGGGGAAGGGTGTCACCTCCGCGTGGTCCCCCCTGGGCAACTTCTTAGAAGGCCAAGCACACCCAAACCTTTCATCAAACCAGGTTTTTCTATTTTTTTGACGTGTAGTTTTTTGTGTTTGCTTTCCGGTGGTACTGAGGTTGTTATGTTTATTTTCGAATAGTTTTTAGTTCAAATTCTTTATATATTCTCTATATATTCATATTTATATATTTTATATATTTTTTCATTGTACTTGTGGTGCCTTACAGTGCTCTCACGGATTATGATCGCTCTGTCGTGCTAGTTCTCGATGACAGACCCGATCCCCAGCTGTGGGGGCATTGTAGGTCTACTCATAATTCCTCTATGATTTGGTTTTTGTGTTTGCAGTGGTTTCTCTTTGGCATCCTGGCGATGGACGAGATGTCCGAAAGAAACCATTGCCATATAATTATTTTTTCACTTTATTGTTTAAAAGGTTTCTCTGTGGCATCCTGGCGGATAATGCAGCATGTCTCAGAGAAGCCATTGCCGTACAATTAGCCTGTGGTGACTCACGGTGTCCTCACGGTTTGTGATCGCTCTGTGATGTCCTCCAATATCACGGACCTTATTACCAACTGTGGGGGCACTGTAAGTCTTAAATTTTTGTCAATTTGTTGTGGTTTCATGATTTCTCTGGCCATACTGGCCGAAAAATGAAGTAAAGAAGACATTTACTTACTTACTTAATGGTTTCTCTGTTCATTGTTTATGTCATTCATATTTATGTCTAAATGGGTTTATTTTTTTGATTATAGTATATAGTATTATAGTATATAGTATATATTTGTTTTGACAATGACACTGTTTTGACTTAGACTTTTAGTTTTTACACAATCACTCCAATTTCATGGAGATATAGTGACTTGAAAAGTCGTTCATTTTAAATTCACTTTATATTTTACATTATTTATACTGATATTATTATACCCATTAAACTGTGTTGTAGTGCAGGCGCTTCAACATGTCATCAGACTCGTTACATATAGGTGCCAGGAGCATCGTCATCTTATCATATCAAACACTTTAAACTGAATATTTTAATACAAACATGCTTTTATTAGCTTTGTCTTTCCTTTACTACTTTAACTATACAATATGGGATATTGTAATACCTGGAATTTTCACTTAAATGGCCATACTGGCCGAAAAGTGAAGTAAAGCAAATATTTTACTTACTTACTTACTCCCTGGAGGCGTCCCATTCTAGACTCCTCTATTATCCCCTCTCGTCTCTAAGGATTGGCATAAAAGTGTAAAAATAGTATCAGGAACATCTTTATAATCATGAAAAAAAATAGTAAGAAAAATATATTACAATATACAAGCATCAACTATTCAAAGTTAAAACGATGTTGAATAAGCAAGATTGACATTTGTGTAATTGCATAATTGTGTAATTATGCGATAATCAGCCTTTAAAGCAGTAGTAACTGTGTAAAGTATAATACCTTATGCAACCAGCATGAACAGGGTCAAGTATACTACTATGGCAGCAGTAACAGGATCAATTAACTACTGAAGCAGTAGTTTTATTGTTTACATATACTCTAGTCATATCAACTTTTTTTTTTAATACTTTTGGTTTATAGCGCTTTCCATATTGTATTAATGGTAATAACAGTTATTGTATCTCTGGTTTTGGTACGAGAATCATATACCTATCGTGTATTGTGTCCTTAATAGCATGTATATATATTTTTTCTCATTATTTTAAAACATTTAATGGTGTTATGCCTACATTTATTTACACCATTTTTATTTTATAATAGTATGCACTGTATAATAAAATGTACTGATAATTTTAATTACTCATAATTCTACACAGACATCCGTCGTCAATAATAATCTCTCTATATACCTATCTGACTGTCCAGCTGTTTGGCTGTCTGACTGGTTAATTGACTGGCTGGCAGGCTGGCCGCCTGGTTGGATACGTGTCTGGCTGGATAGCTGGCTATATATCTGGTTTACTGGCTAACTGGCTGTCTGGCTGCCTGACTGATCGGTTGACTGGCTGACCGCCTTGCTGTACTAAGCTCAATGCTTGTATAGACGGTACTATTGCTGTTTGTCTTTTAAATGACCTTTTTCTCTTTATTTGTTTACTGATCAATAAAATGCACCAATAACAGTTGTTATTTTGTGAATAGCATAGATTCCTACCACTACAATTAAAATGTAGGCGACAAGCAATGATTGTTTGCAATCTCATTTAAATGTACAGCCACCCGAAGTTGTGTCTCGCTACCACGACCCACAACTTTAAGTGGTTGACAATTACTCATATATTTTCAGTTTGAGAACTAAGCATTTGCAATTTTTTCAATTGATTTACATTTCGTTCCCAGTAACAGAGATTTATTCGGCCAATAAAACTTTGATATATTACAGTATTTTTTTTAAATATTATTGAGTTCTTGATTCACTTTGATGTAGTAATTGATGTGGGTGTGTTTGTTTAGTAATATACTTCGTTTTATAAATTTTTTGTCAACCAATGTGCATGTACTTTCCTACGGGGGAAGATATCACATAAATATGAGTTGAGTGTGCTTCGGAAAGGCATTAGATGAGCGAATATATGGACAGTATCTTAAAAAATTAAAATCTTCATAAATGCATACCATCAACAATCTACTAAAAAAAATTAAAACCACAAATACACTTTTTTTTCTTTTTTTTATACCATATTTCTACAGCTATAAGGAGTGAATTCAGATCTAGCATGATGCTTTTCTTATTGTTTTACTTATTCCGAATCCTCCAAGTTCTTTTAAACATTTTGTATTTTCGTATTTATTCACACGTCTCAGTAAAAACAATAACCATTTTTTAACGTGTAAATCTGGTTTATTTACATGCTGACGTAAATACAAATATTTACATGTCTGTGTAAACACAGAAATATATTTACACGTTTGTGTAAATTCAATATTTAAACTATGCAACATCTTTCCCCAACTGGCAACCATGTTAATTTTTTGTAAATTAATTGTAATTAGGCAGTTTGGACTACGATTATTCCGCTTATTAGCTCGACCCTTTTTGAACTGCTACTTACTCCTCCATCTTGCACGTGACCGGATTATCAATCTGTGATTGGTTGATCAGTGGGAGGCTCTGGTAAACTCGTCCAGACAAACCAACTGTCTGGAAAACTGCTCATAAACATCACTCGTTCATCCAAATCAGCTGGTTTAATGTTGGGTCACCGTCTACATTAAAGCATGGGGTGATTATCACGTAGTCCTAGGTGACAGGTCACGTGTGATGGCGCATGCGTACAGACCTGTGGGTCTTGTCACGTTACTCAGCGGTGAACTACTGACATTTTTATAGTCCAGTCACGTGATCAAAGCCGTCTCCTGAAGTCAGACAGTCAGTTTATGGTCTGAGGGGAAGCAATAAACTAGCATATCATTCTCAGTGAATCACGTTATAAGCTGGCTTATTTAAAAGCCTAATGTCATGTGTCAAAATACAAAACCTATTGCTTATGAAATATTGTAGGGAAACGTATCAAAAGCTCAAATCATCGCGTTTTTTTAAATTTTATTTATCACAGCCTAGCTTCATGGAGACAAGCAGTTATAATAGTTTTTCATTTTTGGACAGAAATGAGCATATCTCCCTTAGTCGTATTTGTATATTGTAATGGATATCTATGCCATCTATCAAGATACACAACTTACATCCTGTCAACTTAATAATATGTAGAATAATTTGAAAACAAATGTAAATGCATATCGTTGCGTTACACTAAAGCAAAAATGGCTGATGTCATTATTTTGTAATATTTTGAAGAAGCCCATGAAGATCAGTCATCATTGATCATACATTGGTCACAATGGACTGTTCAACTGAGTTTAGCTTGTTTACTTTAGCATGTTTAGTGTGGGTGTAACGTTTATATTCATTGTCATCACAGCTCATCGTTGGAGTGAATGATCGAATGGTGCTTTAGTCCAAAATAATTATGCACATATATAGGCTGAACTGGACCTGGATAACCTTAAGATACTGAGCTGAATCAAATGACACCACGTTCCAGACACAGAATTTAAAATTTGCATCCTGTCAGTGGTCGCAGAGCTAACATAGCCCTTACGTTGGCGTATTATGTTTGTCAGTAACACATTTACCTAATGTTGTAGTAATGCTGCACCACCGTCATGATACTAGCCCAACATTAAGTCAACATTGGGTCAACGTCTGGTGTTAGGGGGAACGTATCTGCAACCCTGTGGCATTTCGACCAATTATAAAGACAGAAGACAACGTGTTAGGTCTCTAATTTTAATTGGCATCGTTAATTTGCCCGCTTTTGTCCTCGGCGCAACCAAGACATAAAAACGTACACTTTTTTGCAAATTAATTTAAAATTTAAAATTAGAATTTTGCTAGTGAGCAACCCTTGCTGCGGTGATAAAATAGAAAAAAACAAGCAGCATCGTAGCCTACCTAAACGCTATCAAAGCGAAATGTCATCTTGTCCGGGTAATGTGAGAGATATTCATCAAGTGGCATTAATCTATCTTAATAAATTGAAAAGGCAGACTGTGACCTTGTTTAGCGAAAGTGTTTCGCCTGGATTAGATTAAACCATTCGATTCTCAATTATTATTTACAGCTTCCCATTAATTTTAGGCTGAAATTTCTCATAGTATAAAATGAACTACATGAATGTGCTATTCTAGCAAATTCGTTTTCCGGTTGTTTTTAAAATACTTGTCCATGTTATACGTACAAAGAATGCAATAGTTATTTCACTTTATCAAATCCTTCTGTTGCTAATTATTCCTTTTCATTAATTTGCCACGCAATGTCAGCTTGGAATTGATTTAGAATTAGCAGTTCAGTTCTGTTCAGTTCAGTTCAAATATACGCCATTATGACAAACTAGTTGTGTAAATTACTCATCCACGCTGTAGTTTCAGGAGCTAGATGTTTTGTAGAACTAGTTATATGTTTTCCATTCCAATGCTCATTAATTCCAACATGTGAATTGTTGTCGCTGCGATAATTTGTTTATCAAATTATCAGAATGACCAGAAAGATCAAAGTATTCCTAATTTGTTGGTATAACATTATTTTTCATCTGTTTAATATTAAAACTATGACGGCGTGTTATACCAAGCTTCTAAGACGCTTCAATTCATACTTGATTGAAATGTATGAAATAAAAGATCAAACTGCTCTCAATTTGTTGGTGATATTATTATGTTTTCTTTATTACATATTAAAACTAAAACAAACTAACTAGGATATGAGACGCTAATTCACAATAACAATCTAAGCTATGTATTCACAGATGGAATGATTGTTACTGGATTCAAAGATTTATATTAGCAAAGTGGATGGCCACTTGATCGCAGCATGTCTAATATCAATCGGTAGTGGAATAAAAGTTTGGGTTTTCCGCACATGAATTAACATAAAGTTGTCGTTTTTAATCTGAATTGTTTGTATGTTCGACCCAGAAACATCATTATATATAACGTTGTATTCTTGATATGATCGTGATCCCGTGTAGCTGAATGAATGGCTAGCTGGATTGCTCTTCCCTTGTCTGAATTGTTAGTTAATTTGGCTGCCTGGCTGGCTGGCTTGCGAGCTGACTCGCTGGCTTACCGTGTAGTTGGCTTACGCTGGATAAATGTATCTCTCTGCCTGGCTTCCTCGTTTGCTTACTTGCTGACTATCTGGTCATTCATTTATTCATTCCACACATTGAAACAAACATACCTATGGCGAGTCATTTAGTGCGAGGCATGAGATGGCACATTAACATACAAACTCATCTGGTGGTTGAAATAAGCTGGTCCAGGAATCGCCAGTCATCTGGTGTCAGGTCGGACTGCATGGCTTAATTTGGGGGCTGACCAGTGGGCAGACTGACCCGTTTAATAGACTGTTGCAGCACTAGCAGCTTTAGAAGCAGCAACAGCTGCAGCAACATAAGCAACAACACCAGCAGCTGCAGCAGCAGCACCACCACCACCACCACCACCACCACCACCACCACTAGCATCTGCAGCAGCAGCAGCGGCGGCAACAGCGGCAGTTACAACAGAAGCAGTAGCAGCAGCAGCATCAGCAGCGGCGGCATTCTCGCAGTCTAGGTAGCGTCCCTGAAGCTGCTGTGGGGATTCATTCTGGTTGCTTTGATGTTTCAGACCAGGACTGGCTTTGTCAGGCTTCATACTCTAGTTGCTGTGATGCTGTTACCTGGAATGCTTCAGTGTCTGATTGCTGTGAGGCTGGCTGGCTGGCTATTGCTGTTACCTGGGATGTGTTCGGCTCCAGACTCAGGATGATATTAGCTGTTGGATATCAGCACCTCTGTCTGAAGTCTGTCTCCCGTCGCCAGATAAACCTTGGACGTAGCTTGTCTCAATCTGTCACTCTGATGCGCGTGACCAGTTTACCTTCAGCTGTGTTTAGCTGTTCACTTGTGGCGGCCGCGATCTATGGTGGTGTCCGTAGTCCAGACTCCACTTTCCACAGTCAGCATTACTCTGCTAGCTATGGTTATCCCTGCACAGACTAGTTCATTTAACATTCATTCTGCCCCGTGTCAGAGAAGGCTCAGGACAGGGTGACAAAAGCTACTGATATTAATAGATCACAGTCAGTGAGGTGATCAACCTAGTCACAATGGTCTGTTGGTTTAGCAGGACATGGCAGGAATAAAACACTGGTGAATAAAATGCCGCCAGAATTTAACACAGGCTGCGGAACAGATACAATAGAGCATCAGGATAATAGACTAGTATAAAATACAAACTATTTGGTCTGTGACAAGAAAAAGCTGATGTCATGCCATGATCTGGTGGTTACCCAATACTAGGATCACCCACGCTGTGGCTTAATACCGGATATCATAATAACATACCATATTGTGACTGCTGAATAAGTTAATACCACTGGATAGCTGATAATCTGGGATAAAAATGTTCGAATCAGGAGCAGGATTAATATAGTATATATATATATATAAATATCCTAAGTGAGTGATAGATAATCATAATGGGTAGCTCAACATGGGATACCATAATGATGTTCCATACACGAGGTGACTGAGTGTAGGATAATCACATATCACTAAGCATAAGAAAGGATAATCGCAACAACACATGGGGTAATTATCTGAGAGATGTTATATATGCCAGGCAGATGGCGGATGAAATACTTTTTGCCAGAAGATTAGGGTGAAGTAATCAATTTAAAATAATAACGTTAATTATCCATCGATAAAGTGTGCGTCCTTAGGCGAAAACAGGTGAAACTGGGATAAGATATAAAGTCATCTTGAGGATGTGTGGGTGAGATTAATAGATTTAGCAGATTTCGTATGTGCTCATGCATCTTACATTTTTAGATCACCGTTTATCTTCTTTACATTCAGAGGCCCACCCCGCCAAGAACCCCGCTAAGAATCAATGACAGTAAGATAATATAAATTTTAAGATTCTTGCAGCGATACCTATGCCCTTCATCTCTGGTATGTCACGTCACTGCTGTAGAAATTACCGTGAGATCACATGGTCTGCTGGTAATGGCTGAGGAGAAGTCATCACGGTGGACAAGGCTGGTTACTACTGACCAAAAGACAAATACTAGTAACTGCTTACTTGAAAAATGGTTCTTTGTATGTGACATACTTGGCTGTTAGTCTGACGAAGACTGAGACATAAACAAACAAACCGTAATTTCTTAATTTAAAGTAAGCATTTACTGTTGGTTGTTTTGTACTTAAAATAGAAAAACTAACACTAAAACATCTTAATTTTCATGTAATCAGTTATTGCTTTTTGTCCTTGCATGGACGAGTTATTTCGAAAGATCAGACCTTCACTATGTCTGGGTGTCTAGCGGATTTTGCTAACTATGGTAGATCATGCATACTATAAACATCCCAAACAGTCCACTGCTCATCAAGTCTTGTCTTAATGGATGCTCTATGAGATACCCCTTTCACTGGGTTGCCATTCCCCGGTAGATATAGCACGAGCAACAAGTGACACAGAATACCGGGCATCACTCAGGCGGCATGGTTTACTGTCATGGCTGCAACCAGGGCAAGAAGCGGGAGCCGTGGGGCTATTAGCAACAGACAAGGGATAGATAACAACAGCAGGGGACACGAGAGAGACAACAAAAGGTGACGACAGCGGCAACAGAATAAATGAGTGAGTGAGTGAGTGAGTGAGTGAGTGAGTGAGTGAGTGAGTGAGTGAGTGAGTGAGTGAGTGAGTGAGTGAGTGAGTGAGTGAGTGAGTGAGTGAGTGAGTGAGTGACTGACTGACTGACTGACTGACTGACTGACTGACTGACTGACTGAGTGTGTATTGGTTTACGTCGTTTGTAGAAGAGTATTCCAATATCCATGGAGCTGTATGAGGGTCAAAGCGGTCAAAAAGTCAGTGGAGTCTAGTTTTCTATGACTTTCTTTGAAGCTATGTAAGTTAATTCAATCAGTTACATTTTAATTATTGGATTCATAATGTGACCCATCTCGGAAGCCGACTCTTATCGAATGACTTCTAGGTCTTCATAGTGCACAATACCAGAACTGAACCCAATTACAACAGCTACAAGAACAAACCAAAACAAGGAGAAGGAGACAGAAGGCAAAGCAGCAGCAGTGTCATCAGCAGCAGCAACATCAGCAACATAAGCATCAACAACAGCAGAAGCACCAGCCGCCGCCACAGCATCAGCATCAGCAGCAACATCTGCATCAACAGCAGCAGCAACAACATCAGCAGCAGCAGCAGTAGCAGGAGCAGCTCCAGCAGAAACACCAGCCGCCGCCACAGCATCAGCATCAGCAGCAACATCTGCATCAACAGCAGCAGCAGCAACAACATCAGCAGCAGCAGCAGCAAGAGCAGCTCCAGCAGAAGCAGCAGCAGCAGCAACAACATCATCAACATAAGCATCAGCAACAGCAGAAACACCAGCCGCCGCCAGAGCAGCAGCACCAGCAGCAACATTTGCATCAACAGCAGCAGCAACAACAGCAGCAACAGCAGCAAGACTAGCAGCAGCAGCACCACCACCAGCAGAAGCAGCAGCACCAGAAGCAGCAACAGCAGCAGCAGCAGCAGCGGCAGCAGCAGCAGCAGCAGCAGCACCAGCAGCACCACCAGCAGCAGCAGCAGCAGCTGTATCGCAGACATGATCAGAAACAAATACATAGAAGTTTTTTTTACATCAAAATGTTTGATCAATATCAACACCATTTTATTTTCGTTTGGCCAAACCATTAGTATAACATTTATACAACGTCGACCCAAGATCTTCATAGAAATGCTATATGTTTACTGGGTACTTATGAACGATTCCAGTAGCGGGCCGCTTGAAACCAGCGCTTTATCTGACTCACGGTAGCCACTAGTCACTCTGTTCCCCTCCCACGTCAGCTTCTATGGCCATTGAGATCATCCACAGATTACCTGGCGAGTGTGAAAAGATTATGATCAGTCTGCTGGACACTCAGAGGTCAGCTTGTTGACCTCTGTTCATAGATCATGTGACCAGTCAGTCTGCAGATAGAAGTCATTTCCGTTTGATGGTGATGATCTCTAAAGGGTCACATAAAAGCCACCTCTATAAAAATATCCTGTTATAAACATTCAGAAGTCAGCCTAATAAAACGAAATGAGAAGAAAAGTAGCCAAGTAATCCGCTCTGGGAAACATTGTCGACAGACAAAACAGGCTAGTGATAATATTGGACTTTGTTTCAGTTTACAGTTTTTTGTGCGGCTTGTTACTGATATTTTATGTCGAATTATGTTATTTAAAATAAATCAAATGATCGACATACTAATGCGTCGCCAGCAGAAAAAGGGTTAGTGATTAGCGCTCAAAGGGTTTACAAAGAAAGATAAATCAATTTAGAAACATAAGTATACATTACATGAGAGTAGATTATACATCTATATTATGATATCGTTTCAACACCAAGATAATTAGTACTAAATTTAAAATAGTCGTGTATCAGAGGACAGTAATACAGAGGACAGTAATCATAGCTAAGTAAAGCTATATCTAAGGAAATTAAAATGAACTGAAATAAATGGTTTCGGTGGATATCTAGCTTCCAAGATAAGGCATTGGAACAATGCTTTGATTTCACAGAAGATCCACAGAAATAATAAAATGTGTTGGTAGTCTATTTTCACAATAGGAGGTGTTTTACTGTGGTTGATCATGAGATATAAGGCTTAAGAAAAACATACAATTAGTTCAAAATGAGTGAATGAGTATTTTTGCAATTCAATTAACGTGTTGATATTAACTATCAGTTATCTTTCAACGCCAGATAAAGTAATGTGTGATATGCTGAGGTTAAACAGCAGTAACTACTGGCGTCACTAAAATGATATTTTAAAACACTATTTCACAGTTTTATTTAAATCTCGAATATAAATAATATTCCAGTCTAATCTAACTATTGTATGTGTGTTTACAGGTGCAGCTGTTCATTAGACTAACGAGCATCAGAGTTGGTGACGGATTCCATACAGGAAAACAACTACTCAGTGAAAATCCTCTTCAGAGAGAAATCATTGATATATATATTGTATACACAATTCACCACAGTCACTGAATCCTGGATAGGACTATTTTGGATTTAACCCCACGGACCTCTTGGTGATTGTTTGCAGTCGTTAAAATAAGAAAGTCACACAAATCACGAAGGATTACTGACATCCATATAACATAGAGTGTTTATAAACACGTGATGATGATTAGGACGTCACCAGTTTATGTGTAGTGTGTACTATGGCGGTGAGGTCACGTAGACGTGTGTACACGTGGTGACGTCACGTGATGAGTCACGTGGATTATTACGTTGGATACTTGTGCCGGATGTTTTCCCTACTCCTCCTGGTCCAGCTGTCACACATCAGCCACACACAGGGTAAGTCTCTGGTTATTATATTATTCAATAGTATTCACAGAAAACAAGGAACGCTAACCACGCTGACCACGTTAACCACGTCAAGAACATTAAATTGGGGATGTACATGGCCTAGTGGTTAGAGCACAGAGCTTTGTCAATGTCGCTGCCTGCCGTGCGGTTTCGAATACTACTTGTTGCGAAATTATCAAAAATATAATGGATTGTCAACCTCAAGTGCTTCACTCGACTCAGGTAAAAATGAGTACCTGATAGGACGGAGATGACAATGTTCATGATAGGTTCATTGCGCCATTTCAAAATTTGTTTTTGTACAATGTATTAAGAATAGATTTAATCAAGTCAACCTTTATAATTATGATGAGCCGTCATTTAGCCATTGATTGTTTGACATATGTGATGGCAAACAACATGCCATGCTGGCTGTTCTATGTAAGCCTACCATCATCTTCTGTACTATATCTGTAGCTTAATGGGGTTATGAGAAATACATATATAATTATATATTTTTTATACAGTTATATATGCATGTCCAATCATGTGATAATATAACTTGGCAACACCATATAAAACAATGATCACATGTACAAATAGCAGTCTCCGAATGACGTTATCATCATTAATTAGGGCATTCCTTATAGTTATATTATATCAGCTAAATAATTGTTTATTATTGTTCATTAATATACAAATACGTTTATTCCAGTTCCGATGACCCGATCTTATAAGTGTTTAACTCCGCCAAATCGGCAGTATGGTGTCCTAAAAATAATTTAAAAATAAATGGGTATAGTACCGAGATTTCATATTTTTTTCCTTCCACGTGTCTTCTGTTGACCTATTGCTGGTGTAACGCTCGGCTAGCGTCACAGACGATTGTTTGACATTACACCAACATAGGTTTCTGCTTACAGGGTAAGATGTGAAAAACAATAAATAAAGACCCCTGCTGTTATCTCAGTGTGTATGTGATGATAATGATAAGCAAATGCATGCACAACAATAATGCAGGATAATAAATTAACAGTTCAGGACGAAGGGGATTTCACTGCAGCTAATACTTATGAATATATTGGCTTCAGATGAGATGCCAGTGAAGACGCTATGGTAGTTTTATATAATAATAGAATAAACAACATCCGGCATTTTGAGAATTCGAATTCAGTACCTCCATCTGTTACAGCAAAATGCCTAAGCTGTTATATAGATCTAGGCTATAACTTGATCGCTATGTACTATAAAAGATGTGCTGTTCTTTTATAACTGATTAGTTACCTTTTATAACACATTTGATATCTGTTCTAATGCCTTCTGTATCTGTTATAACATCAATATGTAAAAAAATGAAGCAAAAGCCTTTCGTGTTTCTACTCTTAAATTTTAGTGACATTTGTTTTTGAAACTTGCTGGAAAAACACGTTATATATACCCGGGCGCAGCAGGACAAGGGTTAAACCGTAATATCAGGCCTAGCAGGACACGGGTTAAACCATATATCCGGACTTAGCACCAAAAGCGTTAAACCTCTTCGACCCTGGCCTAACAGTGAAACATCATTGGATGAATGTGTTGGCTGTCTAGCAGAGCAAGGGTTAAACCGTATATACCGGATCTAGCATGACAAGGGATGAATAGTGTATATCAGGCCTAGCAGAAAAAGGGTTAAGCCGCATATATGCGGCCTAGCACTTAAAGAGTTGAATCAGGGGGTGTAGCTGGCTGTATACAAAGACGCATGTGTGTCCACATGGATTTGTAAAATACCAATCTACGGGGTGATAGCGCCCCCAGGTCTTCCAGTTGCTTCTTCAGGATTAAAGGCTTATTGGCGCTATATTCACTGACTAATAATCACTCTTCCTCATTCAGACCTGGAGAAACCTTGTAAACGTTTAATTTGTAGTGATACACGATGACGTCATCGGCTTAATCGTCTCTTCCGGTGCGGCTCCTGACGGTCGCTCATCCGGGACTCTAAAATGGTTGCACACCAGCTCATTAATCTGCCACATCACCAAGAACATGGGACTATCATTTCCCTCCTGAGAAACAATGGTCTAAAAATAGTAATTATGTTATACCTACTCGCCTTTTTGTCCTGAAAAACAGCGTGATCTAAAGAACCAATATATTATGAAGGCAGCATATGAAAGAAATAGAGAAACAGAAAAACAAGCACACCAACGAACAAACGAATGAATGATCGAATGAACAAATAAACGGTCAAATGGATGGAGTATCGAACGTACGGTCGGACAGACGAACTGAACGAAGAAACAAACCAACGAACATTTCGTGTGACGGAATGCTATTCTGTGAAGTCAAGCAGTAAAATAGAGACCACAAGTCACATTAATAATTCCCACATGGCCTCCATTGATGACGTATATCACGATACGTGTGGGCGTCACTTGTGGAGACTGCGGTGGACACGATTGACCAGATACTCTTTTTCGTCATTTAACTCTTATCCTGCTGATTTTTTGTTTGTTTTCCTCAAATTCCAACAGCAAACGACAAACAATATTATATTTATGAAACAGTTGAAATATACAAAATTAACCCAAACCTACAAAATCCAGTTGAGTGACATTAGTTTAACCAGGAAAACATGTTGGAAGCCATATAGTTCTATATACGTGATTTATACGGGCATAGAAGCACAAATGTTGAAACAACGCTGGGTTCACTGAACGTTATAATCACTGACGGATATGATGAAGTGAAGCGAAGCTTTACTTAACTAAATACACAATCTAACCCTGATTTGTACTGCCCACTCTCCATTTTTCATACCACTCACATGGGAGGGGGGGGGGCTGAAGTGGGCGGGGGCTCACAGCTCATGGATTGAGTTTAAGAGGGTTCTACCTATGGTCGGATAAGAGTTTCTGTACAGAGCGGTTTATATGCAAAGTGGTATGTTTGCTCTGATTTGTTCATTTTCAGAATCACGCACCACATCATTGCTCCTGATGTTATCAAGCACCATGAGGCATCCTGTATTTTTAACCATATGACAGCGATGTCAATTACTCTTGTCATTGAATTAAATACCCTTTAGGTAACAGAATCACTCGAAGTCGAGATTAATTGTTTTGCATTCCAACATGTAACCACGTGTGAACAGAGCAAGGCATTGAAAAGGAAGCACCTTATAAGTGCAAGAAGCCCAGACTGAAACTGCACATAGGCACGCCATCACTCTGTGTTACTCCACGACGAGAACAAATAGAAGAGACTAAACCAGACAAAAGGCAATAGCGCCTATTGTGGCAGAGATCAATAAGCCACCTGATCAATAGCCACCCCGACGTCAAAACAATGACTCGCCTATTATTACAGGCTACAATAATACTAAATTACTTATGATAATATTCTATAATGTATGGCTTATGGTCTTTGAGTACTTTAAACAGTACTTCCCCACACGCCATCACGCTATCCTGGTTATCTTGATTATACACACATTTATTTAACACACAAACAAATTAAATGTTTCAGCTTCAAGCACGACATGGTTATGATTGATTCAAACTGTTTTATTCAGTTATCCCTCAGTTATAATAAGTTATCATGATTATAATACGTTTAATGTATTATGATCAAGAATATTTAGAGCAGATACTGCTTATGCTGATATACTGTTGATTAATGTGATACCTCGATTTGGAAGGTACGGTTCATCATTCCAAAGGCAATGTTGAAAGGTTCATCAGCTCTAGCTAGTGACGCATATTAACCCTTTACGTCCTAGTGACACGTATTAACCCTTTATCTGTTAGTGACGCATATTAACCATTTACCTGCTAGTGACGCATATTAACCCTTTACCTGCTAGTGACGTATAATAACCCTTTACCTGCTAGTGACGCATTTTACCCCTTTAACTTCTGGTTACAAATATTAACCCTTGAACTGCTAATGACGAATGATACCCCTTTTTTGCTGGTGACGAATATTAACCGTTTACCTGCAAGTTACGAATATTAACCATTTACCTGCTAGTGACGCGTATTAAACTTTACACTGCTAGTGACGAATATTAGCCATTTACTTTCTAGTGACGAATATTAATCCTTTGCCTGCTAGTTACGAACAAATGTTGGATTGTTGTGGTCTCAGTTTGGCACTGGTTCAACGCATGGTGGTCACTGAGACCATCGGTCAGACTTTATTACAATCATTCCATAAATGTGCACAACATGTTGGTAATTGTACATATTTTTGAAACAAACCCCGTAAACACAGAACATTTCTATAATATTTAAGCAATGTTGGGTCAACGTCGAAGACGTGGGGTCGACGTTTTATAAATGGTATACAAATGTTTTGTGTTTACTGGGAACATTATTTTTATCTGAAGCTTTAATTCTGCAATACAACGTTGTGATCAATCCTTCTATTTGAGATTACTATTGGTCGCTGTCTCGTCCCTGTGTAGTCTAGACCTTTCTCTTTGATATTAAGTGCCTTGAATCTCATCGGACGATGAAGAAAAAACATCTAGTTGAGCTGTAAGCTAACCGTTATTGGAGCGTGTATTGTGCACATAAGGCGAGCATGGTAGAATGGTCTGCAATAAACCATAATGTGGAAGACAGAAGCTATAGTTTACATAAGGCGACCCCGGTAGAATGGGCTCTTAAACCATAATGCGGAACCCACAAACAAGAGGCGTGTAGCCAGTGTTGTTTTATTGTTTGGCGAGGGTCGCAGACAATGCTTAATATAAAACCAGCATTGGCTCAACGCCTCATATTTGCTGGTACGAGATCGTTGCTGCGACAACACAAAGATGACTTTCCAGATAATGAACCAACATTCACAATGCTAGCCAGATAATGGACCAACATTCACAATGCTGGCCAGATAATGGATCAACATTCACAATGCTGGCCAGATAATGGACCAACATTCACAAACAAATCACATCAACCTTCTCAACCGGAAATGACATTACTCCAGCAAATACTCCAGCAGTCCCAGCAAATACGATATGTCTTCCCTCCGTTGGTTTAATGTTGTCCAGAATCGTGAGCGATGGGCCGGCATTATTATACCATTGGTCTATGGTATTGTGCTGACACGCCCAGCTCTTCAACAGACAGAGATAGCGAATTCGTTGAGCCAAGGCTGGATCAACATATCAAATGAGCCTGCTCAACTGTAAGAATCACATTGGCTGAATGTTACCTCACGCTCTTACACAGTGGCCTGATATGTAGCCGGCTTCGGAAATATCAATGTCCTCCTCTACTGGGGACAAGAGCTCTCCACGATTTTCTGTTGATGTTCTGTAACAGGCGTGCCATCCTTGAAATAGAATACCCCTTGGTGAAGTCATTATACATTCAACACCTTTCTCCTCGTCACACATTCCACTATGGGGGCTTGACTAGCAATGACAAATCACCATAATGTTGGAAATTATGCTTCAACTTTAGTCTATTAATAGAAGGTTGTGTGTATTACTCCAGAAAAGGACAAACAATACGGATTCGAAAAGGCTGTGTTTTTTTCACTTGATCCTCTTTGATGGTTTAACATGCTAAATCTTCATGTATTCCCACCAGGCACACATAGTTGTTGCGATGTTGAATCAACGTCATTGACGTTGATTCAACGTCGCGTGCCCAGTTGGTTACTTCTTATTTGTAGCTCCCATCTTAACATACTCAACGTCAAACAAAATTTATTATTTATACCAAAATGTATGCATAAACCATAGGACCTACATTTGAAAATAGAGCTTTAAATGTTAGCGAAAGACATGCTCTGAATAATGACACTGTCCTCACAAGACTCGCAATACGGTCTGAGGTCAAGCATGCTACCATTCGATCACAGAGGTACTGTATAAGATCTTTGAGAAAAAACATTTTTTCCCTTTAATATCTTTAAAAAACGAAAACTGTGCCTTTGTCATGTGAGTAAATGGGCCTAAAACGAGTGAGGAATCTGAAAGCTTCGGCTTGACAGGCATGTGGCGTGACCACTACACCAGACCCACACCTTGCTCTACCATGTTATAGTGCACTGCGTCATGTGAGTGACTGGAGACACAGTGAGCTGATCGGGGGTATTGTCTGTGGAAAGCTTTCAGGTGTGCAAGACTTATTCCTAGATGATGGACAGAGAGGATGGGATACATGATCCTAGCAATAACCATACCAATGGTGGATTAAAGTTGGTCAGATGTCACAGACGCTGGACCAACATTAATACAGCATTCTTTAATGAACCATGTTTCATGTGATAAAATCCCTAACGTTGGATCAATGCTGTCCCAGCATCGTAAACATTGGGCCAGCGTGTTGTTCTGAGTGACTGATCAGGAAGGTAAAGGTCCAGTCCGGGTTTCTTACATAATATGTTATTGTCCTGCGTGAGGTCAAACCCCCAAACAGACATGGCTGATATAATTATCATGATTATGCAAATTGTCAATATCCGATTGAGAAACATAATTTTTATGTGATGTGCACGTTTTAACCAGCACAATATACCTAGTTACTAGAATCATAAATTGTTAAATTTATACGACTTCTTGTCTGGATAGGAATGGAACATGTATGTGTGTCATTATTACCATGGTTATGCAGACCACCTTGATGGATTAACTTCATGTTTTGCTTAACCCTAGTACAGGGCTTGGGCAGGAGGGTGCCACCCGTGGCCAACGCACATTTAAATTATTGCTTTCTTTCTTACGGTACTGTAAAAACATGATGCAGGTGGATATCACATAGGCCACATATTAATATGCCTAGAGCGGATATATGGTGAGCGACAGGTTATCTAGTGCTGGACAATGATCAACAATCACAAAGCATTTTTTGTCAATAGTCTAAACATTTTTACAACATGCCGGATATTACGTTTGTTTCCCTCGGCTTCTAAATGTAAAATAATGACTTTAATAAATAAATCATTATTATTACACTTATACGACTACAATGTGTCGTTCTCCTGGCGCAACACTTGTTTTTTCCCCATAACTTTGTGACATATTGATAATAGATGTTATAACGGCTCTGGATTGGTTTCCCGGGTGTGAGAAACCTGTATGTGGACACCAAAAACACATATCTACGTTATTTGCAAGCAATGTTATGGCATATTGCCTTGAAGTGGCGGCCATTTTGGATTTTGTCCTCTAGCGGCAAACGCACAAGGTGAAATTTAGGGGACTTCAAGTATTGTTGCTCAGGTGGGTTTTAATACACCGAAATAATGTTTTATGTTCATTGTAAGCCAAGCCGTGATGTAAAATTGTGACATTTTTACTAATTTTGGCCATTTTGTTTTTTGATTTTGAGTAGGAAAAACACAAAATATAGCTTGGCATGGGGCAGATTTAGAATCAGCGTTTCCAAATTGTGTAAGAACAACTACATGCCAAATTCTACTAAAAAATGCCTTACCAAGTCAGAAATTTCGAAAATAGGCCCTGACTATGATGCCAGCTTAAGTTTTGATACCCATGTATATATCCATATTATCAGTCACCATTATAGATCAATTGATGCCACAAATAACAAATTTAAGTAGGTGGGTCGTCATGATTCGCTGTGTACACAATGTGGGCTCACCCGCATGTGCAGCATGGTCGGCGTCCACATGTGTGTGATCCACCGCAATGTAAATATTATTGTTCAGTAAAGCAAAATAACCCAGTTGCCTGAGATATCCGAAAAAAACGTATTAATACTAATAATGGACTTGAGCTTGTTCAGTGTCATTATTATATCTATCTGATTCACGAATGAGACAAGACAGCGTAATTCGAAGCCGATATTTATAAAATAGTTTAATCTACACCAACCAATCACAGAGCGTGATGTCGTCACGTTATCTTTTAGTGAGATGACAGAGTAGTTTAGAGAGAACTGTACTTGGACCCCTCTGTTTGCATGCTTTAAACTACGTCTAGTTAGTTATGATATACACATTGTTTGATGTCAGAGTACACACACCAAACAGATGAGGTGACCTTGAGGAGCGACAGAGGTCATCAGGACGCTCAGGGAATGTCACCTTGGCTCCCTACAGGCCGCCACCTCTGCCGTGGAATCCAGGCAAACTCAAAGCTCAAAACTCGAAGCGTTCATCCAATGCTGTATTAATGCTGGCTCAGCTAACCTTAACCCAGCATCATGGGATGTGTACCTCTTGGATGGACGTCACCAGTCATCTCTATAACACTACGTCATGTTCCATGTACGAGCCGGATGGAAGCAGTATACTATGGCAATCCTTCTGTGCCATAATTACAACATATTACTCTACTTACTCAACATCTTACCCTACTTCCGTTACATCATCTAACTGCAGAAAACGCCATTTAAAATTAATGTGTCAGAGAACTCAGTGGATTCATATGGACATTGTCTGGATGATTGTTTGGTCAGTACACCTGCACCGGACGGGGAACCTTTTGTTTACGAGCATTTACATGTTGGAGACACTACAGGGCATAATCAGGGAGACATGTTAAAATGTCACAGAAATATCAACAACTAATACATGTCGGATACACCACATATCATAATCAGGGAGACATGTTATCATGTCACAAAAATATCAACAGCTAACACATGTTCGAGACACCACATATCATAATCTGGGAGACATGTTATCATGTCACAGAAATATCACCAGCTAAAAAATATTGGAGACATCACAGGGCATAATCAGGGAGACATGTTGACATGTCCGCCCCTCCCCCCTCCCACATAAATAACAACAACACACACATACATCGCGTCCGCCATTTTATTCATCGCCAAATAGAGGCCTCCCATCGGTGAGCCTGACACTTTACTATTTTGGTTATGAAATGACAATGATGCACCTGACACCACAATCATAATCATGTCAGTGTCAAACACTTTATTTTTTTATATTTCTGGAATTTAGGTATTTGATCAAAAAGTTATCCATTTTATCGGACAGCCAGTGTCACACTACGGATAGCATGTGTATGTATGCTATTTTAAAATTTGTTTTCCTACACGGTATTAAGAATAGCTTTAATCAAGCTTTAATCAAGTCAACCTTTATAATCATGATAAACCGTCATTATGCATCTAATACTTAGATTATATACTTTAGATGTTTTACATAAGATTCTAGAGAATACGTTATGATTTTATTTTTCACAATAGAATAAACAACATACGGTATCTCGGGAATATAAACCCAGTACCTCCATCTGTTACAACAAAATGCCTAATCTGGTATAATCCCAGCAAACACGGGGCATTCACCCAATGCTGTTTCAATGCTGGGCCAGCGTCGAAGACGATGGGCCAACATTGAAACAGCATTTGGTGAATGTCTCGTGTTGGCTGGGATGGTTCAGGTTATAACATTTTCACAATGTAGGCCCTACTATAACAGATTCGATATTTGTTATAACAGTTTTGCTATCTTATATAAATGCTTTGTTATCTTTTATAACAGTTTTGGTATCTGTTCTAATGGATTCGTTTTTTTCAGCAGAAAAATATTTAAAAATGAAGAAAGAGATGTAATTTTGACCTTTCATGGCCTACATGGAACTACTCCCTAGTTTAGGCGATATTTTATTGTTTTAAAATTGATAGAAAAAAGTTAAATATAACCGAGCCTAGAAGGACAAGGGATTAAATCGTGTATATACAGGCATAGCAGGACAAGGGTTAAGCTGTATAAATCCAGATCTAGCACGGTAAGTGTTAGGCCGTATATATCCAGGCCTAGCCGGGTAAAGGTTAAACCGTATATATGCAGGCCCAGCAGGACAAGGGTTAAACCGTATATATAAAGGCCTAGCAGGACAAGGGTTAAACCGTAGATATCTGGCCCTAGCAGGACAAGGGTTAACCCGTATATATCCGGTCAAGCAAGACAAAGGTTAAACAGTTTATATTCAGACCTAGCAGGACAAGGGTTAAAGCGTATAAATACAGGCGTAGCACGACAAGGGTTATGCCGTATATATCCGGCCCTAGCAGGACAAGGGTTAAACCGTATATAAACAGGCGTAGCACGACAAGGGTTAAGCCGTCTATATTCATGACAAGGGATAAACCGTATATATCCGGGGCTAGCATGAATGCCCGTGTTTGCTGGGTATATCCGAGCCTAGCGGAGCAAGGGTTCCACCGTATATAACCGGGCCTAGCATGACAAGAGATTAACAGTATATATCCCGCCTAGCAAAACAATGTTTTATCCGCATATATGGGGCCTAGAACTCAAAGGGTTAAATCAGAGGGCGTAACTGGCTGTATGCTGTAACTGGCTGTGTATGTCCCCATGGATTTGTGAATTACAAATCTAAGGGGTGATAGCGCCCCCAGGTCTTCCAGCTGCTTCTTCAGGATTAAAGACTTATTGGCGCTATATTCACTGACTAATAATCACTCTTCCTTATTCAGACCTGGATTAACCTTGTAAACGTTTAATTTGTATTGATTCACGATGACGTAATCAGCCTAATCGTCACTTCCGATGCGTCTTGTGACGGTCTCTCATCCGGGACTTTTAAATGGCGGCACACCAGCTCATTAATCTGCCACATCACCGACAACATGGGACTAGCATTTTCCTCCTGAGAAACAATGGCATTTTTATCCTGGAAAACAGCGTTTAAAAATAGTAATTAGCTTTTCATGTGCTGCTTCCGGGCGTTCCTGGTTTCACACAGACTCCTCCATCATGCTGTGCGGACAGGCACACACAACCTGTAGAATTTAAAGAACCAGGATATAATGAAGGCAGCAGATGAAAGGAATAGCGAAACAGCAAAACAAGCACACAAACAAACGAACGGAAGAACGAACGAACGAACGATCAAACAAACAACTAAACGAACAAACGGATGGATTATCGAACGGACTGACGGACGATCTAACGAACGAGGAAACAAACGAGCAAACGTTTGGTGTGATGGAATGCTGTGAAGTCATGCAGTAAAATAGAGACCACAAGTCACATGAATAATTCCCACATAGCCTCCATTGATGACGTATATCACGATAGGAGTGGATATCACTTGTTGAGACTGCAGTCGACACTATGGATCTCATTATTATATTTGGGCTATATAATTAGAATAGCTTTATGTTATTACAGATTAAAGATTAAATATAAATCTCATCTTCTACACCTTTTTACAATGTAGGCTACATTTATGAAGTTATGAAAAGGCGAAGGTACTTTTCAATGTATCTGTGATACAATGTTAGCTCATTTCTCTGACTTCACATATGCATTGTTTGAAAGGAGAGCATTGTTGAATGTTTCTATCTGAGATGATGTTCCCAGATGGAAATGGCATCACTCCAGAGTCCCAGCATATACGATATGTCATTCCTTCTTTGGTTTAATATCGTCCAGTGTCGTAAACGGTGGGCCAGCATTAATATAGCATCGTTCTATGGCCCAGTCCTTGCACAGACACCAGAGGAGATAGAGAATCAGTTGAGCCAATGCTCAATCAACATCTCTAGTGAACCCGCTCAACTGGAAAATGACCGTCTCCAGAGCCTTCAGAGCCAAAGTGTGTAAGAATAACATCAGTTAAATGTTAGCTCAGGCTCTTTTTCAGTAGCCTAATATTTAGCCAGATGTAGCACACGTTTCTGTAGAAATATAGAGGGCCTCTTTCGCTGTACTGTACTGGGGACATAACTTGCAATGGCTCTCTGCTCGTTAACACGCCTTGAAATGGAATACCCGCTGGTGAAGTCATTAAACATTTAACGTCTTTCTCCTCGCAAGACATTCCACTACAGGAGCTCGACTAGCAGTGACAAATCACCACCTTGATATCAGTTAGAATTTATACATCAACTTTTGTCTATTAAAAGCAGGCTGCTTGTGTTTTGCCCGAATAAAAAAAATACATTTTGGTAAAGCCAGTTTTTTGTATTTAATCCATCTTAGCTGTTTAGCATGTGTGACAGGCGTATTACTTCTTATTTACAGTATTCACCTTTTTCATCTGTCCGATAAAAATATTAACAATACATTTTGGAAAAGGCTGTTTTTTGTATGTCATCCCTCTTAGTTGTTTAGCATGTGTAACAGGCACATTTCTTCTCACTTGCAGTATTCACCTTGAGATGTGAATGGCTGTCATAGTTCCCAACTAAACATGCTCAACGTTAAGCAAAATATATGATGTATAGCGATATATGAACCAATTGCTCTATATTTTGACAAAAGAGCCTGAAATCATAGCCGAAAACATTGTCTGAAGAATGAATAAATCAATGAATGAATGATCACGGATGCTCTGCATAATATTGAATCATTAAAAAAGGGGGCATGTGAGACTTTTTTGTTTTATTAAAACCTTGCTATTAAAGAGCGGAGTTACCCCACACGTGTAACACACATGTGGCAAAACCATTAAAACAATGGCCCGAATTGATCTAAATAACTAAGTGACTGGATGTAAATAACTAAGTGACTGGATCTAAATAACTAAGTGACTGGACCAAAAGCAAAGGAAAAAATCCGCAAGCTCCGGCTTGACAGGCATGTAGCGTGACCACTACATGCATGCACTGTGGCATGTGGATGATGTGGTTGACTGCAGACACAGTGAGCTGATTGGAGGGATTGTCTGTGGACAGCTTTTAGGATTTACTGGATGTCTAGTGTGTAAGACTTATCCCTAGATGATAGACTGAGAGGATACATGATCCTAGCAATAACCATACCAATTCTGGATTAATGTTGGTCTGACGTCACAGACGCTGGTCTAACATTCATCCAGCATTGTTTAATGTATCATGTTCACCGTGATAAATCCCCAGCATTAGCTCAATGTTGGTCCAGCATCGTACACATTGGGCCAGTGTGTTGTTCCCGGTGACTGACGAGGAGGTCATATTTCCTGGCCAGGTTTCTTACACAATAGGTCATTGTCCTGAGTGAGGTCAATCCCCCAAACAGACAGGGGAATCCCCTTCTAAGGCATATATAGTGAGCACCGAGTAGCCATATTTACTGGATCTGCTGGAAATTAAATGAAATGAATTGGGCTTTAGGTCACCTTTGTGCACATATAGGCTAAACTAGGCCAGGAGAACCTCGTGGGGATGGTGAGATGATTGAGACGACACTGTCCTCCAGACACAGGACTCGAAATTCAAGCTCTGGCGGTCTGAGGCCGAGCACGCTACCTCTCGGTCGCTGAGGCTCCCCACAATACTGACTTTCACACGTGGATGGGGAAGAAACATTTTTGTTTCTTTCAAACTGCCAAAACCGGGAACCGAACCCCGAACACGGGCGTGAAAGGCAGCGGTGCTAACCACTACTCTAGCCCCCCCCCCCCCCTAGATCTGCTGGAAGACTATGCACAAGCCCACAGGGATATTATACCGAGACCCACAAGAAGACTAGGCCTATGACCAGACCCACAGAAAGCTACTGGTGTTTAATGGGCGATAGGATTCAAGAGGTCTCTATTCCGTACATGCTACAGACAGGGAGACATACACTAGGCCTATAAACAGACCCACAGAAAGTTACTGGTGGTAGGAGCATGGGTAAATATTCCGTACTTGCTACAGAGCCATAAACCAGCCATTTATTTTCTATTTTCATTCACTTTAAGATGGGTATTGGGTTGGGAATTGTTACAACGACATATCCCTCAATACCGTATATTGAAAAATTGTTATAGCCTTGTGGTCCATTATTGTTACTACATGATACTTAAATTGCTAAATGAAGCAACCATTTTTACAGTGTCTTGCACACTTGAAAGTAATGTTTGATATTGGCGTATTAAATTGTTTGTAAATAGACTGGCCTATCCCTGATCCAGCCTCCATGATGACAAAAAGGCCCCCGACGGGTGCACATACCAAATATTATCTGCTAGCGCCACAGTTTATTCATGTTAGTGTCAAACCAGGGGACACTTTTTTTAATGAAAGCCGTACTACACCATGCTATTAGTGTCGTTTCTTCAGGGACTAACCAGGGTAATTTGTGTGTCAGATGATGTAGTATGCTGTACGCCGGATGACTTGCAATGAGGGGTTCCTCTAAACCCACTAACAGACAGATAATGAATGTTTGTAAAAACCACTTAAACAACTTTTTATAGCCCGGCTGCCTCCTGTAACAGTACGTCAGCGAAAAAATGCTGGGCGGGGAACGGCTCAGCAGTGAAACCCTGGATATCGGTTGGGATGGGTATGTATAAAGAGAGAACAAAACGGTAAACGGTAAAACAGCACAGCAGCTTGTCAAGACATACAACAATTTTGTGGTTAATACAGAAAAGTGTCAGCACTAGTCTCAAAAGCATGTTTAATGTAATACAAACTGATGAGGGGGGGGGGGGGCTGTCTTCCAATCCTGGGTCTAACAATATCAACAATATCACCAACATTAACATTTAAAAACGTTAACAAACTCAGTTGATTGGTTATTAAGAGATCTAGCCAATCACTTCTCCATGATTAAGACTAAGTTTTGCATCTTATATGTTTCCAAAAATGTGCGATATTTCTAATTTGATTCAGCATCAATGGAATCCTTTTCAATTTGACAAACATTATGTTTCCTCACAATTTTTAAATTGTGCAATGATATAATTTTGCTTTGCTGAGGTTGTTCAAAAAATTCATATTTTTGATACAAGACGAAAATCCCAATGTAAACTTTCTGTATCAGTGATCTTGGATAGTAAATATTTCATCCTGTTTGCATGTAGTATTTTATTTATAGTAAACATGGTAAAGTCTACATTTTTCTGATTATTTTTTGTTTGACAAGTTCTTGCTCCGGTATGTGTTTTTCCTGTTTTTTCCTGTTTGTGTAAAGTCCATTTGAAGTTGGATTGGACACAATTTTGAGCATCGAATAAATTTCAAAAACTTAACGTCCGAGATATTTAAAAAAATTGCTAAAAAATGGACTCTTTGCTTCAATGTGTTAATATTTTGGACAGTTTATATTATATATTTGTTATAAATCCATTGATTGTACCTGACACCAAAGCGAAAGGAACTGAATCGTTTTTCAGGCCACCTTTGTGCACATATAGGCTAAACTGGGCCCGGAGAACCTCATGACGATTGCATACCACCAGCTTAACGCTTGAGATACCCAGCTATATCTCCACATTATAAGTCACCATTATAGAATAATTGATGTCGCAAATATCACAGTAAAGTAGGTGGGCTGTCATGTACCGTGCACATTGTGGGCCACCCGCATTGGCAGCATGGTTAACGTCAACATGAATGGGCTCTAGCTCAAGCACTACTCAAGAAATGAAATGAAATGAATCGGGCTTTAGGCCACTCTTGTGCACATATAGGCTAAATTGGGCCAGGAGAACCTCCTAAGGATGATGAGATGAGTGAGATGACACTGCCCTCCAGACACAGGATTCGAAATTCGAGCCCTGGCGATCTGAGGCCGAGCACGCTACCTCTTGGTTACGGAGGCTCCCTACAATACGTAAAAGTTTTTTACGAGTAGATGGAGAGGAAACATTTTTGTTTCTTTCAAACCGCCGAGTCTGGGAAACGAACCCCGAACTCTAGCATGAAAGGCAGCGGTGTTAACCACTACCCTGGGGCCCGCGCTCACGCTACTCAAGAACGTCTATAAACCGTTTATTTTTGAATAATTATATCCATCTGGCGAATGAATGC
Source organism: Flabesymbios commensalis (assembly GCA_964017125.1). Classification (NCBI taxonomy): domain Eukaryota; kingdom Metazoa; phylum Annelida; class Polychaeta; order Terebellida; family Flabelligeridae; genus Flabesymbios; species Flabesymbios commensalis. The sequence goes on from OZ024915.1 coordinate 6,733,067, forward strand.
GACAAGACGGCTTAATATAAAGCTGATATTTATAATAGAGTCTACTCTATACTAACCAATCACAGAGTGTCATTTAGTCACGTTATCTTTCAACGATATGCCACATTGTTTTGTAGTATATACTATACTTGAACCCCTCTGTCTGCATGCTGTAGCCTACGCCTAGTTAGTGATGATATACATATTGTTTGATGTGAGTGTACAGACACCAGACAGATGAGGTGACCTTTAGGAGTAACAGAGGTCATTGGGACGCTCAGGGAATGTCACCTTGGCTTCCTACAAGCCGCTAGGGGGAATCCATTTGACGGCTAATTCTACCACCTCCGCCGGGAGATCCAAGCAAGCTGAAATTAGGCGTTCACTCAATGCTGGGTTAATGTTGACCCAGCATCGCAGACGGTGGGCTAACATCAAACAAACCTTTGGGATGTGTCTCTGTTCTTTCTTGGATGGACTTCACCAGTGATAGACTATGTCATGTTCCCTGTACAGCCAGGCCGGATAGAAGCAACATACAAGCCCTGTATAGGAAATAAATACAACATCTTACTCAACCAGAACTTCCGTTACATCATCTAATTACATAAAACTTGGTATTTAAAACTAAAGTTTCACAGAACTCTATGTATTCATACGGACATTGTCTGGACGATTGTTTCGTCAGTGCACCTACATCGGCCAGGAAATCTTTTGTTTGCGATAACTTACATGTTGGAGACACCACAGGGCATAACCAGAGAGAAGTGTTAACATGTCACAGTAATATAAACAACTAGAGCATACACTTTTCCCACCATTTTATTCATCGCCAAATAGAAGCATCCCATCGGTGAACCTGGCACTTTACTATTTTAGTTATGAAATATGCATCTAACACCACATACATATCCATGTCAGCTGTTTTAGGTCACTTCTAGTCATCCCCTCTTTTCAGCCCTGTGTTAGATTTTGCCAAGGAAGGATGAATTAGTTACAATTAGATAGATCACCTCGACAAAGTTGACTGCGACATTTACTTCGAAAGTGTTTTTGTTGAATCTCAGCTATTCAGTATCAGCTGTTGCGGATTAGCTGCTGAAGATCAGTTATTGAAAGTCAGTATTTGAAGGTTTGTTTGAAGACATCTAAAGGTTTGTTTTTGCAGCTTTTTGAAAGTGAGGTTTTGAAAGTCATCTATTTTACAGTTAAATAAATTCAGCTTAATGTAACGTGCCAAAGTCGAGATTATGCCCTACTTTTGTCGAATGACAGTAATGGTTATTCATCGCTAACAGTAGTATGGACAGCACTGCACACTCCAGGTGTTTGAGCAGTTTAGAACATATATGCACAGCCCAAATGACAAACATTCAATCCGACCTGGAACTGCTACGTGCATGAGGGCAATTAAATAGTTCACAATAATGTATAGTGTTGACATTGATACAGATTGCGGCCGCTTCACATTGGATTTATATCACTATATTAGCAGTTGTAGGAGCAGTTATGAGTGTAGAATCATCCCATGTATCAATACACCACATAGTGATTGTAGTTTGTCTGACTCAGACCCGGATGTAAACCTCCCCTATGACCTTGAATATATCACTTGCCTTGAAGCCACGTGACCAGAGATTCCCTATCCCAGAAGGATGTGCACAGCATTGTAAATTACCGCAAGCTTACCCTCTGTGGTGTGTGTGTTTGATTTGACGCTAGAATTGACAAACCTTTGCCATTTACTGAGCTAAATTAACTCTTGTAGCCCGCTGTTCGATCCAGGGGGTGTCTACAATACTTTATTTCCAGAAAGCAATTACTGTTTTTTATCTTTACAACATTAACTGCTTACTTAAATAGCAGATATTTATACCAAACAGCAGTGTGTGTATGATTGGCTGCTATCATAACTTAAGCTCATGCAGGTGGTAACTGCTGACTAGGAAAGTAATCAGTTTAACCCTTTCACTACTGGCAGTAATGTCCCCCAAAGTACTGGGCCCATATGTATGACGTCATATAATCAGGTCGTCGTGGCGACGGCCCACGTACTTTAGTGTACCCAATTTAGACTGTCGCAGCGAAGGCCCACGTACTCAAAGGGTTAATACTGTTCGCCCATGTTATAAGACCGGCTGCTCTCCTACCTTAAGCTGACACAGGTATTAATGGCGCTTTATCATGATCTGGTCCATTAACAGCCAATTATATGCAGCCATACAACCTGCTCCCGCTACATACGAGCCAATAAAGAAAGCTGTAACAGTATAATATATCGTGGCACAAAATATAAATATTGACTATGTGAATTAAGGTCTGATAGAATGAGAGCGGAGATGTGATATACTATATAATGATCTGTCAGACGCAACATCAGTTGATGTGATATACAATATGATGGTATAAAAGACAACACATACAAATGATATCAATGTAGTTGCTCCGGACACATGATTCGAGCATACAACCACGACTATTGGCGTCGAGCACGCTCCTAGCACTATTTTAAATAAGTGTAAAAAACATGTATTGTGCCTTTGAAACCTGAACAAAGAGAACAGGAAAGAGTCACGATTTTTGGCATGAAAATCATAAGCGACCAATGACACCAGCGCCATTCCCCTTATTACAGTTCAAACTATGTCTGTATAACATAAAACCACGACGATCGGCGTTGAGCACTATACCTGTCAATCAACGAGGCTCCTAACACTATTTTGAATAAGTGGAAAATTAAAATGTATTGTGCCTTTGGAACCTGAACAAAGAGAACAGGAACGAGTCACAATTTCTGGCAGAGAGTCACAAGCGACCAATGACACCAGCGCCATTCCCCTTATTACAGGTTATGAGTTGTGCTCACATTCACTCACTCACTCACTCTCACTTAGGCCCTACTGAATGTACCTACTGAATGTAGGTGCAGATTTCCATAAAATAGATTTACACCACAATGGCTCTGTTTATCAGAAAAAAAACATCTGCATGTGTTTTTTTATTACCAAAGCTATCGTATTAAATTGCCGTACCTTTGTTAATAAAGATCGTTTACACAGCGAAGCGCAGCTGAAATCAGAAGTGGTCTTGAATTGGCCGTAGGCAGCTGATTGTTCAACGTTGGTCTACCGTTGCCCTAACATTCGCGTCAACAGTATTGCCTATCATGGAATCTACCCTTGAGCCCATTGGTATGCTGTCCAGCTTGGTCATGTAACTGCTTTGTGAATATGTTCTCACTGGATTTCTAGGTATGATTGTTTATTTTTTCGTTAACTTCCAACTCATTTTTATTTGTACTCCGGCACTAAGTAGAGTTTGTTAGCAGGAGCATTTGTATGGAGTATTTAGATGGTCCATCACGTGGAACCCATAATAAATCACAAACCTGGAAAACACAACACTAAACTTGATTAAATGTCAATGGCGGATCTCCCCATCTGATACTGAAAAAAATGAACATGAGCTCACAGCAAAACATACACGAGACGTTGACTGATTTTGGGCTAAAGCTGGGCCAACGTCTGAGATGAGTAGTCATCATTAACCATGACTTTCTCATGGGCGGTCAGCATTAGCCCTACATGGGTTGTCAGCATTAGTCCCACATCGGCCTTGGTTCATAGTTGGCTGGATACCTCACCCTAGTGTTGTAGGCCTACTAATCTGACGCCATGCCATCATTGAGGCAGCGCTGTACAAATATATAGTTTTGGTTGTTGGGAATTAGTAACATTTACTCAACATTGGTTTGCTGTGATTGCGTTTGGAATGGGCCAACATATCTCGCTATGGCCACTGACTGACTGACTGACTGACTGACTGATTGACTGACTGACTGACTCACTGACTCACTGACTCACTCACTCACTCACTCACTCACTCACTCACTCACTCACTCACTCACTCACTCACTCACTCACTCACTCACTCACTCACTCACTCACTCACTCACTCACTCACTCACTCACTCACTCACTCACTCACTCACTCACTCACTCACTCATTCACTCGCATACTCACGCATGTATTCACTCATTCTTTCACTCACCCAATAACTTAAACTGGCAACTTCATGACCGATATTCTGATGACTTATGCTCAAATTGGGGACATGGTGAAATATGCATCCACCGAAATTGACCTTCTTTGTGATCTTTAACAGCTGGGTGACACCATTCTGTGAAAACATTGACACATTTATAACCAAGGTTACGTGACATGGGTGCTTATAACTAATTTACAGTGCTTGTTCATATCCAGCATAGGCTCTGGCCCAACATGAAATCAACATTGATTCAACATATTGTGTTTTCTGAGTACTGGTCACATGGTCAGAGTTAACCAGGCTGACCATGAAATAGGTTTTATCTATAAGGCATGAATGAGATCAATTTGGGTACCTAAAGACGTAAAAAACTAAATCGCTGAGAATGTGTATATGTGCGCAAATTGTACATTATTCTGTATCTTGACATCATATTTCCTCCTCATTATTTAAATGTCCATCACTGACTGCGGCTGTAAAATCCCCACAAACACTAATTAGTATCCCTGGTCAATACTACATATTCACATTTAGTATATTCGATTTATGATCAGAATTTCAACAAAATATGGATTGTTCTGCAGTCCCCCCGGTATTGACCGAGACAGGCGATTGGTCGAAATTATGATTCACACCTAATGTTTAAACTACTGGAGACAAAACACCTAGATTCATTTTGATGAATATGATTGTATTCAATAAACACAAACACTTAACAGTTCAAAAAATTATATGCATATTTCAGATAAATAATATAATCCAATGTTGTTTTGAATTTATTAGAACAATTGTTCAGACATTCATTGCTATTAATGAACTTCTGACAACAACTGTTTAAAATAGCATTGCTAATAATGGACTTTTGATAAAAAAAACTGTTAATAATAGCATTGCTATTACTTAACTGATTACAACAACTGTGGAACATAGCATTGCTATTAACAAACTTCTTACAACTGCTGACAATATCACTGTTATTGATGAACTTCTGAAAACAAGTGTTACCAATAGCTTTATTATTTATGATCTAATGACAACAACTGTTAAGCATAGCATTGATATTAACGAACTTATAACAATTACTGACAATATCGTAGTTGTTGATGATCTGTTGACAATAGCATTCCTATTGGCATTCCTAATGGTAGCAAATGTTGACAATGTAATTGTTAATATCAAACTAATTACAAAACTGTTGACAATAACATTGTTATTAATCGGTCTACTTCACAACAAACTCAAAACTCTGATGCTGATTTTATGTGACCACCATCTACAATGTAGACTCTGATGCCGATTTTGTCTGTATTTAAATGGGAGGTAAAGTGTTGAGATTGCCCAAACTATCCTATTTACAGTATTTAATGACATGTAGATAGTTGTGATGGCCTAAACTTTGGTATTTACTGTATTGAAGTGAGATGCAGGGATATTTGATGGTCAGACATGGCGTGGTCACGTGATCAGTAATGCTGAAATATCTCCTTAGCCATGTTAACGAGTCACCGGAGACTAACAGGCCAGGATGACCAGACAAATTCACCCACAATGCCCCATTTCCAAGCCATTCTATACTATAGTTATACGTCAGGGAGCGACCATTGTCTCTCCCTTTATAGAGAGTGTTTAGTTTCTAGTGAAGGAGATTTAATTACGACTGAGTGATGGTTCAGTCTGATAAAGCAGGTTTTTTAGATTGGAGGTTGTGTTGTGAGCGATTTAACCTCCCTGCAATAAAATACAGAAAGCCTATCGTTATATTCCCCATAATAGCAATTATATTCGTATTGCAGAGAAATCCACACCAAATAAGACTTGTTTTCAGTTTTAATGTTTAAAGGACCAGTGTCGTCCACATGAAAGCTTCATTTGAGCTATAAAGCCCACAGAGAGCTGATTCAGCCATGTGAAAAGCACCTGCCGCACATAACGACCAATTAAATCAGCCAATCAGCTTCTGGCTGTTGAACAGACTTCTGGTTTGTGGCAGCAGGTTTTATTTGCAGTGCATCTCATCACGTGACAGTGTTACCACCAATAAAAACGTCACATAAGTCAGATGATATTTCTCTGAGCTTTGACCTCTCATCAAATATACAGGATTGTCATATCGACAACAGCGGTAGCTGACAGTGGCGGTGTGTTGTCCAGCAATACAAATGGCAGCGCAAAAGCAACTAGCTCCCAATCAAGTTATTATCAGCAGCTGTATTCATACGCGCTGATGATTAATGTGCAGAATGTGAAATAGTCCTGATAATAAGAGAACAAGCAGTGATATTCATGCGCGTAACCTGCCTTTGAGCCACAAGACAGCTGGTGGCGATGATGAGGCATTTACGACCTGTCACTCCGCAAGGAAAAAACGTGCTACAATAAAATTATATAGACAGACGTAGAATTATTGTCAGGAAACACAACAAGCATCGGGTAATATATAGACAAACTTAGAATAATTTTCAGGAAATACAGCAGGCAAGAAATCAGCATTGGCTCAACATAATATACTTTGAATTATTCTTAGAAATAAACAAAAGAGACATGCCAGTTTAAAGTTGAGTCAGCGTCGTGGTATTGTACAATACTATAAACAGCAAAATAATATATAGAAAGATTTAAAATCATTTCAGAAAAAAGAAAACAAGTATATAATATAGGCAATACGTTGACACAATGCTGGTTTAAATTTGGGAAACCGTCAGCGTCGGTGGACCAACATTAAACCATCATTGGTTCAATATCTCGTGTTTGTCAACTCAACAAGCTCCTCATTAGACTTCATAATAGTTTCCTCTCCTTCATTAATCAACTCATTATTTACTCATCTCATTTGTGTAAGTTATGATAATTGCACTTAATCGGTCGTTAATATTATCTTAAAAAAGTGTGTGTTAGTGCAGAGAATGTGAAACTAAATGTCAAGTTTTACTCTGCTTGGATTGGTTACGTGATGTTCCATTTATCCCCATATTCCTAGAGTGAACTTTTAAAAGTAACATCGTAACTATTGACGCACATGTTTCGCATGAATGTATTATACAAAATATTTTAAAACAAAGTAGACGTTTTTTAATACTGTTTTCCATATCGTATTATAGAGAAAGGTTTTTTACATTAACACTTTTTCAGTTATTATACACTATTTCAAAACGCAAACATTACTGAAGTTTTTCTTTTAAATATATAGTGTGCAGTGTAACTGCCTTAGAAATAATTCAATGCGCAATAATCACTTAAACACCTTAGGTTGAGAGGACTTATAGTGAAACTGGTGACGTAAGAGCTGTTGGTCTATTTGATTTCAGTTAAACTTGTGCTACATAAGGGCCTTTTTTGGCAGCCACTGAATTGGCCGCATAATGGCTGAGGCTTAACAAGAAAACGCCAATGGTAAATAGGTTATTAATGATGATTACCTGCATAATATGTGACGAGCAGTGGTCACGAGTGACTCTCAAACACTTTAATTGCTGTAGTATTTATTGTGATATTAACATAATTAAAAGTAACTGAATAAACTAATTAATGAAAACTTCTACGATTGAAAAGTAGACTTGCTGCAAACCCCCACACACCATTTTGATGCTCTGCAGTACAGTTTCTTTATTATGACATGAATTATAAAATATGATTGATTGATTGATTGATTGATTGATTGTTTAATTTATTATTTGATTGATTGATTGATTGATTGATTGATTGATTGATTGATTGATTGATTGATTGATTGATTGATTGATTGATTGATAAATGGATTGATTGATTGATTGATTGATTGATTGATTGATTGATTGATTGATTAATTGATTAATTGATTGATTAATTGATTGATTGATTGATTGATTGATTGATTGATTGATTGATTGATTGATTGATTGATTGATTGATTGATTGATTGGCGAATTCATCAATTGATTGATTGATTGATTGATTGTTTGATTGATTGATTGATTGATTGATTGATTGATTGATTGATTGATTGATCGATTGATTGATTAATTGATTGATTGATTGATTGATTGATGGATTGATTGATTGATTGATTGATTGATTGATTTAATAATTGATATATTAATATATTGATATATTGATATATTGATATATTGATATATTGATTGATTGATTGATTGATTGATTGATTGATTGATTGATTGATTGATTGACAATTCAGCACAGAAAGGGTATCATTAACCACATAGTCTTACACAGATAATAAACAAATCAGTAGTTTGTACACATGCATGTGTTTTGACCTGTGGATCACTGCAGACATGGTGGAGACATTGCTCCTGCAATCACTGTGGCTGCCATATCAGGGAATGTGAATATCGCGTGATGTCGCCCTACAGCTGAGTTGATAAACACACAAGCTGGTCGAGGGTTGGTCCACGTCCTGCTGACGTTGGTCCATCATTATGCCAACGTGACCAGACATTGCGCTAACGTTGTGCCAATGTTCTGTACGGCGCTGCTCATCAAGGTGATTATCTGCCAGGAAACTGTTGCTCTGGCAACGATTTAGTTCTTGCTCCTGCTAACAATGTAATTGACAGCATAACAATTCAAACAATAATAGTTAATATATATGTTCCACGTGGGTTCAACAGGTGGTCAGTTTGAATTACACTTTTCGGGCAGACATAGGGGCTGTGGTGTGTCGCGGGCTCGTGAAATCACACACTCGATGTATCAATCCGCTAGAACAGTCTGCAAGATGCGCATAGCTCCTTCTTTCATTTCCCCAGTAAGATGCCTCGATATCTGGCGGGATGAAACATGTATCTGTTAGCTTCGGGCCTCTCTTGTTCCACGCCAGATCATCCATATCATCCAGCCCCGTCCAACACCAGTTCACTCAATGCTCATTGATTGATGGGTAAGCAAGCCATCTGCTGTTAACAATCCACACATTGACCCAGTCCTCTCTCAATGTTGGTCCTCCATCTCTAACGTTGGCCCAATATTAAACCAACAAAGGGTCAACGGCTCGTGTTTGATGTCCCCAATGTCTCCGTCAGAAATGACATCTCAATTTTACTTCAGAAAACACAAGACACCTGTTGCCTTAGTACGACTCTGGCCTATCATTAAGACACCTTTATTCCTTTTTTTCTCCTTGTTTTTTAGTATTCCAGTCAGATTGATCTTTTCTCTATTTATGTGGATGGCCGTGCTGTGTTTTACAGAATCCCAAGCCATCTTTACCGACTGATTTTGTGAAATTAATTAACAAACAGTACACGCCCAACACATCATGATTTAGTAGAGAGGTGACCAAGGTTTGTAAAATGTACCCTATTCCAATTCCATTTCATAAAATACCCATCAATTCAGTCTAGTCAACTATGACTCGAATCTAAGTGCAATATTAGTCTATGTATCTAGATGAATTGATATAATATTGTAGAGAGGGATATGATGAAAATGAACATTAAACCACAGGCACTGGTCAAATTGTCAAATAACAACAGAAATTTGATTTAAAATGTGTACTGATCCACTACATAAACAAACACATAAAGCTGTGATTTGTGATTAAAACATGGATTATTCAGCATTAATCATGCATTTATTTTTCTTACAATCAATCGCTATTTTTAATCTTTAGATGTGAATAGCAATCACAAATCCAAACTAAACTTTATTCCTTTAAAGACAAATTGACAGAAATGCACTTAGTTATTTCACTATGTGTGGCATAAATGAGACAATTTAGTTTAAAGAGTGATTATAAAGGGCATAATACCATTCAATATAATTCATAATAGCTTTCTGTTGAACCTAAATGAATGATTTTTCAATTTAAGCATGGCAATTGTGACGGTGGGTCCGCTATGTGTTCATTACTATTAATAACAACATTAATTATTATGGTGATATATAATTAATGACAAAACTAATTCTGAGTTTCCCTTTATATAACCTCTAACTGAGAAAAGCTAATTATCCACACAGTGTCTTTATATAATGACATTTTTCACATTATCTTACGCCATGAATTATCTACTTTAGATAATACCTAATAATATTTGTAATTTAGCGGGGGATATTTAATTAACGCTATTTGTGCTTTGTAAATTCTCCTCATGAAGAATGAAAAGATCGTGCTCTGTCTTTTTTTTTATTCAATGAGTGAAGTCTCCAAATATGTACCTGGCAAATAGTAAATTTGACCGAGCTCTTTACCTGATCTGAGTCATTTAACCTTTAACCTGCGGGATACACATAGATGAGTCGTCTAGACATATTTTAATCTACATACATCTTACTGAAGTTCCAAGCTTTCAATTGAAATATAATATAACACTTACAAGTTGATTCACTGTGAGATGAGAATGAGTGACAAGCCAATCATCGCTGTAATGCAGTTATCATTCAAATGAGGGGGTAGGAAACCATACTTGGGTTTATTTTTGTAATTGTATTTTGGTTTGCACATTAATTTATAGTTATCGGCTAACTATTCTAATGAGACTTGTTGGAGTTTATGTAAGACATAACTGTCATTACAGATATTGATTTACTATGCACAATTCAGTCAAAGTTATTGTAATTCAGTGTAAATTCAAATGACTCTTAAATTGCCTTTGTCAAAATATTTGACTAATACATTGAATTAAAACATAGTTTATGCAATTACAAATGTAGCCCGCAAATCCAGCTGCATTAGGATGGTTTTCTAATATAACTATTTAATATTCTATTTAGCAAATTCAAGGGGAGTATATACCTCTCCCAAATTAGACCCAGTACAGATAGAAGTAAATATTAGGGAAGGGGCAGTTTTTAAATACACAATTGCTTTTCTAATTTCATTATCTGAAGCTATAAATTATAGCTCAATCGCTGTCATTTAGCTCTATATATATCAGAGAAAAACATTTTCTGGATCAATTTTTTTATTAATTCAGCATTTTGATCAAGCTTTCTAACATTGTTGATCGTAGAAATGTATGAAGATTTGATTGTTGAAGAGATTGATATTATCTAGGCTTATCTAAGTCTTCGCAATGCATTCAACACTCTACTTCATTAAAAATAACCACGTTTTTGAGATAAGCTATAATATAGCTAAAATGTAGAAATATTTACACTGCATGGCATATTTACAAAACTCGTTATAAAGACTAACTGTAGCCCTCTCCCCATCCTATACAATATTTCCAGGTTAGTTACCATATCACCGTATCACTGGATCGAGCTTGCAGTCTATAAATGGAGTAATTAGAGCGACCTGTCTGACTTCATAATCACTGGCCTACACATTAACGCCGACACAGCCCTTCACATAACACTTACAGTCCGTGCTGGACAGCAGCGGTTGGGTAAGGTCAATTGCTAGGTTTTCGTCATGAGTTTCTCAGTTTTGACTCTGCTGTCTTTCCTATGCCCCCTGTCCAAGCACTCTTTTTGTAGCCAGTCTAAAGACGTGAAAAAAATGTGATCCTGTGCATGACAGTATAGTCTCAGCCACGAGGGCCACTTAAAATTGAATCTTTATGACTGGACGTGAAAGAACCATGTTATTTTAAACCTGACTACAGAGAGTGGACAATCTCAAAATATGTTGTTAGCAAATGTTTTTATACTTTCCATGCGAGTATAAATAAAGCTTAACTTTTATTAATTTGTCTTATTAATTGCTGTTTATTACAGGATGGCATCATCGCTATTGCTGTGGTAACATTATGTCTCACTTCCTCTCTTGCATACATATTACATGATCACATTCCCCCGGGAGGTACAAAATTAATCCCTGTCAATATCACAAAGTGTTTACACGTAATATTTTCCTACAAATGTGCTTAGCACAAAGATAACCCTCTATAATTTTTTTAGCAGAAATATAGAAGACGGGTGTTATTGATGATGATATTGAGATTCTCGCCATATTTTATATTTATGATGCTATCTCTTGCGGGCTACCATGGTGACAGTTTAGAGAGGGACATGGCGCAATGGTTAGAGCTTGGCGCTCTGCCGATGTCGCTGCCTGCATGCCGTGCGGTTTCGAATCCCGCTTGGTGCTGGAAATATCATGTTTCCCCCTCTCAATCTTGGGACATTGTTAAGATGGTATGTCCCTGGGCAAAACACTTGACCCTCAAATGCTTTACTTGACTGATGTGAAAATGAGTACCTGGTAGGACAGAGATGACAATGTGTACGATAAGTTTAATGCGCCGAAATGGCTGAAGGACTGTATGCTCCACGGGGAGTTGAAATGACACATGAATGAACAGGTCCAGTGACCAGAGGGTAAAATTTAAAGTCCGACGATAGGTCTTCAGACTTGATATCAGACTGTAATAAAAACCTGCACCTTTAGTTTATCAGGTCATATATCACCATAACAACCGGAATCTCCGCCTGTCTTTTTGGAAAAATCGTTGACGTCACAGATGTAAGATGACGTGGTGTAAGAATTACATGACTGGGGCGTGAGTTTAGTGAGTATTTTACCTCTCAGTAAGAACGAGATATGCCCAATGTTGGTATCACGCTGTTAATACCCATCTAACTACTTTTATCTTTATTCAAATTGATATACCAACTGCTGCTGCTAACACTCATCTAACAACTCTAATCTGTGTTATTCGTGAGATGCACAACCATACATTGTTTAGCTGCGATTAGACACGAGACGGTCACCCAATGTTGGTATAATGCTGACAACACCCATATAAATACTCTTAGTTTCAGTCATCTTGAGACGCAAATTGACGAAAAACGATTTATTTTCATAAAATACATATTGAGTATATAATATTCAATACAATCTCAGACCGACTCTGTCGTCATGGATTATATTATTTTTTATATAATACATTGAAAACAAAATATTCAATGTGGAACGTAAATGATGCATACATGATGCATAATTGTGATATGTGTTAAAGTTGAACAATGGTGGCTTAATAATGGGCCATATTCTGCGCGATATTAAAACAAAATTCAGCGAATGCCTCGTGTATGTTCGAAAGGTTCCTTAGACTTAGACAATATGCTTCAGAAAGCAAATTCACAGTAATGGTTCTTTTCGCGGGAGACTGGGCCAAATTATGTATCCCTTTCATTACGCAAACTTTGCAGTATCGGATTTTTCTCACCCAAAAATAAATCATATACCAGGCAGAAACAATTTCATTTTGTCACACTGGATATTTGGTTCAAATTTAAAGTGATCTGAAATGTTTATCAAAAAGTCAGAAACTGTGTAGAGCCCACGTCCGTAATGTGTAAATATTTTGGAGAAATATAAAATGCAGGGTCAATATTGTATTTGAACAGAAAAAATACGTTTTAATTGGATGTATTAGGTTGTTTCATGGACGTATTGATTGTATATGCGGCAGATGCATCAGTTAAGTTCATATGTGGGAAGAGGGCTGGGGTATGTGGATACATCCATTGCTGTATTTGATCGCACAAAAAAATTGTATAAACATACATAATACCATTGACAAAATCAAAACATATAATAAAATCGGTTTGAAGTCACCTGTAGTATAAGGTTTCTTCTGTCAGAAACTACTGATCATATTGTTGCAAACTTTCCCACTTCTTAAATAATTATACGTAGTCAAAACAAGCATTTTCACTGGTCGTATCGCCATATTTTGCTGTGGTGATTGATTTTTCTACAATCAACGTATTGATGCGTAAATAACCACCCAACAATACGTAATGCTACTAGTATATGTCTAGCTCCCTCCCTCAGATCAGCAATAAAAATGGCGGCTCGAAAGCAAATATCTTCCAATCAAGTTATTATCAGCAGCTGTATTCAAACGTTCTGATGATCAATGTGCAGAGCGAGAAATAGACCTGATAATAAGAGAACAAGTAGTGATATTCATGCGCGTAACCTGTTTGCAAGCCACGAGGCAGCTGGTGGCGGTGATGAGGGTATTACGACCTGTCACTCGCAAGGAAATAACGTGCTATAAAAATAATATATAGACACAATTAGAATCATTTTTGGGATATCCAGCAAACAAGAAATCAGCATTGGCTCAACATATTACATGGACAGACTTTGAATCATTCTGGGAGATAAACAACACAGACGTGCCAGTCAGCGTCGTGGTATTGTCCAATACTATACCAGCAGTAACACTAGTCACTTAACACTTTAGTTTGAGATGTGTCTGGAGGACAGTGTCATCTCAATCATCTCACCAGCCTCAGTAGGTTCTCCTGGCCCAGTTTAGCCTATATGTGCACAAAGGTGGCCTAAAGCCCGATTCATTTCATTTTTTTTAGTTTGAGATGACGTATAGTAAAACTGGGGATTTAAGAGCAGTTAATCTATTTTACCTCAGGTAAACTTATGTTGCATAGGGGCTTCAATTTGGCAGCCACTGAATTGACAGCATAATTGATGAGATGAACCAAAAAAACGTCAATGTTAAATAGGTTGTTAATGATCATTACCAGCATTTCGTCAAAATAATATACAGAAAGAATTAAAATCAATCGATGTCTTGTGCTTGTCAACTGAAAAAGTACCTCGTTTGACTTCATAATAGTTTCCTCTCCTTCATTCACCAACTCATAATGTATTCATCTAATTTCCATAAGTTATGATAATTGCAGCCAACCGACCATTAATATTCTAAAAAAGTGCATGTTTGTGCAAAGAATGTGATACTAAACGTCAAGTTTTTTTTCTGCTCAATATTTGGATTGGCTACGTGTTCCATTCATCTCCATATCGATTGAATAAACTTTTAAAAGTAACCTCCTAACTGTTGATGCACATGATACATCACATACATAAACAATTTAAAATAACATCAATGTTCCTATGTAAACGATTCTTAGGTCACAAATCAACGTAATGGTTATTGATCAGATCATCCATATCATCCAGCCCCGTCCAACACCAGTTCACTCAATGCTCATTGATTGATGGGTAAGCAAGCCATCTGCTGTTAACAATCCACACATTGACCCAGTCCTCTCTCAATGTTGGTCCTCCATCTCTAACGTTGGCCCAATATTAAACCAACAAAGGGTCAACGGCTCGTGTTTGATGTCCCCAATGTCTCCGTCAGAAATGACATCTCAATTTTACTTCAGAAAACACAAGACACCTGTTGCCTTAGTACGACTCTGGCCTATCATTAAGACACCTTTATTCCTTTTTTTCTCCTTGTTTTTTAGTATTCCAGTCAGATTGATCTTTTCTCTATTTATGTGGATGGCCGTGCTGTGTTTTACAGAATCCCAAGCCATCTTTACCGACTGATTTTGTGAAATTAATTAACAAACAGTACACGCCCAACACATCATGATTTAGTAGAGAGGTGACCAAGGTTTGTAAAATGTACCCTATTCCAATTCCATTTCATAAAATACCCATCAATTCAGTCTAGTCAACTATGACTCGAATCTAAGTGCAATATTAGTCTATTTATCTAGATGAATTGATATAATATTGTAGAGAGGGATATGATGAAAATGAACATTAAACCACAGGCACTGGTCAAATTGTCAAATAACAACAGAAATTTGATTTAAAATGTGTACTGATCCACTACATAAACAAACACATAAAGCTGTGATTTGTGATTAAAACATGGATTATTCAGCATTAATCATGCATTTATTTTTCTTACAATCAATCGCTATTTTTAATCTTTAGATGTGAATAGCAATCACAAATCCAAACTAAACTTTATTCCTTTAAAGACAAATTGACAGAAATGCACTTAGTTATTTCACTATGTGTGGCATAAATGAGACAATTTAGTTTAAAGAGTGATTATAAAGGGCATAATACCATTCAATATAATTCATAATAGCTTTCTGTTAAACCTAAATGAATGATTTTTCAATTTAAGCATGGCAATTGTGACGGTGGGTCCGCTATGTGTTCATTACTATTAATAACAACATTAATTATTATGGTGATATATAATTAATGACAAAACTAATTCTGAGTTTCCCTTTATATAACCTCTAACTGAGAAAAGCTAATTATCCACACAGTGTCTTTATATAATGACATTTTTCACATTATCTTACGCCATGGATTATCTACTTTAGATAATACCTAATAATATTTGTAATTTAGCGGGGGATATTTAATTAACGCTATTTGTGCTTTGTAAATTCTCCTCATGAAGAATGAAAAGATCGTGCTCTGTCTTTTTTTTTATTCAATGAGTGAAATCTCCAAATATGTACCTGGCAAATAGTAAATTTGACCGAGCTCTTTACCTGATCTGAGTCATTTAACCTTTAACCTGCGGGATACACATAGATGAGTCGTCTAGACATATTTTAATCTACATACATCTTACTGAAGTTCCAAGCTTTCAATTGAAATATAATATAACACTTACAAGTTGATTCACTGTGAGATGAGAATGAGTGACAAGCCAATCATCGCTGTAATGCAGTTATCATTCAAATGAGGGGGTAGGAAACCATACTTGGGTTTATTTTTGTAATTGTATTTTGGTTTGCACATTAATTTATAGTTATCGGCTAACTATTCTAATGAGACTTGTTGGAGTTTATGTAAGACATAACTGTCATTACAGATATTGATTTACTATGCACAATTCAGTCAAAGTTATTGTAATTCAGTGTAAATTCAAATGACTCTTAAATTGCCTTTGTCAAACTATTTGACTAATACATTGAATTAAAACATAGTTTATGCAATTACAAATGTAGCCCGCAAATCCAGCTGCATTAGGATGGTTTTCTAATATAACTATTTAATATTCTATTTAGCAAATTCAAGGGGAGTATATACCTCTCCCAAATTAGACCCAGTACAGATAGAAGTAAATATTAGGGAAGGGGCAGTTTTTAAATACACAATTGCTTTTCTAATTTCATTATCTGAAGCTATAAATTATAGCTCAATCGCTGTCATTTAGCTCTATATATATCAGAGAAAAACATTTTCTGGATCATTTTTTTTATTAATTCAGCATTTTGATCAAGCTTTCTAACATTGTTGATCGTAGAAATGTATGAAGATTTGATTGTTGAAGAGATTGATATTATCTAGGCTTATCTAAGTCTTCGCAATGCATTCAACACTCTACTTCATTAAAAATAACCACGTTTTTGAGATAAGCTATAATATAGCTAAAATGTAGAAATATTTACACTGCATGGCATATTTACAAAACTCGTTATAGAGACTAACTGTAGCCCTCTCCCCATCCTATACAATATTTCCAGGTTAGTTACCATATCACCGTATCACTGGATCGAGCTTGCAGTCTATAAATGGAGTAATTAGAGCGACCTGTCTGACTTCATAATCACTGGCCTACACATTAACGCCGACACAGCCCTTCACATAACACTTACAGTCCGTGCTGGACAGCAGCGGTTGGGTAAGGTCAATTGCTAGGTTTTCGTCATGAGTTTCTCAGTTTTGACTCTGCTGTCTTTCCTATGCCCCCTGTCCAAGCACTCTTTTTGTAGCCAGTCTAAAGACGTGAAAAAAATGTGATCCTGTGCATGACAGTATAGTCTCAGCCACGAGGGCCACTTAAAATTGAATCTTTATGACTGGACGTGAAAGAACCATGTTATTTTAAACCTGACTACAGAGAGTGGACAATCTCAAAATATGTTGTTAGCAAATGTTTTTATACTTTCCATGCGAGTATAAATAAAGCTTAACTTTTATTAATTTGTCTTATTAATTGCTGTTTATTACAGGATGGCATCATCGCTATTGCTGTGGTAACATTATGTCTCACTTCCTCTCTTGCATACATATTACATGATCACATTCCCCCGGGAGGTACAAAATTAATCCCTGTCAATATCACAAAGTGTTTACACGTAATATTTTCCTACAAATGTGCTTAGCACAAAGATAACCCTCTATAATTTTTTTAGCAGAAATATAGAAGACGGGTGTTATTGATGATGATATTGAGATTCTCGCCATATTTTATATTTATGATGCTATCTCTTGCGGGTTACCATGGTGACAGTTTAGAGAGGGACATGGCGCAATGGTTAGAGCTTGGCGCTCTGCCGATGTCGCTGCCTGCATGCCGTGCGGTTTCGAATCCCGCTTGGTGCTGGAAATATCATGTTTCCCCCTCTCAATCTTGGGACATTGTTAAGATGGTATGTCCCTGGGCAAAACACTTGACCCTCAAATGCTTTACTTGACTGATGTGAAAATGAGTACCTGGTAGGACAGAGATGACAATGTGTACGATAAGTTTAATGCGCCGAAATGGCTGAAGGACTGTATGCTCCACGGGGAGTTGAAATGACACATGAATGAACAGGTCCAGTGACCAGGGGGTAAAATTTAAAGTCCGACGATAGGTCTTCAGACTTGATATCAGACTGTAATAAAAACCTGCACCTTTAGTTTATCAGGTCATATATCACCATAACAACCGGAATCTCCGCCTGTCTTTTTGGAAAAATCGTTGACGTCACAGATGTAAGATGACGTGGTGTAAGAATTACATGACTGGGGCGTGAGTTTAGTGAGTATTTTACCTCTCAGTAAGAACGAGATATGCCCAATGTTGGTATCACGCTGTTAATACCCATCTAACTACTTTTATCTTTATTCAAATTGATATACCAACTGCTGCTGCTAACACTCATCTAACAACTCTAATCTGTGTTATTCGTGAGATGCACAACCATACATTGTTTAGCTGCGATTAGACACGAGACGGTCACCCAATGTTGGTATAATGCTGACAACACCCATATAAATACTCTTAGTTTCAGTCATCTTGAGACGCAAATTGACGAAAAACGATTTATTTTCATAAAATACATATTGAGTATATAATATTCAATACAATCTCAGACCGACTCTGTCGTCATGGATTATATTATTTTTTATATAATACATTGAAAACAAAATATTCAATGTGGAACGTAAATGATGCATACATGATGCATAATTGTGATATGTGTTAAAGTTGAACAATGGTGGCTTAATAATGGGCCATATTCTGCGCGATATTAAAACAAAATTCAGCGAATGCCTCGTGTATGTTCGAAAGGTTCCTTAGACTTAGACAATATGCTTCAGAAAGCAAATTCACAGTAATGGTTCTTTTCGCGGGAGACTGGGCCAAATTATGTATCCCTTTCATTACGCAAACTTTGCAGTATCGGATTTTTCTCACCCAAAAATAAATCATATACCAGGCAGAAACAATTTCATTTTGTCACACTGGATATTTGGTTCAAATTTAAAGTGATCTGAAATGTTTATCAAAAAGTCAGAAACTGTGTAGAGCCCACGTCCGTAATGTGTAAATATTTTGGAGAAATATAAAATGCAGGGTCAATATTGTATTTGAACAGAAAAAATACGTTTTAATTGGATGTATTAGGTTGTTTCATGGACGTATTGATTGTATATGCGGCAGATGCATCAGTTAAGTTCATATGTGGGAAGAGGGCTGGGGTATGTGGATACATCCATTGCTGTATTTGATCGCACAAAAAAATTGTATAAACATACATAATACCATTGACAAAATCAAAACATATAATAAAATCGGTTTGAAGTCACCTGTAGTATAAGGTTTCTTCTGTCAGAAACTACTGATCATATTGTTGCAAACTTTCCCACTTCTTAAATAATTATACGTAGTCAAAACAAGCATTTTCACTGGTCGTATCGCCATATTTTGCTGTGGTGATTGATTTTTCTACAATCAACGTATTGATGCGTAAATAACCACCCAACAATACGTAATGCTACTAGTATATGTCTAGCTCCCTCCCTCAGATCAGCAATAAAAATGGCGGCTCGAAAGCAAATATCTTCCAATCAAGTTATTATCAGCAGCTGTATTCAAACGTTCTGATGATCAATGTGCAGAGCGAGAAATAGACCTGATAATAAGAGAACAAGTAGTGATATTCATGCGCGTAGCCTGTTTGCAAGCCACGAGGCAGCTGGTGGCGGTGATGAGGGTATTACGACCTGTCACTCGCAAGGAAATAACGTGCTATAAAAATAATATATAGACACAATTAGAATCATTTTTGGGATATCCAGCAAACAAGAAATCAGCATTGGCTCAACATATTACATGGACAGACTTTGAATCATTCTGGGAGATAAACAACACAGACGTGCCAGTCAGCGTCGTGGTATTGTCCAATACTATACCAGCAGTAACACTAGTCACTTAACACTTTAGTTTGAGATGTGTCTGGAGGACAGTGTCATCTCAATCATCTCACCAGCCTCAGTAGGTTCTCCTGGCCCAGTTTAGCCTATATGTGCACAAAGGTGGCCTAAAGCCCGATTCATTTCATTTTTTTTAGTTTGAGATGACGTATAGTAAAACTGGTGATTTAAGAGCAGTTAATCTATTTTACCTCAGGTAAACTTATGTTGCATAGGGGCTTCAATTTGGCAGCCACTGAATTGACAGCATAATTGATGAGATGAACCAAAAAAACGTCAATGTTAAATAGGTTGTTAATGATCATTACCAGCATTTCGTCAAAATAATATACAGAAAGAATTAAAATCAATCGATGTCTTGTGCTTGTCAACTGAAAAAGTACCTCGTTTGACTTCATAATAGTTTCCTCTCCTTCATTCACCAACTCATAATGTATTCATCTAATTTCCATAAGTTATGATAATTGCAGCCAACCGACCATTAATATTCTAAAAAAGTGCATGTTTGTGCAAAGAATGTGATACTAAACGTCAAGTTTTTTTTCTGCTCAATATTTGGATTGGCTACGTGTTCCATTCATCTCCATATCGATTGAATAAACTTTTAAAAGTAACCTCCTAACTGTTGATGCACATGATACATCACATACATAAACAATTTAAAATATCATCAGTGTTCCTATGTAAACGATTCTTAGGTCACAAATCAACGTAATGGTTATTGACAGTGTGAGGGTTGTATGTGTTTTGGCCTGTCGATCACTGCAGACAGGGAGGAGACATTGCTCTCTGTAGTCGCCATGTCAGGAATGAGGATATCGCTTGATGTCGCCATACAACTGAGCAAATAAAGACACAAGCTGGCTGAAAAGTAGCTTGCCAACTCTGAGCCATTACTGTACAGCGTTGCTCATCAAGCTGATTGTATTCCAGGTTATTTTTAATCTTGCTAACAATCTGGTATCTTCTGCCAGAAGAACAGATTCGTTGCAGGTGCCTTGGTAGCTTATTCATTTATATTGTGTGACATTGTGGATTCTGATGCCAAAATGACATGTTATGTCAATTATGTCATGTAGGTGAATAGCATTTATCTTTTTATTTCGTAAACAAAATCTGTGAAAGTATGGTTTTGTGCCGCTGTAGGCTAAAATGTCCCACGATAACCTCCTGAGGACGGTTAGATGAATAAGAAGCCTCCAGATGACAGAACATTTCAATAATATATTGATTAGTTATGAGTGAACGGAGGGTACATAAAGTTTTTTTAAATCTCAAATACCTCTAACGATTTACTCTACAAAGTATATACACTGTAATCCCTACAGCTCTGAGCTACACAATTTGCATCTTTAGTCACTTAAATGTGTGTCTCGCTCTCGCGATCTACAACTAGTTTAGAGTGTAAAAGAACAGTTATTTATTAGCCAGTCAACACTTACACGGGGCTTCAAATAATGTTATTAGTCAATTTTCCTTTAAGTTTAGACGAAAGCAACATTTTTAGACCGATGACAAATATAATTTCGTAACACAGTATTGCAGACGAGAAATTATTAATATCGTCCTTTATCGTCATCTTAGTGCAATTTAAATACTATACTTGAGTTGCACGAATGAACAAGACGGGAAAACATAGGAGCAGACAAAATTGACAAAACGAACAAATTAACTAATAAACGAGAGAAATGACTCAATACATGATCAAACGTATTGACAAACGATCGCAAATTGAATTTTCTTAATTTGTTATTTATAATTGGTAGGATACTAATTTGAGCAATAATAGTTGATAAATACTCCACATGGATTCAACAGTTTTTTTGTCTGTATTCTATGTCCGGGATGAAGCAGATTTAGGGACTATGAGGGGTCGCGAATTGTTACCAGTAATGTGTGATGAAATCACAGCAATCATACAAAGAATGAATCAATCCGTGAAAACAGTCTGCAAGGCGCACAATATCAATCATTACCTCAGCGAGATCCCTCCAAATCTGGCGAGATCAACAATTTGTTTGTTAGCTTCGCGCCTCTCTGTCCTTCCATCCATATCATCCATCTGATCAACTCGTATGTCTTGTAACGATGAGAAGCACTCCATACCAGCCTATAACCAACCCCCAATGGCGGCCTATTTTAGAAGGGCTGGTCTTTATCTACTTGTTCCTCATGGTTCACCAAATGCTTTGTTCCATCCCAGCAAACTTCAGACATCGACCAAACGTCTGCGACACTGGCCCAGAATTATTTTGCATTTTTCTCAGATTTATTCTAGTCATATTTATCTTTCTGCTTCTCCTCTTCTCCTCACCATCCTTACCAGTCTATTGGCATATAGAACACATGCAACATGGAAGTGGGGTAAATATATACACAAACTTGTCATTACAAAATAACAAAACCAGCTGGTCAACATGGTCGTTGAAACACACAAATAAATAATCATAATTATTGACCACATCTTTATCTGACCTGATTTTTATACACAAATATGTTTAAGTGTAAGACTGGGTGTAATTTGTATTTATTAATATAATATAATTTTTCTAAGTGGACAAAAGTTTTACTACATTTTGTGTCTAAAATTTGTAACTTTGCTCGGCATTTTTTTAAAATATAATTTGGGTGCTTTAACATATATTATTTTTTTATTTAATTACTTGACTTGTGTCGTCTTGCTAACTACCACCTATATTCAGCTGTTTGAAAATGTTAGAGTAAATATAACCTCTGCATCTTTTTTTCTTCTGGAAACCATTATTATCTGCTCTCTCGGTGGGCACTTATGTACATTATTAATATGCACATTATTACCAGCCCGCGCCACCGTCCATCTGATGCTGGTTTAATATCGTCCTAGCGTATACGAAGTTGGCACAACTGTAGAACCGGAGTATTCGCTGCAATCACCACCATCCACCCAGGGACCCCTTCTGATTCTGCCTCTCAATCGCGCCTTAACAATTATCTTCAATTACCTTATATTATATCGACCTTGAAATAGTCATAAGAGACTAAAAAACCTGACAAGTAGACATTATGATGGAATGTCGCACTTGAACTCGGGGGCTGGTTGTCTATAAGATATCCTACTTTATGACATTAAACCCCGGTATCCATGTTTCAATAAGTGTCTTTCTTGTGAATTCCTAAACAAGTAAGATTTAATATTGACTAGTTTTCATGAGATACCCAGACTCTCTTTCAGCAAACGCCATTTTTTACTGTTTCGAACAATAAATACACATGGCGTGTGGAAATATCTCCATCTGTTATTCGATCATTATTTTTAATTGCAGAATTAATTAAAATACTGATATATAATTGACATCAAATTTAATTTTGAGTTTCTTTCCAGGTCCAACTGAGAAAAGGTAATTATCCACATGGCGTCTTAATGTAACGTTATTCTTCTCATTAGCGTCGTACAGTGAATTCCCCACTTTAAGTAATCCTAAATAATAGTTGATTTGGCGGGGCGTATTTAATTAACGCAATCTGTGCTCTGTAAATTATCTCTAATTCTCACAGATCCATGTGATAGTGAAATTTATTTTTATTTTCACACAGTGAAATCTCCAAATAAATACCTGCAAAGTTGTAACCCTTTACTTGCTAGGGACAGATATCTGTGTAATTTAACCTTTAGCCTGTTGAATACACATTTCTGTCTCTTTGCAACATATTTTCAGTCTTCATTAATTTTACCGAATTAGGTATTTGCATTTACTGTTAGAGGTCTAATAATATGTACTGTCATTTGCTATTGATTTATTATTCACAAGTTGTTATAATGTTATAGTTTAGTTCCCATTTAATTGAAGTTAAAATCGATAAATACTTTTAAATAAAATGTAACAAATTACCCCACAAATCTAGTTGCTTTAGCAATGAATGTCCTTTGCAGCGGAGCTGTATTGCCTTATAAAGTAGGATAATGCAGAAATAAAACAATAGAAAAGGAAATATAGAACAAATCTGCAGTACGGACTTCCAATGATTTTTTCCCAGTCGTGTTGAACAAAGGGTGTGTGGGGAACAATAATTTATGGTAGCACGCCTAATGAAGCTGGCTGGCTGCAGTGCTCCCCCAATAAGAGTTGTAAATCAACCTTGTAATCACCAGGGGGTTCATTCAAATTGGGGTGTGAGCTAATATACTATGATGTGAATTAAGTAACACAGTTTATCAAAAAAAGTATAATATTTTAAATTATATGTCAAAAAATTCTTAATTGAGTGAGTGAGTGAGTGAGTGAGTGAGTGAGTGAGTGAGTGAGTGAGTGAGTGAGTGAGTGAGTGAGTGAGTGAGTGAGTGAGTGAGTGAGTGAGTGAGTGAGTGAGTGAGTGAGTGAGTGAGTGAGTGAGTGAGTGAGTGAGTGAGTGAGTGAGTGAGTGAGTCAGTGAGTCAGTGAGTCAGTGAGTCAGTGAGTCAGTGAGCCAATGAGTCAGTGAGCGAGTCAGTGAGCGAGTCAGTGATTCAGTGAGTCAGTGAGTCAGTGAGAGTCACTGAGTGAGTCAATCAGTCAGTGAGTCAGTAAGTGAGTGAGTGAGTCAGTCAGTCAGTCAGTCAGTCAGTCAGTCAGTCAGTCGATCAGTCGGTCAGTCGGTCAGTCGATCAGTCAATTAGTCTTTTCATAAAGTTAAGTCAAAGCATACAGATAATGTGAGAACAAAACACTTACTTGGAATAGCCATAATTTATCCCTCTCCTATAGAAAGAGTAGACAATAAACTATGACGAATAGATGATAATTGCCAGAGGTTGTGACCTGTATTGTCCTTTGTTATTATAATGTTGTTTTTTATGTATAACTATAAATTATTAAAAACAATAAGTTTTGGGCGCAATGTTTGACAATTATTGACAAAAATACACCAATTATGTTCACATATTTTTGGAGATTGTACACACAATACACTCCCTACATTAAAATGGAAAATACGAAAATAACCACAAACTGATCTTGCACACCACCTGATCCACACCAAACTACAACCATATCTAGTCAAACATGTGTTACTTTCGGTGTTAAACTAATTGCGTTTTAAATAATCTTAGATAAATACGCTCCTGGCTTATTTTAGTTGACTTCACCACCCACCATTTTTTTAATCTCTTTTTATTCAGGTACATTACTTTATTATACCTAAATATACTTTTATGGTATTCATCATCTCCATGTTAAAAGCAGGCACATTTTTCGTAAAACCTCGGTTTTCAAATTCCTGATATGTTACCACTATGAAAAAAAATGAAACCCTTTGCACTCGACCACATAAATCAATGTGACTGAGCTCTGGAATCTGGGACTATGAGGGTTATGTAATACATACATAGCTGGACCACCCAATTTGATCAAGTAGACAGTTAGACATCCCAGCCAACCATCAACTCAAGCAGATATTTAGAGTGGTCGTAACAAACTAGTCAATGAATCTACATTGCTTGGGATCCCTGGTTGACAGCCAGGGTAAACCAACTACAAGCTTCATCCGGTCAAAATGGGATTAATACCGCCTCACTCACTAGGCGGCTGTGTTTGTCATCTGGTGACAGGCCAGTCTCAGAGAGGAAGTATTAACGATTTTTTTTGCTGATGATGTTAATGCTAACGCAATACCTTATATTTTACAAGTTTTTCAAAACATTGAGATGGCAGTTTGAATGCGCATGAAAACAAACACATTAACACAAGTGTCATATTTAACGGATACCACCTATGAGACTCAATAACTACTTATAGGTGTTGTTTAAATTACTATTATGAATAACTCTATTACATAGCTGAGGACGTATCACCTTAAAGCGTACTTTCATTGTATTTATTTATTAGACCATAATCATGCAGGTCACATATTGGAAAAATGCATTTTTGTAATATGTGTTCAGCGATGCATTAAGTTGTGCATAAAGAGTGTAGTACTAATATTATTAAATTAACATGGAAATGCCATAAGTAGACAGCTGGCCTACATTACAAAACATTACAAAATATACACAGTAGCTTCAAATCAATCAATTTGATATTGCCTTTATAAAAACACATGCTATTTTTAAAATATGCAATATAACTAGATTCAAGTATAAGAACGTGTAGTGATACAGAATGAGATTATAACATTTAAAGTGTGGGTGTCACTTGATTGGGCAGACTGAGCGTGAAATGAACATTTCAGGTGATGGATGTTCTAGAAATACAATACCCCACCCCCTCCTTACCCAGCAACTACACTACCCCCACCCCAACCTCCTGCATAAGACATTACACCAGATAGTGTTTTAGGACATTGATGAAACGTCGGGCATTAGTATGGAGGGTTAAATCCCCGATTGGTGCAGAAAAAACATGGGATATAGCTGCGTTGTGTCATTGGACAATATAATTAAAAATATTGTCCTTTACTTCACTCAGGTGTATATGCGTACTTGGTAGACAGAAAGGTAGAGGGAAATATCAATGTGTACGACGAATTCACTATGCTGTAACTATAGTTGAAATGTCAAATGAATTAAGAGATCCCGTTTTAGTTAAGTCAGTAGGCCTATTTCTCTAGTTTAATAATTGCATGAGTGTTTAGAACGTTCCTGTTTTGATTTTAAAACAACTGACAGAAGAGTGATTTCCATTTGGCTGAATAATAAACTCTTATTCATGGCTTGCCATAAACTTTATGTGCTGACATTGCAGTATCAATACAAAATGAAAAATGGCACGCAATATCATACAAAACAATATGTGCCGTGAATGCTGATTTGTTCACGTGTTATTGTTTGTTGTACGCGATATCTCGATATGTACTATTCACCGTCACATTTAACCAAACGTAATCAAATCAATTTTCAGAAAAAAACACGTCTCACTGGGCTATTTATTTTCGTTTCAGGACCAAGCTTGTCATGCTTTTCAGCGTTTTTTGGTGTTACATTTCATTGTTGCTGACCGCATAGTGGTGCTGGGACATCAATAACAACTCCGCGTTATAGTATGTCCCCCGTTTATTCGCCGCAGATAATAAAACAAAAATAACGCTGTGACATGATAAAAACGACAAAATAATTAATACAGCGCGATGCCTTTCCTATACGTACCACCAATAGGCCACAACAAAGATGATGCTAGGATTAATAGATAAATAATTAAAATTAGACAAAGAAATAATAAAATAAAGAAAAGAAAAATACAACTTGAAAAATGAACATTAACAATAATAGATAGATAAATAATAAAAAACAGATAAAGAAACAATAAAAATAGATAAAGAAATAATAAAAATAGTTAAAGAAACAATTCAAATAGATAAAGAAATAATACAAATAGATATAGAAGTAATTAAAATAGATACAGAAATAATAATAAATAAATAAAGGAATAATAATGAAAAACACAGATATTAATGATGTAGTCCTTTGTTAGTTTTTCTGCATCGTTCTATATGTCGCTTTTAGGGTGAGATATTTGTGAAACTGGCCTTTCTTGATTTTACTGTAGCATTCCATTCATCCAGGACGTGTGAATGACATGTAGGACATTATGTCTCTGCATTCAGCTGAAGAAGGAGTGTTTTACGGTACCATTTGTCACTCCATTCAGACGCATGGCAGCCATTATGCCGCTAGAACGTGTTGGGCGATAATGTGACGACTATCAAGTGTGAATTATGCAGCAAGATGGCTTTTGTGCAGAATTCACTTGTTCTTTTGTCCGTCCTGCCACTTTCTGTCTACTTGATGAAAGAAATGGAACTAACCACTTCCCATTGCCACTTCAGCCACCATGGGCGTCTTTGTTTTCCCCAATTGCTACTTTTCATACATACACAAACTAACTATATATGTCTTGGTATTAGAAGTGCTAAATGTTAAATCCCGCCCCATCCTCTGGTGAGAGGAAGGGAGACGTTATATATACCCCCCCCCCCCTCTGCTGGATACAGGAGGGAGTTTTTAGGGCTGGTCCTGTAGGAAGAATGACAGCAATATATCCAGTCGGATAACAGATTCTGACATCGTTAATGAGTTTAGGGATCTGAATGTCCCAGTTGTGAGATCGGGGTGTCTTCCCCATTTCCCTGGAGGCGTCCCATTCTATTATTCTATTTCCCCCCCTCGTCTCTAAGGATTGGCATAAAAGTGTAAAAATGGTATCAGGAGCACTTTTAAAATCATGAAAAAAATAGTAAGAAAAATATAATACAATATACAAGCACAACTATTCAAAGTTATTACGATGTTGAATAAGCAAGATTGACAATTTGTGTAATTGCATAATTGTGTAATTATGCGATAATCAGTCTTTAAAGCAGTAGTAACTGTGTAAAGTATAATATTTTATGCAACCAGCATGAACAGGTTCAAGTATACTACTATGGCAGCAGCAAAAGAATCAATTAACTACTGAAGCAGTATTTTTATTGTTTACAAATACTCTAGTTATATCATTTTTTTTAATACTATTTATACATTGTATTTGTTGTATCGTCCTTGATAACAGAAGGGTGTGCTGCTAGGGAGATGAGGGAAATCACCTTTCATTCTAAAGGGACTGTGTCCATTCCCCCTTCCTCTATGAAGAAACAAGAGTGATTCCAAGATTCCTCTTGCATAAAGAAAGATAAACTGTTTAAGTACATGTTGTACATGAACAAATGCCCCTTGATACATACAAACACCTGAGGGTGGTGAGATGAATGAGATGACATTGTCCTCCAGACACGTGATTCGAAATTCGCGCCCTGGTGGTCTGAGGCTGCGCACGCTACCTCTCGGTCACAGAGGCTCCCCACAATATGGCATCTTTACGAGTGAGCAGGGAAGAAACATTTTGGAGGTTAACGTCATTTGATTATTCTTACTATACTCTGTAGGTTTATGGCTCGACAAAACTATACTAGGTATTGCATAATGATTACACGCAGCAAGTTGTTGATGTGGTGTGTGTTTTGATGAGGGGTAGGTGTTTTTTCTGTATGGGTGAAGTTGGTGACACAAATAATGGTTCTTCCCCAGTAATGTTGTCTCCACGACGTGGGAGGCAAGACTTGTAGAGTAGATACAGGCTCTATCATTACAATCCTACACCTGTCTTTGGTCAGTTAATGTAGACAGTGTCATCTTCCCCTTCTGTAATACTAGACATGTCCATTACTGTGATAGGCTTAGCTATAATTCTCCTATAACTGTGGATACCGTATATCATATTCAAGGCTGTATTATAGACTTAGCACAACGTCAAACATATGTAAATTTGCCTTTACTTACTTTAAAATTCAAAAACTAATGCATTTTGCATTTTGTTAGGAAATAATGATCGTTTTCAAGCCAGTACGGTTGTTTGTAGTTCTAGTTTGCAATTCAACAACTAATGTCTTTTGCATTTGTGACCAAACAATGCTTGTATAGACGGTAATATGGCAGTTTGTCTTTTAGATGACCCTTTACTATTTATTTGTATACTGATCAATAAAATGCACAAATAACAGTTATTATCTTGCGAATAGCATACATTCCTACCACTACATCTAAGATGTAGGCGACAAGTAATGATTGTTTGCACTCTTTCATGTAAAAAATAGGTTATCTTATTTAAATGTACAGCCACCCAAAGTTGTGTCTCGCTACCACGACCCACAACATTAAGTGGGTGACAATTGCTCATATATGTTCAGTTTGAGAACCAAGCATTTGCAATTTTTGCAAATTTTAAACAATTCGTTTCCAATAACAGATATTTATTCGGCCAATGAAACGGACTATGGTTGTACGTAGCACTTAAATGGGATTCATTACGTATTTGGCTTCACTTTGCTATATTACAGTAGCTGTTTTATATTATTGAGTTCTCGATTCACTTTGATGTAGGAAGTGAGGTAGCTCTGTTTGTTTAGTAATAGGCTTCGTTTTATACCTTTTTTGTCAACCTATGTGCATTTACTTTCCTACGGAGGAAGATAACACATAAATATAAGTTGAGTGTGTTTCGGAAAGGCATTAGAAGACGAATATATGGACAGTATCTTAAAAAAAATTAAATCTTCATAAAATCATACCATCAACAATCTAAGAAAAAATAATACAACCACAAATACAAAGATTTTTTTTCTTTTTTATACCATATTTCTACAGCTACAGGGAGTGAATTCAAATCTAGCATGATGCTTTTCTTATTGTTGTACTTATTCCGAATCCACACAGTTATTTTAAACATTTCGTATTTTCGTATTTATTAACGTCTCGGTAAAAGCAATAACCTTTTTGTATAAATCTGGTTTATTTACATGCTGACGTAAATACAAATATTTACATCTGTGATTGGTTGATCAGTGGGATGCTCTTGTAAACTCGTCCAGACATGAACACGTCCCATGTCACCACGCTCACCAACGCGACTGTCTGGAAAACCGCCGATAATACGCCCAGAAAAACATCACTCGTTCATCTAATGCTGGTTTATTGTTGGGCCACAGTCTACATTAAAGCAACATGGGATTGCAGGGTGATTGTGACGCAGTCCTAGGTGACAGGTCACGTGTGATGGCGCATGCGTACCAACCTGTGGGTCTTGTCACGTTAATCAGCCGTGAACTACTGACATTTTTATAGCCTAGTCACGTGATCAAAGCCGTCTCTTGAAGTCAGACAAGGAGACATCAGGTTTATGGTCTGAGGGGAAGCAATCAACTAAATATCAATCTCAGTGAGTCACGTTATATGCTGGCTCATTTAAAAGCAAAATGTCATGTGTCAAAATACAAAACCTATTGCATATGAAATATTGTAGGGAAACGTATCAAAACCTTAAAGCATCGCGTTTTTTACTTTATTAATTACAGCCTAGCTTCGTGGGGTCAAACAGTTTTAATAGTTTATCATTTATGGACAGAAATGAGCATATCTCCCTTAGTCGTATTTGCATATTGTAATGGATATCTATTTCATCTATCAAGATACAAAAATTATATCGTGTCAACCTAATAATATGTAAAATATTTGAAAACAAATGGCAAATGTATATCGTAGCGTTACACTAAAGCAAAAATGGCTGATGTCATTATTTTGTAATAATTTGAATGTTGTATTAATGCTACACCACCGTCATGATACTAGCCCAACATTAAGTCATTATTGGGTCAACGTTTGGTGTTAGGGGGGACATATCTGCAACCCTGTTGGGCTAGTATCATGACGGTGGTGCAACATTACTACAACATTCAAAATCTTACAAAATAATGACATCAGCCATTTTAGCTTTAGTGTTACGCTACGATATACATTTGCCATTTGTTTTCAAGTATTTTACAAAAGAAATATACACAAAGCCTCTCGTGATTATGAAAATGAATTAATTAAGAAAATACGTAAATTACAATCTGAAAACCCAGGAGAATATTGGAAATTATTACAAGGAAAACGTGGCCCAAACAGTATTCCAAACATCTCCCTTGAATCTTTTCGAAAACATTTTTAAAACTTGACGTTTGGCACACAGACAAATATTAAACACTGAGAAGAAAGACCTGTCTCAGATGCAATTTCAAGTCTGAATGAAGCGTTTAAATATCAAGATATATTAAAAGCATTCAAACAACTAAAAAATAACAAAGCCGCGGGTCATGATCAGAATTTAAATGAATTTCTAAAAACTCACCATCCACCTTTATACCGGTCTATACAAGATTGTTTAATTTATTGCTGGTCTCTGGACAAGTGCCTGATGATTGGTGCCTTAGTGGCATCATGCCTATATATAAAAGCAAAGGTAGTGCAAATGAACCAAATAATTATCGAGGTAGGTTAAGCTGTCTAGGCAAACTTTTCACAAGCTGTATCAATAACCGATTGACAAATTTTGTAAAAGAAAATGGGTCCTGAACAAGCTGGGTTTAAGTCTGATTTCTCCAC
This sequence comes from Flabesymbios commensalis, assembly GCA_964017125.1. Lineage (NCBI taxonomy): Eukaryota > Metazoa > Annelida > Polychaeta > Terebellida > Flabelligeridae > Flabesymbios > Flabesymbios commensalis. The sequence continues at coordinate 6,765,170 of OZ024915.1, forward strand.
CATTGATCACTTGTTTGTACTTAAAAATTTAGCAGATGTAAATTTGAGCAAACGTAAACGTTTATATTGTTGTTTAGTTGATTACAAAAAAGCTTTCGATACAGTTAATAGGTCAAAATTATGGACAAAATTGTTGTTATCAGGTATATCTGGAAGGATCCTGCATGTTATTAAAAACATGTATTTGAAAGCGAAATCCTGTGTCGCAATAAATGGAGGCCAATCGGAATGTTTTCCACATAGGCGTTCGACAAAGAGAAAACTTGTCCCCTTTGATGTTTTCGATATACTTGGCTGATTTAAATAATTTTCTAGCAAATAAATGTACAGGGCTAGACTATTTGGAGATCAGAATATTGAAGTTGTAAATTAGTACAATTATCGAGGACTGTTTTTTTAATTATAACGCTTAATGTGGCAAAGAAAAATTTATATCAAAAAGGGTCAAAAGCTATGTTTTCATTGTTTAAAAAATAAGAAAAATGTCATTACCTGTCGATGTAGCTATAAAGCTGTTTAATAACCTTGTGAAACCCGTTGTATTGTATGGCGCGGAGGTGTGGGGGTGTGAAAGTTATGATATTTTAGAAAGATTAGAACTGCGATTTTGTAAATATATGTTATCTGTAAACAAGTATACCTGCTCAAACATGATATATGGAGAGCTGGGTGTAAAACCTCTAAGCATTGATTTAAGCATCTGCATGGTTGTGTACTTGGGAAAACTAGTCATGCAGTAGCAATCAGAATAAAATTTCAAATATGATTTACTCTATATTATATAAGTTACACGATTTGGAAATATTCAAATCTGACTGGATAAATACTGTAAGATCTATATTAAATGACTCCGGGTTCTCTGGTATCTGGTTGTCTCAGACTATACCATTTTCTGTTGATTGTCTGCGTCATAATCTTAAAATACGATTAAGAGATAAATTTATTCAAAAATTAGGTATTTCTCAAAGCCGAAAATGTACAGACTATATGATTTTTAAAATATATTCGGCTTTGTAAAATACCTAATCAAACTTCCTGAAAAGTCACGCAAATATTTAACAAAATTCAGGTGGCGAAATCACCGATTACCTATTGAGATCGGATGCCATGAAGATGTAATACGGGACATGCGTATATGTCAACATTGTCGCAAAGATATTGGCGATGAATACCACTATTTATTATGTTGTCCCCAATTTAACCATGAAAAAACAAAATATTTAGATTCTATTTTTTGTGAAAAACCATCAACTATATGGAAAAAACAATGACAATTGTAAATCTCAGAAAGATATGTATTTTTGTTAAATTTATATTATCACAATTTTAATGTAGTAATTATAGTAATTATAATTGAATATTATACTTAGATGTGTGTATGTGTATGTGTATATACATATATCTAAACAAAATGTACATGTAATTCACGCCAGCGCTCTCCTGGCATATGTATACCTGTATATGCCTAGTGCCACTGGGATGAAACTTGACGAACTCGAACGATCCATTTCTCTCTTCAATGGAGAAAGGCTGGATAAAATATCAGTCATATTTTGAAATCGTTCTAGCTCCTTTCAGATAGCTGAAACTGCAATTATATTTTTTTTTGAAGATTCTGTGGATACACCTTTCAAATATTACCACATACGTTTGGCATCCTTGATTGCTACCGAGCAGCCATGGTGATGACCTATTAATAGGAAGCCACTAATATAGGTAAAAAACAATATATTAAAGACATTAACCTTATTTTATATGGGATTATACTCTCAGGCAGTGTTTTATGGCACTTGTGACACTTTCAGAATAAAATAACATGATATCTATATTGTAATATACTATTTTCACAACTTCTTGCTTTCGAGAATGGAGATTTATAAGTTCCCAGAGGTCAAATTCACTTTACCTCCACATTTTAAATAAACCCAGGATATGTACTGATAGTGGTAGAAGTTTCATGCTTTAATCATAAAATGCACAATTGTTTTCATATGGGAGCTTAACAACTACACTATCTTGCCTCTCTGGAGGTCATTAGAAATAAATACTTGTTACTTGTTACTTGTTGTATTTCGACAAATTATAAAGACAGAAGACAAAGTGTGGGGTCTCGAATTTTAATTGGCATCGTTAATTTGCCGGCCTTTTCCCTCGGCGCAACCAAGACATAAAGAACGTAAACTTTTGTGCGAATTAATTTTAAATTAAAGAATTTTGCTAATGAGCAACCCTTACTGCGACGATACCATAGAAGAAATATCAGCATTTGCTGTGATTATTGAAACCTAATAAAGCCGCTTACCAGTGAGATGCAAAACCATGATCTGGCTCTGAGTTGTAGCCTACCTGAACGCTATCAAAGCAAAATGTCATCATATGTGAGATATTCATCAAGTGACATTAATCTATCCTAATAAATTGAAAAGGCAGACTGTGACCTTGTTTAGCAAAAGTGTTTCGCCTGGATTAGATTAAACCCATCAATTCTCAATTATTCTTCACAGCTTTCCATCAATTTTAGGCTGAAATTGCGAAACAATTGCATATAGATTAAAATGGACTATATGAATGTGCTATTGTAGCAAATTCTTTTCCCGGTTGGTTTAAAATACTTGTCCATGGTATACTCAAAGGGACCCCTTGGGATGAGACATTTTCAATGTTGTCAATTTTGAAAATTTAATTTATATGAGGCTATATAGCCTACTGATCTTAACTGAACATAGGAAAAAGTCAAGAAACAATTTAGAAGCACTGAAAAAGAGTGAAATAGTTGTATTTCCAGGTCGTATATTGCCTTGTAAACAAAACAAGTCAGCAATATTCAGCACTTTAGATCACATATTCCCAAGCATCAGACGGTAAGATCAAACCAGTCCCCGCTAATTGGTGTCTCATAGTCAGGACACGGGAGGACACACCTGCAGCACTGATTGTCTACCCATGGGATACACTACTACAGTACGAAACTAAAAACGAAAATTGATGTCATCCCAAGGGGCTGCTTTAAGAAGAATCCAATTTTTATTTATTTTTATTATCAATTATACCGATTAGTTTGAAAAAGTAAACGATAACAAAGTGCAAGTAGTAGCATTATGATGACATTCATGTTTCTATTAAAATTGATAATTTATTTTAACAGCTCAATAAATTCAACCGAAGACTAATGTACAGATATCAGCGTCGCACAAAAAAAGACATTTTTTCCGAGGAGGTCGGGTATGATCTCTAAATAATTACGTCTTGAAGCGGCTTCCTACAATTACTTTTTAACATGGGTGATGATCCCACACTACAATTTCAAGGCAATCAACAGTAACTGGTAGCTTGATAAAGTGAGCAGTTACTGCTGTTTGCATCTAGTCTATATTGCAAAAGCAAACAACAGTCACTGCTGAATTTTCCAGTAACGGTTACATCAATTCTCATTATGCTACAATATAGATTCAAGCGGCAGTAACTGTGTACTTTTCCAGTGAGCAGTTGATGCTGTTTGTCTTCACATAATACTACCTTGTACAGATACACGCAACATTTTAACAATCCTAATTTTATTTTGTCTATCTTTGTACTGTGATACAATACAAGGCAAATATTTGTAACTGCATACATTGCAATTAGGCAGTTACTGTTGTTATTCTTTGCTTTGCTTCACATTGATAAAACTGAAAATGATTGTCATCCTGTCCAATTCATGTCGCCCGCTGTTTTCTTTATTTACATCAACGACATTCCCTTATCTATCTATTACATTATTTCATGTTATATAATAATGCGCGATCAGACATCGGTCAACATTTGTCACTCAAACCGTCACAATACCATAAATTAAAAATAGTTTGTATTTCTATATATTTGGAGTGAATTTTAAACCCTTAGAACATAACCAAAACGTGTTTTTAATACTGCTTCTTAGAGACAAACAGCACTAACAGATCACTTGTACAGTAAACAGTTACTGCTGTTCACATTATCATTATAGTGACAATTGTTAATGATATGAACATGGTACTTTACCAGACAAAGCACTAGACTAACCCACAGCTATATAATTCAGCACTAACTTGTATGTTTACCAGTAAGCAGTTAACAGCTACTGCATTCTGTCTCTGCCTTGCATTATAGTCAGAGGCCGGATGAAGCTCTCAGTCTATATATGGAGTAATTAGAGCGGCCTGCCTGACCTCATAATCACTGGCCTACACATTAACGCCGACACAGCACCTCGCATAACACTTACAGTCTGTGCTGTGCAGCAGTCAGCAGAGGTTTGCACAAGATTAGTCAAGTGTTGGACCTGCGTGGATGACATTGGTTCAGCACTGTTCTTCATCATGGGGTTTTCAGTTTTGTCTCTGGTGTCTTTTCTAGATTACCTGTTTAAAACCTTATCTCAGCAGCCAGCCTGAAACGTGCGAAAAACTGATTGGGTACATGGGTGAATGAATGAATGAATGAATGAATGAATGAATGAATGAATGAATGAATGAATAAATGAATGAATGGATGAATGAATGAATGAATGAATGAATGAATGAATGAATGAATGAATGAATGAATGAATGTGCACATACAGTCAAAACGTGGACCTTCTGACCTCCAGAAATATGAATCGAAATTCAAGTCGTGGAGTCTCAGTGGCGAGGGCCACTATAAAATGTGAATGTTTGTGAATGAGCGGGGAAGAAACATGTTTTGAAGTCCTAATATCGAAAGTTGATAATTTTCAAATCTGTTGTGAATGCAGATGTAGCCCATACCAGAGAATGTTTATTATTATTTTCACGCCAATATAAAAAAGCTTATATTTTATTAATTTGTTACATTAATTGTTGTTTATTGTAGGGTTGCGCCACTTCTTCTTCTGTACAAGTATGTCTTACTTGCCCGCACTCGTATAAATTGCTCGTTATTACAGGGTGGCCTCTCATCTGCTTGGTTACTATGTTTCACTTGCTCTAACTCATGTATTTTTAATGCTCACACGGGAGAAACGAAAATAATCCATGTCGATGTCACCATGCCTTTTTCTTATTCTGACGAAACCCGATGTTGCATTAACTCTGCGTTGTAGCCAATGTCTTATCTTTTGAACAACACTGAATGTTTTGTGGGTATAAATTATAGGGGGACTTGGCCAAATTCACGGCCAGATTGTATGTAGCGTGGAGACTGGGGTAAATACGGCGATTGATTTCACTGATTTCACCTGAAGCTGTTCCCGCTCGACAATTCATAACGTCGGGTATAGGCCTAATCCAGGAAAATAGATATGGATCAAAATATAAATATTTTAAATTTTCGATTGAAATATCACGGTCTGGTATATGTTATATACTAATAATATCTACTTTTAATCCCCTTGAGGTGGGAATTGTGGCAATACCGGGTAGACCAAATATGTGGTTTCTCCTATTTAATAATTAGTCACGTAGCTTAACAAAAATACAGCATAATATTGTTAAAAGAAATTGTGATCAACACTAGGGTAACACTTCTCCAAGCACAAAGAACAGAATTGTTATTGCTGATGCTATTAGGGTTTCTGCCATTTTTTTTACATATTTAGGCGATCTCATGCAGGTTACCATGGTGACAGCTTATCCAGTCACATATCACCATGACAACCGGCACCTTCGTCTGCCTTTTGGGAAGGATTTCATGACGTCAGATATGTAAGATCACGTCTGGGCCGTGAGTTTAGCGGGTATCATGATTACTGTGGTCAAACTGTATGTTGCTAGGAGGAATGTGCTTGTATTTCAACAAACTGTAGAAGTTAATTAATTGCTCCAATGCTGGCTTAATGATGGTCCATCGTATACAACTCTGGTCCAACATTAAGCCAACATTGGTTAAACGTATCGTGTTTGCTGGGCAGGCTGGTTTAACTGTTTAAAAATACTATTATATTACAATGCCATGTATATTAAACATAAACGAAAATTATAAGTCCAAGGTAGGCATAATATATAGGCAGTATATATAATTTGATTTTTTTAAACTATATTGAGTTGACATAACTTAATAAAATATTATCTAACTTATTCAATGCTTTTATTTGTTGTTTAGTGTCACTGTCGTGCTCTTGGATTGCATTTTGTTTATTTTCGGTTTGGTTTCTATTTATATTAGACATGTCGTTCAACTTTGAAAATGTTGTATTTATTAGTCTCTACATTCTATTGCTTCATTGGGAATATTGAAGACCGAGAGAGTGGTCTATTTCAATAGTTGTTGTTAGTTCAACATTCCTTTTCCGCTCCGTATTTTTGTTATGTAGGCCCAATGCCCCAGGCATTACATTGTGTTGATACAGTACAACTAATGTAGGAAAAACGTTTTATTCCACAATGCAATTCGCATGACGATCACCGCCCCGGAAAAAGGGATTAATTCCGCAACCTTCACTAGGCGGCTCTGCACTGTGATTAACCGCCTATGTGCCACACGCTCTTGAGCCATGCCGTGCTTGTTATGTGATCAAAAGAGATATTCCAATGCTATACATTTTTTATTTAAAGCTGGTCAAGTTGACGCTCATGCAGCTCCAAACAAAATAACAGCCTTTCAAACAATACCGTTATAATTTAGACAATTTCATAAAGTTATTATTAGAGCAGTTCAATTGTGCAGGATATCATGTTTTTCTTAAATATGCGTTATGTCATGCATTAAGCAATACAGTAACAATATAATACGCAAATTGTAAATTAATTATGAAAATGATGTGGGCTATACTGGCCTACATTTAAAACATATGCATAATAGCTTAAAATTAATGTATTCCATATTGCCTTAATAGGTTTTGCCAAAACACGACGTCATGCTATTTTGACATTTCGATTAAGATATGCAAGTTATAGACAGTATAGTACGATTGTAGCGTTTAGAGTGTGGGTGGCACCTGGTTGGGCAGACTAGGCGGGAAATGGGCTTTCCCGGTTTTCGGAATACCATGTTTCTGCCATCTTATCGCTGAGACATAACTGCATTTCGAGGTTGTGTCCTTGATACTTAATGTGCTTCACTTTATGCAAGTGTACATGATTATTGGGTAGACAGCGAGGTGGACGGATATGACAATATGTTGGATAAATTGTATGTGGTGTAACTGTAGTTACGGGGTATATACTCTGGGAGTTGAAATGCCTAATGAATGATCTGAAAAAAACTGATTTTGTTGAAATACTAACAATTCAGGACGTCCTAAACCCTTGAAGCACTCACATATTGTTTGTATAAACCTTGGTGATCAAAAGTTTTTTTTAAATTAAAATCATAATCAATCAGCTATGTTTTTAATTTTTGTTTTACATGATTCAAAATTATATAAGTCGGAGAGCTGTTTGGTTATGCCTCAAGGATAAATATACGCCATTTTGACAAACTAGTTGTGTAAATTACTCATCCACGTTGAAGTTTTAAGAGCGTGAAATTGTTTTCCATTCCAATGCTCATTTATTCCCACATGTAAATTGTTGTCGCTGCGAATTTTTTTTATCAAATTATCAGAATGACCAGAAAGATCAAAATGTTCCTAATTTTATGATATAGCATTATTTTTTATCTGGGTGATGATAAAACTTTGACGGCGTGTTATGTCAAGCATATTAGACGCTTCAATATATACCGAATTTAAATATTATAAATAAAAGATCAGACTGCTCTAAAATTGGTTGGTGCTATTATTATGTTTTCTTTATTACATATTTAAACTAGAACGGTGTTCCATGGAGAATATGAGACGCTAATTCACAATAACACAACATACATGCAGATACAAGCCCTCTACCAAACAAAAAAAATACAACAAACACAAATGATATATTAAGATCATGTCTCGATCGGTGGAATACATTTATTTTCACGATGAACGATTGGCTCAACCTCTCACATGACTAGGTCAGCGACGTTTTTCAGTTGTTTTTTATAACAAGAGAAAACTACTGTACATAAGTTCCACACTTTGCATAAGTCACTTGATCACTCGCCAAGGATAGCATGGACGCATTGCTGCTGTGACATTCAGTGGCCAGTTTCAAAATGCCCTGAGTGACGCATTATTTCAACTCTAAGCTATACCTATACAGATGGAATGATTTTTACTGAATTAAAAGTTTGATTTATATTATCAAAGTGAATGGTCACTTGATCGCGGCATGTCTAATATCGATCGGTAGTGGATTAATTGATAATTGGCTAGTTGTCTGACTGATTGTCTGCCTGGCTTTCTTGTTGGCTCGTTTGCTTTCTCAAAAGATAAGATAAGATTTATTTATGGTCGCAAGTGTATACAGTAAAACATTAGCTAACAACAGCTATTTCAGCGACTTGTGATGTAAAACATGACATAGCAATAACATCTAAAACAGGCAGTTTGGCTGACTCGGTTCTGCAGATATTTGGAGCTTGGGTAAAATTATATAAAGTTTATACAAAAACATCAAAAGACACACAATTATATAAATCTAATTTAGAATGATGTGCATGTGCACTACAAACACACCAGAAGGCATACTGCAGGGAGCTGGAGACTGGACAAACGGAGTTGTTGATGAAAAAGTTCTAATCTATTGCTGTGCACAGACCAGTAGATATGGCTTTCCTGAAGGAGGAAAGATCAGATAGTGTACGAATTTCCTCTGGTAGATTGTTCCAGATCTTTGTGGCCAAAAATGAAAATGTATTTGTATTTCTGCAGATATTTGGAGCTTAGGTAAAATTATATAAAGTTTATACAAAAACATCAAAAGACACACAATTATAATAATTTAATTTAGAATGATGTGCATGCGCACTACAAACACACCAGAAGGCATACTGCAGGGAGCTGGAGACTTGACAAACGGAGGTGTTGATGAAAAAGTTCTAATCTATTGCTGTGTACAGACCAGTAGATATGGCTTTCCTGAAAGAGGAAAGATCAGATAGTGTACGAATTTCCTCTGGTAGATTGTTCCAGATCTTTGTGACCAAGAATGAAAATGTATTTATTCCGTGTCTATCTCTATTGTAAAAAGGTATTTCTAGGGTTTTCACAGAATTTCTAAGAATTCGAGTACATTTGTGCCTGGGTTTCTAGTTAACTGGCCAGCTGAATGGCAGGTTTGCTTGGATGGCTGAATGAATGACTAGCTTGCTTGCTTTTTCCCTGTCTGAATTGTCGGCTAATTTTCTGGCTTGGCTGTCTGGCTGGCTGACTTTCTCGCTAAGTCGCTGGCTTGCTGCTGGCTTGCTTTGTAGTTGGTTTGCTGGATGAATTTCTCGGTGACTGCAAGCCTGCTGAATGACGGTTGACTCTTCGCCTGACTTTCTCGTTTGCTTACTGGCCATTCATCGATTCATCTCACACATTGACTCAAACATTACCTTTGTCTAGTCATTAGGTGCGAGGCATGAGATGGTACATTAACATACAGACTCATGTGGTGGTTGATAAGCTGGTCCAGGAATCGCTAGTCATCTGGTGTCATGTCAGACTACATGGCTTAATTGGGGGGCTGACCAACGACTGACTGTCAGACTGACTCGCTCTAATAGACTGTTGCAGCACCAGCAGCAAGAGAAGCCACATTATCAGCAGCTTTAGAAGCTGCAACAGCTCCACCAACATAAACAGCAGCAGCAGCAGCAGCAGCAGCAGCAGCAGCAGCAGCGGCGGCAACAGCGGCAGTTACAGCAGTAGCAGGAGCAGGAGCAGCAGCAACAGCAGCAGCAGCAGCAACAGCAGCAGCAGCATTGTCGCAGTCTAGGTAGCGGACCTGAAGCTGCTGTGGGGATTCATTCTGGTTGCTTTGATGCTTCAGACCAGGGCTGGTTTTTTTCAGGCAGGCTACTCTAGTTGCTGTGATGCTGTTACCTGGGATGCTTCAGTGTCTGATTGCTGTGAGGCTGGCTGGCTGGCTATTGCTGTTACCTGGGATGGGTTCGGCTCCAGGTTGCTGTTAGCTCGGCTGCTGGAGATATGCCCCTCTATCAGGAATCTTTCTCCCGGTGCCAGATAAACCTTGGACGTAGCATGTCTCAATCTGTCACCAGTTTTCCTTCAGCTGTGTGTAGCTGTTCACTTGTGGCGGCCGCGATCTGTGGTGGCGTCCGCAGTCCAGACTCCACTCTCCACAGTCAGAATTAGTCCGCTGTCCACAGCCCTTTCTCCGCTAGTTCTGGTCATCCCTGCACAGACTGGTTCACTTAGCATTCATTCTGCACCGCGGTAGACGAGGCTCAGGACAAGATGACAAAAGCTACTGAGATTAACAGATCACGGTCAGTGAGGTGATCAACCTGGTGACAATGGTCTATTGGTATAACAGGACATGTCAGGAATAAAACTCTGGTGCAGAATGAAAAGCCCCAGGAGTTTAACGTGAGCTGCTGAACAGATACAACGGAACATCTGCATAATCACATAATATAAAATATAAAATATGTTTTGTGACAAAAGAATGCCATGCATTGACCTAATGGTAACCCCGCACTAGGTAATCGGGTCCACCAACCTGGCAAGTCAAGTCAAGGATCAGAAACGCCCAGTATGCTAATGTAATAATAACCTGCTGGACCTACCCAGTCATATCACAGACCAAACATGTCTGGCCATATCAGCAGCATGATTCAAGAGTGATTACTACCAGCGTCACTGACTGGATGCTATTAACATCATATAACATATGGGTTAATGAGAAGTCCCACATGCCGTGACTTAAAACGCATAGCCCACTCAGACGTCTTGTGATTGCCGAATAAGTCAATGCCATCCAAGAGTTGATCATCTGTGATGATCATATTTGATTCAGGAGCTGGAATAATGTAGTATCATATACTTTTCCTAGTCAAGAGTTGACTGAGAGATGGATAATCTCAATGGATAACCCAACATAGGATAGTATAATGATATCATAAACACGAGTTGACTGAGTGTAGGATAATCACTTGTAACTCAACATAGGACATTATAAGCACAGTAACACATGAGGTAACTCTCTGTGAAATGTTATATATGCCATGCAGGCTTTTACAAAGTGTAGGCTAATAATATATCAACCACGAGGTGATTTACTGTGGAATATTAATTGTCATATAACACTCAAGTCGTGATTGAGTGTAGACTTAGTCATATAGAAATAGTAAAGTTTGTGAAACTAAGACATTATAATCGGATATCAACCAAAAGGTTAGTGCAAGTAAAAACAATGAAATACTAATAAATTTTTTTTAATGCAGCTGAAACTGACCTGATCTTAGTATTGAAAAATGGCCGAAAACTGAACAAAGTAATTGTTGAAAATTGAAATAGTTGACGGTTATATTAATCTATCTTTAAAAGTCATTTAGGTGTATTTTTAAATAAAACTCATTTAAGGCATGAATGTGATAATTTACGAAACACCCTATTTCTTGAATACACAGTGTGTCTAGAAGAAACAGAATAAGTTTTGTGTTGTACTACATGACATGATCAACACATTTTACCTGAAGTAACATCAAGTTATTAATTCATTACAATCACTGGGTAAGACTTGTGGAGAGGGGGGATGAAAACGTTTATGCCAGGATATGTGGGTTAAAGCTGCTCTTTGGGATAAGAGTTTCAATTTTGTCAATTTTTGAAAATTTAATTTATATGAAGCTATATAACCTACTGATCTTAAATAAAATACAAAAATGAAAACAAAAACAATGTTTACGCACATAAAATGACGAAATAAGCTATATTTCCAAGACGTATATTTTCATGTAAACACGTTTGCTTACAGCATACCACACTATAGACCGCAAATACTGACCATCGGCATTATCAAAGTAACCACGTAATTAAGTCAGTGGCTGCCGCCCTTAATTGTTTTCGGAAGGGGTTGATCAGGGGGATTCCCCCACAGCACCAATTGTCTGCTCAACGCAGGGACGACTGCATCAACATGTGGCCCAATGTTGTAGGAACGTTCAAACGTCCTTTAGCAGGTGTTCATGAATACAAACAAATTGTTTGGGTTTCCGTCAGATTTATAAAAATGTGGATACAATATTTTAAACAATCTAAAATAAAATCATGATCTGTGGGATACACTACTTTATTACAAAATTAAAAACGAAAACTGATGTCATCCCAATGAGCTGCTTTAAGTAATCAATAAAGTTACCTATCTGTCGATATCGATATATGCGCGTCCTTGGGCAAAAAACACGTGAAACTGGACTAATTTCAGGGATGTGTGAGTGAAATTTAAAAAAAACCCTCAACATTTGACCAGTCGCATAAGTAATCTAAGAATCCCGCTAAGAATCAATTAGAGAAAGTTTAGAAATGTTAATATTCTTGAAGTGATAACTAGGCCCTTCATCACTGGTATGGTACGTCACTGCTGTATAAACTAGCATGATATCACATGATCTGCTCGTAAGGGCTGAGATCGAGTCATCACAATGGACAAGGCTGGCTACATAATTTCTCACTTGTAAAGTGAACATTAACTATTCTTTGTCCTGTGCTTATACTACAAGAACTAAAATCAGTTACTGTTTCTTAGTATGATCTGGCACTACGTTACTGTGATGGGCAGGTTTTGCTGTAACCAAGGCAAGAAGCGGGAGCCTGGGGACTATTAGCAACAGCGGGCAGCAACTGTACTCTCACTCACTCACTCACTCACTCACTCACTCACTCACTCACTCACTCACTCACTCACTCACTCACTCACTCACTCACTCACTCACTCACTCACTCACTCACTCACTCACTCACTCACTCACTCACTCACTCACTCACTCACTCACTCACTCACTCACTCACTCAGGTTTTTTTACAACAAAATGTTTGATAAATATTAACTGCATTTTGTTTCATTTGGTTGCCTCCAGCTTTATCTTGACATCTTCTTGCGGTAGCCACTGGTCATTCTGATGGACACCCCCGCCCCACCTTCTCTCGCAATGGAGATCAACCAAAGATTATCCGGAGAGTGGGAACGTATTATGCTCAGTCTGCTGGAGACTCTGCATCGATCATGTGACCAGCCAGTCTGCAGATAAAGGTCACTTCCGTTCGCTAGCGTAAGCTTTGAAGAGTCAATCACGATTTCATGTTTGTTTTTCTTTAAGTTATGCCGACAGTTTGGAAAATATAAGTCAGTTTAATCAACCGGAACACAAATAGTTTGTTCACAAAAGGAAAAAAATCGATCAACTTTAAGGTAGCGAGACACAATTTCAGATGTACAATAGAAATTTGTAGATATTGGCTGCACCATAGACAGTACATTTAAGGTATTCACTAAATGCATACCATATTTCTATAATATATCTTAAACCTAAATTTGGTCACAGAAGAACATAATCCAATTTTAATACACAATATTTCCAGCACTATATTTCAAACAAATCTGAAATATATTATCAAGCCTAATTAAATCAAATGTCTGTCATTTACAAACGGAAACCTTTGCTAATGTCAAAGTAGAGTTCATAAAGTAATTAGTACAAATATTATAATGAGCATGTATCAGATGACAGTAATATCCTGAATAGATGTCAGGAAATTTAAGTGAACACAATATAAACCTGACGTAAACCACGAAACATCAAAACCTAATTAACTTTTCAAAATCAATTTTGTTCGAATTCACCCTCTCAATACTCGCTATATACGCTTTTATTTATTTATTTATTCATATATTTGTTTATCAAATGGATTATTTTTGTAATGCAATTACCGTCTCAATAATTACTATCAATTGTCTTGCAAAATCAGATACAGAAATATGTGAAGTTCAATAGCAGTAACTGATTACTTTTCAAGTAAGTAGTTACTGTTGTTTGTCTTCTGATCTAACCACCATAACGCTAAGCTGCCTTGAAAGTTATTATTGAGTGAGTGTTTAAGTGAGCATTTCACCATAGTAGCAGCTGGTCGGACATTAGGCTTGGATTTCATACACTTTAAAGTATCTAATAAACGCAAAGCAATATTTTTCATCTCCATCAAAACTCATCTATTTACAAACAAATGTCATGCAAAATTATATTTTCAAACAATATTTCACCATTTTCTTCAATTTGATGCCAACTTTATTTCCACCCTTTACAAATCGGAAATTTTGACAATAATTCTCGTTTTGTTGATGATAATTTCAAGGTTTCAATGGATTAAATTTCGAATATAAAAAAATATTCCACCCTAATATAAATATTGTCTGTGTGTTTACAGGTGCAGCTGTTTATTAGACTAGCGAGTTGGTGAAGTACTCCATACAGAAAAACAGCTACTCAGTAAAACTCCTCTTTAGAGAGAGAGATCATTGATATATATTGCATATACAATTCATCACAGTCACTGAATCCTAGACAGGATTATATTGGATTAAACCCCACATATGATTACTGACATCCATATAGCATATAGTGATTATAAATACCTGATGATGATTGGGACGTCACCAGTTTATGTGTAGTGTGTACTATGGCGGTGACGTCACGTAGACGTGTGTACACGTGGTCACGTCACGTGATGAGTCACGTGGATTATTACGTTGAATACCTGTGTCGGATGTTTCCCCTACTCCTCCTGGTCCAGCTGTCACACATGAGCCATACTCACGGTAAGTCACCGCGTTATTAAATATCTCTTATACAATAATATTCCCAGAAAACGCGATAAATTAACCACGTTAACCTAATGTTGCCAAATATGACACCAGCAGTGGTTAAGGTTTCGAGTTTACTGGGATCCAAATGGACACATTCATTTGCATTGTTGCATCAGCCACACACGATAAGTCACTGGACTAAAAAACGCAAACGTTGCCAAATATGTAACCAGCAGTAGTGAAAGGATCCAATCGGGTGCATTACGCATATCTTTTTATCGACGTCACTGACTTTGAATGGATTTAGAGACGAATTCCATTTCAAAATTTATTTTCGTAAAAGCTATTATGAATCGATTAAATCTAGTCAATCTTTATAATCATGATAAACTGTCATTTAGCCATTGATTGTTTGAGATATTTGATGACAAACTACATGCCATGCTGACTGTTCTATGTAAGCCTACCATCATCTTCTGTAATATATCTGTAGCTTAATGGGGTTGTGAGAAATACATATATAATTATATTTTTCTTATACAGTTATATATGCATGTCCAATCATGAGATAATATAACTTGGCAACACCATATAAAACAATGATCACATGTACAAATTACACTCTTCGAATGATTTTATCGTCATTAATTAGGGCATTCCTTATAGTTATATTATTTCTGCTGAATAATTGTTTATTTTTGTTTATTAATATACAAATACGTTGAATCCAGTTCGAATGACCTGATTTTGGTTCGTAAATGTTCAACTCCGCAAAATCGGCAGTATGATGTCCTACAAATGATTTAAAATTAAATGGTGTAGTACCGAGATTTCATAATATAAAATTTATTGGTGAGGTAAACATTAGTCACATTAAAAACTCAGCTGCCACTTCATAGTCCCTCTTTCTTTGGCTCTGAAACCAACACAACCATAAAATGACGACGTCGTTTTCCTTCTACCTGTCTTCTGTTGACGTGAAATGCTGGTCAAACGTTCGGCCAGTGTCACACGTGTCAGACGATGGGCAAGCATTACACAAACATAGGGTTGTGTTTAGTAGGAAAAAAACAATAAAAAAGGACAGAAAATCCCTCGCTGTTATCTCAGTGTGTCTGCGATGGTAATGATAAGCAAATGTATGCACAACAATCATGCATAATAATAATTTCGCTCCCCGGGTCGAAAGGGAGTTTACTGCAGCTAATACTTATGAATATCTTGGCTTTATATAGGATGCTAGTGAAGACTTTATAATAATTTTATATATCAAAATAGAATAAGCAGCATCCAACATCTCGGCAATACAAACCCCATATGTTATAAATTACAGGACAAGCGTTAAACGGTATATATCCGGGCCTAGCAGGACAAGGGTTAAACCATATATATCCGGCCTAGCACGACAAGGGTTAAACCGTATATATCCGCGTAGTACGACAGGGGTTAGAGCGGATATATTCGTGCCTAACAGGACAAGGGCTAAACCGTAGGGTTAAACCGTATATATCCGCGTAGTACAACACGGGTTAGAGCGGATATATTAGTGCCTAACAGGACAAGGGTTAAACCGTATATATCCGGGCCTAGCACCAAATCTCTTCGACCCTGGCCCAACATTAAAACAACTTTGCATGAATGCCCCGTGTTTGCTGGGTATATCCGAGCCTAGCAGAACAAGGGTTCGACTGTATATAACAGGGCCTAGCATGACAAGAGATGACCAGTATATATCCGGCCTTATCCGCATATATGGTGCCTAACAATTAAAAGTGATATATCAGGGGGCGTAACTGGCTGTATGCAAAGACGCACGTGTGTCCACATGCATTTGTAAAATAAAAATCTAAGAGTGATAGCCCCCCCCCCCCCAGATCTTCCTGCTGCTTTTTAAGGATTTTTGAGGATTAAAGGCTTATTGGCGCTATTTTCACTGACTAATAATCTCTCTTCCTCACGCAGACCTGAAGAAACATTGTAAACGTTTAATTTGTATTGATTCACGATGACGTAATCGGCCTAATCGTCACTTCCAGTGCGGCTTGTGACGGCTGCTCATCCAGGACTAAAATGGCGTACACCAGCTTATTTATCTGCCACATCACCGACAACATGGGACTAGCATTTTCCTCCTGAGAAACAATGGCATTTTTGTCCTGAAAAACAGCATTTAAAAACATAATAATTAGCTTTTCATGGGTCGCTTCCGGGCGTTCCTGGTTTCACACAGACCTCTCTATCGTGCCGTGCAGGCAGGCTCACACAACCTGGGCAATTTAAAAAAACAATATATTATGCAGGCAGCAGATGAAAGGAATAGCGAAACAGCAAAACAAGCACATGAACAAACGAACGAAAGAACAGACGAATGAACGAACGATCAAACAAACAAATAAACGAACAAACGGATGGATTATCTAACGGGCGGACGGACGAACTAACGAATGAAGAAACAAACGAACGAGTGCTATTCTGTGAAGTCATGCAGTAAAATAGAGACCACACGTCGCATTTCCCACATGTCCCCCATTAATGACGTATATAACGATATGAGTTGACGTCACTTGTTGAGACTGCGGTGGGCACCATAGACCAGATGCAATGCAATGCAATGCAGTACAATGCAGTATAAAGCGATGCAATGCAATGCAATGCAATGCAATGCATTGCAATGCAATGCAATGCAAAGCAATGAAATGCAATGCAATGCAATGCAATGCAATATAATGCAATGCAATGCAACGCGATGTAACGCAATGCAGTACAATGCAATGCAATGCACCGCACTGCAATGCAATGCAATGCAATGCAATGCAATAAAATGCAATAAAATGCAATAAAATGCAATAAAATGCAATAAAAAGCAATGCAATAAAATGCAATAAAATGCAATGCAATGCAAAGCAAAACAACAAAATACACTATTGTTCAACACGTGAAGAGCATATCCGCACATGAGAATCCTGGCTTTTGCTGAGATTAGTTGTGGTTTATAGAATGCTCTTCTGGGAGTCACACAGGACGCTTAATACCGGGATCAGACTCGTTACATATAGGTGCCAGGAGCATCGTCATATTATCATATCAAGCATTTTAAATCGAATATTTTAGTACGAACTTGCTTTTATTAGCATTTTCATTCCTTTGCTACTTTAACTATACAATATGGGATATTGTAATACTAGGAATTTTCACTTAAATGGCCATACTGGCCGAAAAGTAAAGCATTTTACTTACTTACTTACTTACCTGTGTTGAAATCACAAAATTGTTCCAGATTTATTTAAACTTCTTCTCACTTCTAACATTATAGTGCAATCGTCAATTTAAAAAAGATCCAAACATTTTTTTTCGAGATGCAAATAATATACAAGCCATATCCCCTATGCTCCAGATACAATGTTCATTTAAATCATGTCAGTGTAGAACGGTGTATGCATAAATAAATGAATAAATGAATGAATGAATGGATGAATGAATGAATGAATTAATTAATTGATGAATGAATGAATGAATGAATGAATGAATGAATGAATGAATGAATGAATGAATGAATGAATGAATGAATGAATGAATGAATGAATAAATTAATAAATGAATAAATGAAATGAATAAATGAATTGATGAATGAATGAATGAATGAATGAATGAATGAATGAATGAATGAATGAATGAATGAATGAATGAATCAATGAATCAATCAATGAATCAATGAATCAAAGAATCAATGAATAAATACATGAATGAATCAATTAATTAATTTAAAATATTGTGCTACCAATTACGTGACAGATACAGCATGGCTATGGGACCTAATGCAATGCAATGCAATGCAATGCAATGCAATGCAATGCAATGCAATGTAGTACAATGCAGTGCAATGCAGTAAAAAGCAATGCAATGCAATGCAATGCAATGCAATGCAATGCAATGCAATGCAATGCAATGCAATGCAATGCAATGCAATGCAATGCAATGCAATGCAATGCAATGCAATGCAATGCAATGCAATGCAATGCAATGCGACGTAGCGCAATACAGTACAATGCAATGCAATGCAATGCACTGCATTGCTATTAATGAACTTTTGACAAAAAACTGTTGAGAACAGCATTGTTTTTACTTAGCTGATTACAAGAACTATTGAACATAGCATTGCTATTAACAAACTTATAACAACTGCTGACAATATCATTGTTTTTGATAAACTTCTGATAACAACTGTTGACAATATCATTGGTATCAATGAGCTAATGACAACAACTGTTGACAATAGCATTGTTATTTATAAAATAATGAAAACGACTGTTGACAATAGCATTGTTATTAATCCGTCTACTTCACAAACACAAAACTCTGATGTGACAACCGTCTACAGCGTAGACTCTGATGCTGATCTGGTCTGACCACCATCTACAACGTCTGCCCAACATTAAGTCAGTATCGATATAATGTATTTTTATGCTGGGTGACAATCACATCTACTCTGGTAGAAAACTGTTGATGTTTCAAAGTAGCAGTGAAAGCCAACTGCATTCCACAGTTACTTTATGTGTTGGCCCTAAAATTTACTCATTTACAGTATTTAAATAATATATAGAGTGTTTTCATGACATAAACGTTGGTGGGCATATTTACTGTATTTAAATAAGAGGTGGAGAGTTGAGATTGCCTAAACTATCCTATTTACAGTATTTTATGACATGTAGATAGTTGTGATGACCTAAACGTTGGTATTTACTGTATTTAAGTGAAATCCAGGGAGATTTCATGGTCAGACATGGCGTGGTCACGTGATAAGTAATGCTGAAATATCTTCTTAGCCATGTTAACGAGTCACCAGAGACTAGCAGGCCAGGATGGCCAGACAAATTCACCCACAATGCCCCATTTCCAAGCCATTCTATACAATAGTTATACATCAGGGAGCAACCATTGGCTCTCACTTTATAGAGAGTGTTCAGCTTCTAGTGAGGGAGAATTAATTACGACTGAGTGATGGTTCAGTCTGATAAAGCAGTGTTTTTAGATTGGAGCTTGTGTTGTGAGCGATTTAACTTCCCGGCAATAAAATACAGAAAGCCTATCGTTATACTCCACATAATGGCAATTATATTCGTATTGCAGCGAAGTCCACACCCAATAAGGCTTGTTTCAGTTTAAAGGACCAGTGTCGTCCACATTGAAGCTTTAGTTGAGCTATAAAGCCAACAGCCAATCAGCTGCTGGCTGTTGAGCAGACTTCCGGTTTGTGGGCGGCATGTTATATTTGTGCAGTGCTTCTCATCAAGTGACAGTGTTACCACCAATTGAAACGTCATATAAGTCAAATGATATTTCTCTGAGCTTTGACCTCTCATCAAATATGCAGGATTGCCACATTGACAACAGCGGTAGCTGACAGTGGCGGTGTGCTGACCGGCAATACAAATGGCAGCGCGCGAGCAAATAGCTCCTATTATCAGCAGCTGTATTCATACACGCTGATGATCAATGTGCAGAGCGTGAAATAGTCCTGATAATAAGAGAACAAGCAGTGATATTCATGTGTGTAACCTGCCTGTAAGTCACGAGGCAGCTGGTGGCCGTAATGGGGCAATTACGACATGTCACTCCGCAAGGAAAAAACGTGCTATAAAAATATTATATAGACAGACTTAGAATCCTTTTCAGTAAACACAACAAGTATCGGGTAATATATAGAAAAACGTAAAATCATTTTCAGGAAATACAGCAAGCAAAAAGTCAGTATTGGCTCAACATATAATACGGACCGACTTCGAATTATTCTTGGAAGTCAGCGTCGTTGTATTGTCCAATACTATAACCAGCATTTCATCAAAATGATGTAACAAGAATAAACCAAGTGCATAATATAGGCGATACGTTGACACAATGCATGTTTGTGAAAATAATGTGATACTAAATGTCAAGTTTTTATTATGACATGAATTATGATCGATTGTTGATTGATTGATTGATTGATTGATTGATTGATTGATTTATCGATTGATCGATTGATTGGTTGATTGGTTGATTTATTGATTGATTGATTGATTGATTGATTGATTGATTAATTGATTGATTGATTGATTGATTGATTGATTGATTGATTGATTGATTGATTGATTGATTGATTGATTGATTAATTGATTGATTGATTG
Source organism: Flabesymbios commensalis (assembly GCA_964017125.1). Classification (NCBI taxonomy): domain Eukaryota; kingdom Metazoa; phylum Annelida; class Polychaeta; order Terebellida; family Flabelligeridae; genus Flabesymbios; species Flabesymbios commensalis. The sequence goes on from OZ024915.1 coordinate 6,785,922, forward strand.
ATTGTGCTGTGAAAAATCTAGAAAAAACTATGATCAAATGCCAAAATACTGTAGACGACAACAAAGTGTGGGAAACTTGAATTTGGCAAGAAAATCCAGCACAACGATAAAAAGGTAGTGCATAAAGCTTGTGCGGAATATAAACAAAAAATAATTCACAAAATACGCCTACTGCACTCGCAAAATCCCAAAGAGTATTTGAAATTTAATCAAGGTGAAAAAACGTTAGAAATTCATACTAACATCTCTTTAGATATATTTGAAGAGCATTTTGAGAAACCCGCGCTTGGGAATGAAAGTGGTGATGTAAGTGATACGTACAGTGAGCTCAACAACATACCCCCTAATGAAATACTAAACAGACCCTTTACACCCCAGGAAATAATGGAAGCTTTAGCAAAACTAAAAAACAATAAGTCTGGGGGCTCGGATAAAAAAATAAACGAATTTCTGAAACATTCACGCTATGAATTTGCTTCATACTACACAAGAATATTCAACTTGATTTTAGAATCAAAGCACATGCCTGACGGTTAGTGTGCAAGCGTAATTCGGCCTATTTACAAAAACAAAGGTGACCCTAACGACCTCAACAACTACAGAGGAATTTCACTACTGAGTTGTTTTGGTAAACTATTCACAAGTTGTTTGAACAGAAGGTTAATCATTTTCATTGAAAATAACAATATTGTACAAGCCGAACAAGCAGGCTTTAAATCTGATGTTTTAACAATTGATCACCTCTTTGTTCACTAGCTGATTTGTACATTGGTAAGCGAAAGCGATCTTACTGCTGTTTCGTTGATTATAAAAAAGGGGTTGATCGACTCTATGGTCAAAGATGCTAGCCTTCGGAATTTTAGGAAAAATTTTTTGATGTCATAAAAAACATGTATGAAAAAGCAAAATCTAGCGTAGCATTAACAGCAGAGGCGCAGTCAGATTTTTTCACCTGTAACATCAGTGTACGACACGGAGAAAATATGTCTCATCTTCTGTTCACCATATATCTACACGACCTAAAGTCGTTCATATCGCGTAAATGCAACGGACTTAAAGACATGCAAAGATAACATCTTTATGAAGAATTTGTAACATATTTAAAACTTGATGTACTTTTGTACGCTGACGATACAGTAATACTAGCTAAAAATCCTAAAGACCTACAAGCATCATTGGATGAAATGAAAACATATTGTCATTCTTTTGACCTGCACATAAATGTCAATAAAACCGAAATTCTATTTCTATCCAGAGGAAAACTGAGAAGACACCATATTTTTCACTGGATACTGTAGAGGAATACAACTACTTAGGACTAGTTTTTAACTACAATGCCAAATTTAAACTAGCAAAATCACATTTATATAAAAAAAAAGGCTGCAGAGCTATGTTTGCTCTACTTAAAAGACCCAGAAAGCTATCTCTCTCGATGGATATAGTGTTAAAAGTTTGTAATGTACTTGTTAGACTAGTAGTGTTGTATGGAGCTGAAGTTATCTGTAAATAAGTTAACTTCCTCTATGATGGTTTATGGGGAATTGGGTGCAACTCCCTTAGATATTGATATTAAATCACGTATGCTAACATTTTGGACACGATTATGTTCTGGAGACAAACACAAGATAGCTAATACAATGTACTTATTGTTATATACATTAGATAAAAAAAGATATATTTAAATCTGAATGGATTGAAACTGTAAAGACAACTTTGAATAATTGCGTTTTTTTGTATTATTGATTGATTGATTGATTGATTGATTGATTGATTGATTGATTGATTGATTGATTGATTGATTGATTGATTGATTGATTGATTGATTGATTGATTGATTGATTGATTGATTGATTGATTGATTGATTGATTGATTGATACATTATTAAGCACATAGTCATATCTAAGTAAAATAGTGTATTCATGCATACGGGCTACTGACTTATATTGCAAATACAATACCACACGCATATAGTCATAACATCACGTTTTAAAGTGTCATATCCACATTTGTACCTGAAAATCACATACATCAACATTATAAAATAATCTCAGGGCTCCTATATAAACGATTCTCAAATCACAAATCAACGTAATGAATACATGGTGATAGACAGTATGACGGGTGTATGTGTTTCAACCTGTGATTCATGGCAGACAGTGTAGAGACATTGCTCCTGCAATCTCTGTGGCCGCCATGTCAGGGAATGTGAATATCGCGTAATGTTGACCAAATAATACAACGGCTGGCTAAATATTAGTCCATTGCTATCTGAACGTTGACCAATGCCTGCTGACGTTGAGCCAACGCACCAGGATTTGAGCCAACGTTGTGTCATTGTTATGTACAGTGTTGCACACCAAGTTTACTCTCTTTTATTTATGTCTTGAAGTAGATTTAGTGGTTCCAATTTACTCCAGATTACATTCTTTTATTTCTGGCTTGAAGCCGACAAAGTGGTTCCAATTTACCCCCACTTTACTGTATTCTATTTCCGGCAGACGTGTCGCGGATTGTTACCAGTGTTGTCTGATGAAATCACACCAATCACACACAGAATGAATCAATCCACAAAAAGAGTCTGTAATATGTGCAAATCTCGTCCGTTCATTTCCCCAGCGAGATCCCTTGAGATCTGGTGAGATCAACATTTATCTGTTGGCTTCACGCCTCTCTGTCACTCCACGCGGTATCTGGTATCCCGGCAAAGATTGGGTGTCCACCTAATGTTGGTTGATTGTTGGTCCAGCATTGGATTTACATCTTGTATTGCTGGAAACAAAACTATCTATTTAACGATGGTTGGGTCTCTATCTCCTCAAAGTGCAGGTTTAATGTCGGGCCAGCGTTGTGTGTTTGCTGTTTTTCTTCATGGTGCCCACAAGTTTTGGCCAAAGTCTCAGGAAAATTTAAAACACATTTATTCACTATTGCTCACTCTCTGGAATGAGTCCAATGATATTAATCTTTCAATTATTTCTGTGGACAGCCGTCCGTATTGTGTTTCCTTTAAACCCACCATTCATACCGAATGGTTTTGTAAGTAATAAATAAAAAAAGTAGACGCACACAACCTGGACTCAGTAATGGTTTCGGATTAATTTTAATTCTAAAATTGTATTGCCTTAAATTTGTAAACAATACAATTAAACGTTTGACAAACCGTTGACAACAGTTTCGATGCTGTGCTATCCATGATATTCAGTTCATCTTTATCACACCAAGGATTACAAAGCATCTAAAAAAATCCGCTCAATTGTGTTATTTGTTTACTTTAACCTTTTTCTTGTGATATTTATATATGGAATGGCTTGTTTTTTCAGTTTGAAAAATTACTTATGTTTTATATAAAACAGACATTTTCAAAATTGAATTAATCATCATACAAAATGCCACTTTTAGAAGCATTATTTTTAGTTTGAATCGTAAACAAGAACATTCGGACAACATTAAAACAGTATTTGTTGTGATTAGTGCTGTGATCACCTTTCCCACCACATCTATATGCTTCATAGTTTTAAGCGAGCGACTATTTAGTGACCGAGAGGAGCTAGTGGATTTCCTCATACCAAATTATATTTTCAAGGTTTGTTTGCACCATTTTTTTTATATTTTTTGTTTGGTGTACACAACCCTGTACCATACTGGAGATAGTTGAGCTACCCATGTCAAATTATTTCTGTGAGGCCAGATTTCATTATTCAAATTGAAAGATGGATCGTCTGTACATAGATATTCCAGCCACCCCCTTGTATCTCAGGTATGACCACCCCCCCCCCCCGCCTCAGATGGTCCTGCAATGTCTGACTGTGTAACAGCCCCCATGACCATTCATCATGTTCATCCAATGATTGCTACGACGATGGGCCAATATTAAAACAACAGGGTCTACATTTGCTGTGATGAGTGTTGTGATCACCTGCCCCATGCACTCACCCTGAGGCTCACCGAACAAAATTAATTAATTATTTGCTTTTATATTTGCTGGTGCAACCACCTCATGCACCCACCTACCCAGAGACCCCCTGTTATCGTGCGTTTCAATCTCTCTATATATGTATCTTTATGGGGTGACGTTATCGTCATTAATTAAGGCATTCCTTATAGTTATATTATATAAAAATTGTTTATTATTGTTCATTAGTATACAATTACGTTGATTTGAGTTCCGATGACCTGATTTTGATTCGTTAATGATTGTCCTACAAATGATTTAAAATTAAATGGTGTAGTACCGAGATTTCGTAATATAAAACTACTATCTTTATTTGTGAGATAAACATCAGTCACATTAAACGTTCAGCTGTCACTTTATATTCCCTGTTTCTTTGGCTTTGAAAACAACACAAGTGTAAAATGACGACGTCGTTTTCCTTCCACGTGTTTTCTGTCGACCGCATGCTGGTCTAACGTTTGGCCAGCGTTACACCAACATAGGTTTGTGCTTTACTGGGTAAGATGTGAAAAGCAATAAATAAAGACCCACGCTGTTATCTCAGTGTGTATGTGATAATAATGATATGCAAATGTATGCACAACAATAATGCAGAATAATAAATTCACAGTCCGGGGCGAAAGTGGATTTTACTGCAGCTAATACTTATGAATATGTTGGCTTCAGATAAGATGCCAGGGAAGACGCTATGGTTGTTTTATATCATAATAGAATAGACAACATCCACATCCCGAGAATTCAAACCCAGTACCTCCATCTGTTACAACAAAATGATCTGTTATATAGGTCTAGGCTATAACTTGTTCACAATGTGCTATAACAGAATTACTTTTATAACCTATTGGTTATATTTTATAAAATATTTGCTATCTGCTCTATATATATTCGGTCCTATTCGGTCCTATATATATTCGGTCCTATACAAGGGTTAAACCGTATATATCCGGGCCTAGCAGGACAAGGATTAAACCGTTTATATCCGGTCCTAGCAGGAAAATGGTTAAACCGCATATATGCGGCCTAGCACTAGAAAGGTTAAATCAAGGGGTAGCTGGGACATAAATTTGTGAAATACAAATATACGGTGTCATAGCACCCCCAGACCTTCCAGCTGCTTCCTCAAGATTAAAGGGCTATTCGCGCTATATTCACTGACTAATAATTACCCTTCTTCACTTCAGACTTCTTTCATGTATTGATTCATGATGACTTAATCGGGTTAATCGTCACTTCCGGTGCGGATCGTGACGGCCGCTCATCCGAGACTCTAGGATGGCAGCCAACCAGCTCATTTATCTGTCACATCACCGACAACATGGTACTATCCTTTCCCGCCTGAGAAACAATAGTAAAAAAATAGTAATTATGTTATGCCGATTTCCATTTTTGTCCCGAAAAACAGCGTTTTAAATAGTAATTAGCTGCACACGTGTCGCTGCCAGGCGTTCATGGTTTCACACAGACCTCTCTGTCAATCTGTGCGGACAGGCACATAACCTGGGTAGTTTAAAGAACTAAGATATTAAGAAAGCAGCAGATGAAAGGAATAGCGAAACACAAAACAAGCACACAAACGAACGAATGATCGAATGAACAGATAAACGGACAAACGGATGGATTATCAAACAGACGGTCGGACAGACGAACTGACGAACGAAGAAACAAACTAACAAATGTTTCGTGTGATGGAATGCTATTCTGTGAAGTCATGCAGTAAAATAGAGACCACAAGTCGGATGAATAATTACCACATGGCCACCATTGATGAGTGGTTATCACTTGTTGAGACTCAGCAGCAGTCGACATGATAGAGCAGATACTCTATCTCATCGTTTAACTCTTATCCTGATGATTTTTTTCTCAAATTCCAACAGCAAACGACACACAATACTATATTTATGAAACAATTGAAATCTAGGAAATTAATTGAAACCCATATAATCCAGTTGATTGACATTAGTTTAAACATTAAAACATGGTCGAAACTAGATAGCTCTATATGCCTGATATACGGGCATGGAAACACAATGGTTGAAACAGCCTGATTTGTACTGCGCACTCTCCCTTTTTGATATAGCTCACATGGGGTGGGGGGAATTGTTTGAAAAAGTAGAGGGAGGCGTATAATTCATAGATTGAGTTTGAGAGAGTTCCAACTCTGGTCGGATAAGAGTTTCTGAACAGAGCGGTTTATGTGCAAAGCGGTATATTTGCTCTGATTTGTTATTTTTCAGAACCACCAGCCACATCAAGCACCATGATGCATTATGTATTTTTAACCATATGACAGCGATGTCAGATAATCTTGTCATTGAATTAAAGACGCGTTAAAAAACAAAATCACTCAAAGTCGGGATCTAGTGTTTTTCATTTCAACATGTAGAAACATGTAAACTGAGCAAGGCATTGAAAAGCATGCACGTTAAAAGTGCAAAAGCGCAGCCTGAAACTGCACCTAGGCACGCCATCACCCCCTGTTACTCCACCACCAGGACACATACAGGGGACACAACCAGACAAAAGCCGATATGGCCTATTCAACTATTGTGACAGAGATCAATAAGCCACCTGATCAATAGCCACACCGACGTCAAAACAATGACTCCCCTATTATTACAGGATGCAATAATTCTGAATTACTTATGATAAACTTGTTCTGCGTCTTTGACCACTTTAAGCTGTATTACTTCCCCACACGCCATCACGTTATCTTGGTTATCTTGAATATACACACATTTATCTAACACACAAACAAATTAAATGTTTCAGCTTCAAGCACGACATGGCTATGCTTGAATAAAACTGTTGTATTCAGTTAACATTCAGTTATAATCAGCTATCAGAATTATAATACACCACACAGTGACTAAAAGCTGAACTATTTAGTTGGGAGTCCTGTCACACCCTTTTCTATTATAACACGCCACACAGTGATTAAAACTGAACTATTTCGTTGGGAGTCCCGCTTATGCGCAAAATCGTGCAAATAGTGTATTGGAGCGTGTATTGTCCACATAAGGCGAGCATGGTAGTATCTGAGTATGGACTGCTATAAACCTTAATGCGTAAAAGAGAAGCTATAGTCTACATAAAGCGATCATGGTATAATTGCTTCATATAAACCATAATACTGAACCCACAAACAAGAGGCGTGGAGCCTTATAATCAATGGCCACCATTAAACAACCGGAATTGGTCCAATGCCTCGTATTTGCTGGGACGAGACTGTTGTCGACAAAAAACAAAAATATTATACACTATCTTAAGGTGTCCAGCCAGTTTAGGTGATTAGTTGATTTGAATTGGCCAACAGACATCACCAAGTCATTTCACATTGATAAAATACAATGCGATGCAATTTAATGCAATGCAATACAATGCAATGCGGAACAATGCGGAGCAATGCAATGCAATGCAATGTTAACAAATAATTGCCAACTACTCCAACCTGTTGAGATGATTTCCTCTGACCGGAAGTGAGTGAGTAACCGGAGCCCCCTCTGGGAGAAGTTTAGGGCGATATACAAACAGAGTGGGTTGATTGTATCAGGAAGAGAGGAGGAGGAGAGGTTGACGAGGGAGAGAGATGGGGACAATAAACCAGGTCTGGTCTGGTCACTTAGTGGACAAGCAAATGGCCAAACAGGCGAGATGAAGGCTTTGAGCCAAGAGTACTTCAACGTTTGGCCATCGTTAGCGACGCTGGCCCAACATTGAACCAACATTGGCTGTACGTCAGGTCATGATTGTTCACCATTTATAAACAGTCAAGGACGAATCTTACAGTAGAAAATAAGAGTCCGTATGAACCTTAAATGGATGCACAGTAGAATGCATAGTCTGTAGTGAAAACGATAATAATCTTGGTCAGTGAGCAGTATAATGCATACAGCCTGTGAAAACTCATTGATTGCAAACACACGTCCATTATATTAAAAATACACTATTAAAAAAAATATAACAGTCGTAATTTGCGTCTAAGTAGCCTAATAGTGACTTACACACAGCCTGTGAAGAGTTGGGGGCGGTGATCTATTGGGACAGCTTTTTAAACTTACTGAGCTGTAAACTCCACCCTCTTTGATCTCCGTATCACCCCAGTTCACAAGGACAGGTAGCCATTACAACACGCCATGGAGGACAAACAGTCGAGGACTGGGTAGAGTGGTGCGAGGGAATGTTGGTTTTGATGCTGCTGTTGTTGTTGCTGTTGCTTTATTGTTGTGGTTATTGTTGTTGCTTCTATCCATTTGAACTTGTGTCTCCCTTCAATGAACCACAACTTCAAGTGGATGATATTTACTGATTTTTCGTAAATTTGTGAATTAAGGTTTGCTTATTTTGATTTTTAGACACATATCTCATTCGCTATACCTGTGATTTTTTTGGCTAAAACAGATTTGAAACTATCATATTCGCGAGTAAATAAGTCACGTCACGTTGTGCAAATTGAGGCAATATCATGTATCAGCGATGATGATGCTATATATGATGACAGCTATTGACCGCTTAGTCAATAGTATCATAAATTCATAATATTATTATTACTTATATATCCTGGTTGGGTCATAAATTACACTATGATGTGGTCTATGTTGTGACGTGTAACGTTATAGCAAGACATTGACATTGTCCAGCGTGAAACAACTGATAAAACTACCGACGGTTTTCCCTATCAGTGCAAATCTACACTGTCGGTTTAAACCTGTATATTTGGCATTCAGACCAGAACATTTCAAGCGGTAATAAACATTAAAAACATTATAATTTTTTAACTCTAGATATGTAAATAATGTTCACCAACTTCACGTAAGTGTATTTCTTTTAAAATTTAGGACTTTTAGAGTAAAACCCTGTCATCCCTGCCAGTCACTGAGACAATAACAGTAAAGGTGGCCCACAGATGAGTTTTGGTGAATTAGGCTACAACAGTAAAAGTGTAAATATCAAATCAATGCTTGTGTGGTGCGGCATGGTAGTAGTTCCTATGGTGGTATGACAGAAGACTGCAGGATCCAGCGTCATGTATAATGGTATAAATCTCCATGGTGATATATAATGGTAGAGGTCTCTATGGTGGTATGGCAGAAAACTGCAGGATCCAGCGTCATGTATAATGGTAGAGGACCATATGGTGGTATGGCAGAAGACTATAGGATCCAGCGTCATGTATAATGGTAGAGAACCATATGGTGGTATGGCAGGAGACTGCAAGATCCAGCGTCATGTATAATGGTAGTGGTCCATATGGTGGTATGGCAGAAGACTGAAGGATGCAGTGTCATGTATAATGATGGAGGTCACTATGATGGTATGGCAGAAGACTGCAAGATCCAGCGTCATGTATAATGGTAGAGGACCATATGGTGGTATGGCAGGAGACTGAAGGATGCAGTGTCATGTATAATGATGGAGGTCCCTATGATGGTATGGCAGAAGACTGAAAGATCCAGCGTCATGTATAATGGTAGAGGACCATATGGTGGTATGGCAGGAGACTGCAGGATACAGTGTCATGTATAATGGTAGAGGTCACTATGATGGTATGGCAGAAGACTGCAAGATCCAGCGTCATGTATAATGGTAGAGGTCCATATGGTGGTATGGCAGAAGACTGAAGGATGCAGTGTCATGTATAATGATGGAGGTCACTATGATGGTATGGCAGAAGACTGCAAGATCCAGTGTCATATATAATGGTAGAGGTCCATATGGTGGTATGGCAGAAGACTGAAGGATCCAGCGTCATGTATAATGGTAGAGGTCCATATGGTGGTATGGCAGAAGACTGAAGGATGCAGTGTCATGTATAATGATGGAGGTCACTATGATGGTATGGCAGAAGACTGCAAGATCCAGTGTCATATATAATGGTAGAGGTCCCTATGGTGGTATGGCAGAAGACTGCAAGATCCACCGTCATGTATAACGGTAGAGGTCTCTATGGTGGTATGGCAGAAGACTGAAGGATGCAGCGTCATGTATGATGGTAGAGGTCCCTATGGTGGTATGGCAGAAGACTGTAGGATCCAGCGCCATGTATAATGGTAGTGGTCCCTATGGTGCTATGGCAGAAGACTGCAAGATCCACCGTCATGTATAACGGTAGAGGTCTCTATGGTGGTATGGCAGAAGACTGCAGGATCCAGCCTAATGTATAATGGTAGAGGTTTCTCTAGTGTATGGCAGAAGACAGCAGGATGCAGCGTCATATATAATGGTAGAGGTCCCTATGGTGGTATGACAGGATTCAGTGTCATGTATGATGGTAGGGTTCTCTATAGTAGCACCCACTCTTTGACTCACTGCCTAGATAAGCACCAATGCATTATAGGTTCGTTACCGGGACTTGACTGGTTTCACTAATTTACATGTTCATCACTCAACTTTATCAACTATAATATACACCTCGTACAAAACCTGATCTAAAGTATGATTACTTTGTCATCTAATTCATTGATGTATTGTATGAGTCATTCATTGATTCATCGACACATTGGCTTATACATTCGTTAACTCGTTGTGCCATCCACTTGTTTTTCTTCAAATGGAGATAATTATTTCATGTTTTCATTTGGGTGTTTTTTAATGTGGCAATAATGCTAGCTCACAACACAGACCACATTATAGTGTAATTTATGACCCAACCAGGATATATAAGTAGTAATTATATTATGAATTTATGATACTATTGACTAAGCGGTCAATAGCTGTCATCATTATATAGCGTCATCATCGCTGATCAATAATGGCTTGATCCGCAATAATCATTATAATACCGTGCACGGAAATTAATAATAATAATATGCCACATTCTCCCGAATAATACAAAGCACATCATCATTTGTTGTCTGATATCGACGGGTCGTAAAAGGCATTTTGAAAAGTGGCAGATGTGATCCTTTAGTATCGCCTTCAAGGGTTAAATCAATCACAGTAAATATCTAGACCTGAAACTACCGTCATATCTACGATTCTATGCATAACTTGTGAAGTAGAGAGAGTTCGAAGTGTTTTAAGCCACAGCCTGGCACTGACATCGACTTAAATGTTGAGGGATGCCGGTCTCAACCATAAGATATGCCGCTCCTAATCTGGTCCCAGACAGAAAATTACAAATGTAAGACAACTACACCATTGTGTGTGAAGCCGAGAAGAAACCACTGCTTGGGCTTTACTCTACTTCTAGGTACTGGAATCACAATTTCATTACATTTCCTAACAAAAACATTCCACATAGACAATGACAGAGTCTAGTCTCACACACAGAAGTGATCTAAACCATCAGAGCTGCCGCTCTTAATCTCGCCTCAGACACCGCTCTTTAAGTCACAGCAAATCAATACATAAGACAACAACATCATTGTGTGTGAAGCCCGGGTCGTAGCCGATGTTTAATGTTATATGTCCTCATGATACAGGCATCACAATGTAATTACATAAATAATGTCACATTTCACAATAAAGTCGTTGCTCGTTCAGCTTCAGCAGTTACTGTTGCTTGCTAGGGTAGTGGTTAGCACCGCTGCCTTTCACACTAGAGTTCGGGGTTCGGTTCCCGGTCTCGGCGGTTTGACAGAAACAAAAATGTTACTTCCCCATCCACGTGTAAAACTCAGTATTGTGGGGACCGAAAGGTAGCGTGCTCGGCCTCAGACCGCCAGGGTTTGAATTTCGAATCATTTGTCTGGAGGACAGTGTCATCTCATTCATCTAACTATTCTCAGGAGGTTCTCCTGGCCCAGTTTAACCTATATGTGCACAAAGGTGGCCTAAAGCCCGATTTATTTCATTTCATTTGTTGCTTGCACTGATGTTTCTTTGCACCAGATTATATGTATTCTTCACACTGTACAGACTGCCTTGTTTCATATAACAAAGTGTAGTTTAACAACACAACGGGGAGAGATGCATATGCACTGTTAGCATGTTACAGAGAGGCTCTGAAATATCAGTACAGCAGGGATGTCATTAGAGAGAGCAGCATATATGACCTATGACCTAATCATGTATGGTCACAGTGAAACACACCCACTTCAATCTGAATACTATGAACTCTTTTCAAATAAATATTTGATAGGATGGGAGAGTCATTTTTTAAGTTTACATCAAACACGATAAGATAGTAGTTGAAATAAGAGTTGTTTCTGTAACAAATCTGAAGATAAAGGAGTTGTTTCTATATCAACTTTAAAAATTAATGAAAATTAATAAAAAATAAAATCCAAATCCAAAGTACAATAAAAAATCGAAATGTTTCACATAACAGAAATAAAAAATATTCAACTATAGCAAGCTACAGCATGTTTCTGTCGTAAATTGACAGTGTTGTAATAATACTGAGGTATGATGCACAAACCTTTACCCAGCGTCGAACCAGTTACTCCTGGCGAGCTTTTCCTGAGCAGGTGAAGTTATTATTATTAAGTAACACTGAGTTGATTGATGAGGTTTATGTAGAAAACTACATGAAAGCTAATCAGGCTCATATGTAATGCATTTACTAATCTACACCCTGAAATGGCTTAACATCTGATTTAATGAGCTTTTATAGTCGGTGTTGGTTCCACACTTTACCACCGTCTGCCATACAGGGACACCATCAAACTAGACTTAATGGTGTACGAGGGAATATATTCTGTTTTATTTGTGTTACTACTGTGAGGCCAATTCACATTTAAAAATGTTTGTTCTCCTCATTTATTTTCACTTATTCAAGGGACATATGCAGTTACCATGGTTAAGGTTCAAAATAGTTTTTTTATGCTAATGACCTTTCACCGTGTTTACGCTTCATTCTGGCAAATACTTATCAAATACCATTCTGAATTACATTTAAAGAACACAACGTATAATGAGTATTGAAAATGATTAACACATTGCAGGAAAAAAAGAATGAATCAATCAATCTATCAATCAATCAATCAACCAATCGATCAATCAATCAATCAATCAATCAATCAATCAATAAAAAAACAAATCTTGGACAAAAAAACTAATGTTTTCATAATTTAGTGAGAGAAAAACACAACCAGCGTAGAAGGCAGTGACTTGTTAGGCCTAATTGTATGACAAAAATATGAGTGAAAAACGATGAAAAAAAGCTGGCACGAATGTAATCATCTGCCAAAAACAATAAACGTATCTGATGGAATGACCAAGCATTGGAATGGGTGGTCAAGCCCCATTTCATTTTTTTCGTTTCTTTTTTTGCATGTTTTTTTATGCATGGTGGTTGGTTGAAGTCTGGCCAATTCATTTTTTTTCACTTATTTTTTATTTTTTAACTTTGACAAGTCTTTGGCAAGACTCTTTAGACAGCCCCTTAGTCCATCGTCTGTAACGCTGGCTCAGCATCAAACCAATATTGGGTCAATATATCATATTGGCTGGGGTAGGCCTTCAATGAATTTGACATATACTATGACGCGTGGCACTATTCAGTATTTGAAACAAAAATGCTCAAATTTCACCAGCAGCTATTAAACAAATTTGTTATTTTGAATTATTATGATTTTACTAAAAGTATACCTGGAACACCACTCAAACGGTTCTGTTTTTACACTGCAGCCATATGTAGGCCTATATAGATGGGTAAATAGTTTTTATTTGGCGAAAATCTTAGCATTTACAGTGTTATTTTGTTTAGGTAAAAGAGAAAATTATTGTCCGCGAGTAATGAAATTGCTTCCAGTGATTGATAGAGGCAGCTGCTGCACATTTCGGCCCCATTTAAACCGGGCTGTTTAACGGCCTGTTGATTTCCTTAGGTACTTTTTCCTAATATATTCTTCCCAATAAGGGATTTATGATGCCGCGGCGGATATTTCGTTGTCCCGTAAATTCTCTCTTTTACGCCCTTTCTTCATCCTAAGATGTCTTTAGGAACGTCATATATCAAATTGTTTTTTATGATCACTTTATGAGCTGCATCATTGCACATTGCGCCATTTAAGATCAAAGCTGCATTATGTCGACCTGTATTAACCCTTAGCATCCTAGGACCGACTTACAATTGATTAAAAAACAACAGTGAAAACAAGGCATAATTCAAGGAGGAAATATCTGAAAGCTTTAGTGTTAAATAATATCTTGAAAACGTTTTTTTCACAGCAAACACGAGACGTTCACCTTATCTAATTTTAATGCTGGTCTATCGTCAGCGACGCTGGCCCAACATTAAAACAACGTTGTCGGCAGGTTGTTTGTTGCAAGAGAAGAAGTCTGGTCGCCACTCCTACGTTTGCTCAATATGTAGTAATGTATGGACAAAGAGCCTCAAAGAGTATGTTTATTATGACTTTTTATTGCTCAAAAACAAAATTCACTAGAAATAGAGGGTATCTAGAGCTCAAAGAGTAGTTATATAAAGCACAGAGTAATATAGAGCACATAGGATGATGATATAGAACGTCCGGAGCTTAGAGGCTGGTAATATAGAGCACAGAGGGGGATTTATATAGAGCGTCTAGACCATAGAGTGTGGTATATAGAGCGTCTAGAGCACAGAGGGTGGTATTATAGAGCGTCTAGAGCATAGAGGGTGGTAATACCCTTCACCACCCCTGAACATGGTATTCCCAGCGGGGAGAGGGAACGAAGCAGGAACAAGTCAAACACGTACACATCTCTCCACAAATCATGCAATCATAGGACGTTGGACATATTCTGTAGGTAATGTTGCAGACGGTGGCCCACCATCAAACTACACATGGCCAACATCTCCTGTTTGTTTGGCAGACAGCAAACCTGATCAACTTGAAAAACATCTGAATCGGGCTAATTGTTGATTCACAGTCCTGGGCGAAGTTTATTAGGTGGCCTTCGCGACGTAAATGTTATTGTTATTAATGGTATCATCGATTCTAGGTGATTCAAATCCAAAACGATAATTAAATATAATATATTATAATTATACTGATATGTTAATATAAAGTAATCAATATGTTTTATAGGATTAAAAATTCAACAAAAAAGATACTATCACAGTATATTCGGTAATATCTTATTACATATTCCATAATTCGCTAGAATAGCTTTCTGTTATTGCATATTAGAGATTAAATATAAATCTCATCTTCTACACCTCATTACAATGTACATTTATGAAGTGATGAAAAAAAGAAGGTACTTTTCAATGTTTTTGTGACACAATGTTAGCACTTTCCTCTGACTTCACATATGCACTCTTTGAAAGGAGCGGGTTGTTAAAAGCTTCTATCTGAGACGATGTTTCCAGATGGAAATGGCATCACTCCAGAGTCCCAGCAAATACAATATGTCATTCCTTTTTCGGTTTAATATTGTCCAGCGTCGTAAAACGGTAGGCCAGCATAATAGCATCGTTCTATGGCCAAGTCCTTCCACAGACACCAGAGGATAAAGCGAATCAGTTGAGCCAATGCTCAATCAACATCTCTAGTGAACCCGCTCAACTGGGAAATGACCGTCTCCAGAGCCTTCAGAGCCAAAGTGTGTAAAAATAACATCGGCTAAATGTTAGCTCATGCTCTTTTTCAGTAGCCTAATATTTAGCCGGATGTAGCACACGTATCTGTAGAAATATAGAGGGTCTCTTTCACTGTACTGTACTGGGACATGGCTCTCTGTGAATGCTCGTTAACATGCCTTGATATGGGATACCCGCTGGTGAAGTCATTAAACATTTAACTTTCTCCTCGCCAGACATTCCACTACGGGGGCTCCACTAGCAATGACAAATCCCCACTTTGATATCAGTTGGAAAGTATATATCAACGTTACTCTATTAAGGGAAGGCTGCTTGTGTTTTACCCGAAAAAAAAACAATACATTTTCGAAAAGGCTGTTTTTTGTATTTCATTCATCTTAGTTGTTTAGCATGTGTAACAGGCACATTAATTCTTACTTGCAGTTTTCACCTTGAGATGTGAATGGCTGTCATAGTTCCCAACTAAATATGCTCAACGTCAAAAAAATATGTGATGTATAGCAATATATGTATTAATTGCTCTATATTTTGACAAAAGAGCCTGAAATTATAGCCGAAAACATGGTCTGAAGAATGAATAAATAAATGAATGAATGACACGGCTGCTCTGCATAATAATGAATCATTAAAAAAGGGGGCATGTGAGACTTTTTTTGTTTCATTAAAACCTTGCTATTAAAGAGCGGAGTTACCCCACACGTGTAACACTCATGTGGCAAAGCCATTAAATCAGCGGCCCGAATTGATTTAAATAACTAAGTAAACGGTAAAACAGCACAGCAGCTTGTCAAGACATACAACAATTTTGTGGTTAATAAAGAAAAGTGTCAGCACTAGTCTCACAAGCATGTTTAATGTAATACAAGCTGATGAGGGGGGGGGGGGGCTGTCTTCCAATCCTGGGGCTAACAATATCAACAATAACACCAACGTTAAAATTTAAAAACGTTAACAATCAGTTGATTGGTTATAAGAGATAAATCCCAGCCAATCACTTCTCCATGATTAAGACTAAGTTTTGCATCTTATATGTTTCCAAAAATGTGCCAGATTTCTAATTTGATTTAGCATCAATGGAATCCTTATAAATTTGACAAACATCAAAAAATCATTTTCATTATGTTTCCTCACAATTATTAAATTGTTCAATGATATAATTTTGCTTTGCTGAGGTTGCTTAAAAAATTCATATTTTTTATACCAGACGAAAATCCCAATGTAAACTTTCTGTATCAGTGATCCTGGATAGTAATTATTTCATCTTGTTTGCATGTAGTATTTTATTAATATAAACATGGTAAATTCTACATTTTTCTGATTATTTTTTGTTTGACAAGCTCTTGCTCCGGTATGTGTTGTCTACTTATTTTTTACTTTTTTCCTGTTCATTTAAAGTCCATTTGAAGTTGGGTTGGACACAATTTTGAGCATCGAATAAATTTCAAAAAATTAACTTCTGAGATATTTTGGACAGTTTATATTATATATTTGTCATAAATCCATTGATTTTACCTGACACCAAAGCGAAATGAACTGAATTGGTTTTTTAGGCCACCTCTGTGTACATATAGGCTAAACTGGGCCAGGAGAAACTCATAATGATTGCATAACACCAGCTTAGCGCTTGAGACACCCAGCTATATCTCCACATTATTAGTCACCATTATACAATAACTGATGTCGCAAATAGCACAGTAAAGTAGGTGGGTTGTCATGATTCACTATGTACCGTGCACATTGTGGGCCAGTAAAGTAAGTGGGTTGTCATGATTCACTATGTACCGTGCACATTGTGGGCCAGTTAAGTAGGTGGGTTGTCATGATTCGCTATGTACCGTGCACATTGTGGGCCAGTTAAGTAGGTGGGTTGTCATGATTCGCTAAGTACCGTGCACATTGTGGGCCAGTAAAGTAAGTGGGTTGTCATGATTCACTATGTACCGTGCACATTGTGGGCCAGTAAAGTAAGTGGGTTGTCATGATTCACTATGTACCGTGCACATTGTGGGCCAGTAAAGTAAGTGGGTTGTCATGATTCGCTATGTACCGTGCACATTGTGGGCCAGTAAAGTAGGTGGGTTGTCATGATTCGCTATGCACCGTACACATAGTGGGCCAGTAAGGAAGGTGGGTTGTCATGATTCGCTATGTACCGTATATGGCAGTAAAATGTCCGTATGGCGACATTTAAAAGTATAATGAAACATAATGTTTTTACACCCCAGTATGACACTCAAATAGTGGGATAGTCCACATTGTGTCATACAATCATGGGATGGAGCACCACAGTGTTAAGATGTGGTACTTTAATGAAGGAATAATACTATAACATTGCACTAGCTGTAGTGTAAAAATATTACATCCACATCATTACATATGGTATTAAAAGTTATCAGCATACTGTCACAATAGGATGCTATATTATCAAAATCTAAAGTAATAGTATTAAGATATGATACTAATTCCCCCAAACATGCTATTATAATGTATATATATATGACATTAACTAGTCGATTTGTGACATTTTGTTTAACTGTATATGACAGTGTGAGTTCTGGTGATAAAATTATATGTGGAGATATTGTATTCAACATCAGCATATAATGTCAGAATATGGCTTTATAAAGTGTGAATATAGCAATCTAATTGGCAATACAGTAGTGAGTAGAACTTACTGTGAGCACTCTCTCTTAGGAGCAGCCAACCTCCTATGCGAGGCCACTTGGCTATTCTCAAAAATGGCATTTTGTATACAAATGAATCTCCTATGTGCAGGCACATATATTAAAAGGCCACTTTAACTGTGTCGCAATGGTGGCGTGACCAAAATCTGCTGAAGGCAGGTCAAAACGTTGCAATTACAATCGTTTCACAACAAGTTCCAAAGTGAGTAAAATTTAACCACAGATCTGACATTTTAGTATCCTAGATCAAAGCCATTATAATGGCATGATATTGTTGTATTATGGACATACGTGACACTTAAATATCCGCATATGTTATTATATAATGTGATATATTAGTAATATAATTGAAGGATGTATTACATATTATAATGTTCTATATCAAGCTTGCTATAGTGTGGAAATATGGTATTGTAATATCAGGATAATATGTCATGTAAAAATCAGAATGTCACTTTAATGCTACGATATGGCACTATTATTATATTGCATGTTAACATTTCAGGATCAAACAAACTTTTTCTTGGTGGCTACCTGGGATTCGCATTGTTACGGTCACAATAATGGTTACATTTTATTTTTGAAATTTTCTCTGAAAGTAAAGGGTTTCTGCCTTTAAAATCCAAGTTCAGGTATAGATTATAAGAGTATTCTAATCATTCTAACTGGTTTTTGTGCTCCGTAGGTGATTTCGAAGACGATGTATCGAAATAAAAAGATGTTTATTCTCAAAACACTTAGAGACAAAAAGGCACTGGTTTATACGCATATTTGTCATATTTTCTAATTCAAGAGTTTGAATGGTATGCTTAAATGCAAAATTAAAATGTTCTTTACTACTCCTCTTCTGCTCCTTCATAAAAAATATTGTCTTCAAGTATATTACAATAAAGCCATATAACCTCCACATTATTTTTAAATTAGGTTTTTTCTGTCTATAATAATGTTGATTGACTGATAAAATTGACAATGTAAGGGTGAATTTGGCGGCCATTTTGAAAATCTCTTTAGGTCCAGATCAAATAAAATTGTCCTAAGGTAGATTAGAGTAAAGCTATAACACATCCAGATTGTTTTTGATTTTTAATTGAGTGTTTTCTGTTCATAATAAAATTGGCAATTTAAGGGTGAATTTGGCGGCCATTTTGAAAATAATCTGTACCTCTAGTGCACACACATAAAAGCTGACAACCGGTCGGGTTTTCATCATAAGAGGTCTGAGAATACATCTAGCAAGGTTTTAGGTATACACACAAAAATCGACACGAAAACCTTAAATCAGCTCTTTTCTGATTCCTGGCCAACTGACTACAACGCATGACAATGCTTTAACTGTGACTAATGATGGGCCTGTTGTTTTTTACCAGATACATATTATCATATTGTAATGTCTGCTTGTTTTGATAACATCGCATGACAAGTGTGGGTGCCAAGTGTGATAAATGTATCCATTTCATGTATTTCGGTACATTATATTGCAGCATCATTCACCCACAATTGCTATGAGCTGCTGCTGGCTGAATGATGTATGAACGCTGGGCCAGCGTCACAGAGACTGGTCCAACTTCTATAGATAATTCCGCCACCATTGCATTGAGCTGCTGTAGCCGCTGGAGAATAGATCTTCATATCAGAGTAAATCAGGTTATTTTGGCGGCGCAGCATGTCTGCTGACAGAGGGTATGGTAATAACACGATGACCATCAGACTGGACCAGGGTCACCTTCTGAATGTCAAATGTAAGACTCAACTATATAACCGGATGAGGGGAAATCTTATTACGATCAGGATATGATCAAAATGGTCTCCGAAAGTCAGCTGTTTCAGGTCAGTTCTACTCATCACCTCTGTTCAGCCCCGTGTTAGATCTTGCACAGGAAAGATGGATTAGTTACAATAAGATAGAACACCTAGACAAAGTCGACTGCGAAATGTACGTCGAAAGTGTCTATGTTAAATCTCAGCTGTTGACGATCAGCTGTGGTGGAAAGTCAGTATTTGAAGGTTTGTTTGACGACATCTAAAGGTTAACTTTTAAAGCTTAGCTGTTGAAAGTGAGGTTTTGGAAGTCAGCTACTATTTAAAGTTAAATAAATTCAGCTTAATGTAACGTGCCAAAGTCGAGATTATGCCATACTCCTATCTAATGACAGTAATGGTTCTTCATAGCTCACAGTAGTATGGACAACACTGCTCACTCCAGGCGTTTTGGCAGTTTGGAGCACCATGTATGCACAGCCCCGATGACAAACATCCACTACGACATGGAAGTGTTGTGCTAAGTGCATGAGGGCAATTAAATAGTTCACAATAATGTAGAGTGTTGACCTTCATACAGATTTCGGCCGCTGCACTGTGGAGTTATATCACTATATTAGCAGCTGTAGGAGCAGTTATGAGTGTAGAATCATCCCATGTATCAATACACCGCATAATGATAGTAGTTTTTCTGACTCTGCACAGACCTGCAGATGTCAACCTCAACTATGACCTTGAATATATAACTTGCCCTGCAACCACGTGACTGGGGATTCCCTATCATATAAGGATGTGCAAAGGCTAACCTGTGATGACCACAAGCTAACCCTCTGTGATGTGTGTGTTTGGTTTGACGCCAGAATACACAAACGTTTTTCACATACTGAGCTAAATTAACTCTTGTAGCCCGCTGTTCGATCCAGGGGGTGTCTACAATACTTTATTTCCAGAAAGCAATTACTGTTGTTTATCTTTACAACATTGACTGCTTACTTAAATAGCAGATATTTATACCAAACAGCAGTGTGTCTATGATTGGCTGCTATCATAACTTAAGCTCATGCAGGTGGTAACTGCTGACTAGGAAAGTAATCAGTTTAACCCTTTCACTACTGGCAGTGATGTCCCCCAAAGTACTGGGCCCATATGTATGACGTCATATAATCAGGTCGTCGTGGCGACGGCCCACGTACTTTAGTGTACCCAATTTAGGCTGTCGTAGCGAAGGCCCACGTACTTTGGTGTAACCCAATTTAGGCTGTCGTAGCGAGGGCCCACGTACTTTAGTGTACCCAATTTAGGCCGTCGTGGCGAAGGTCGTCGTACTGAAAGGGTTAATACTACTCTTCGCCCATGTTTTAAGACCGGCTGCTCTCCTACCTTAAGCTGACACAGGTGGTCATGGCGCTTTATCGTTAATAAGGGTTATTAATTTATTTGTATTTATACTCTTTGTATTTATCGTGACCTGGTCCATTAACAGCCAATTATATTCAGCCATACAACCTGCTCCCGCTACATACGAGCCAATAAAGAATGCTGTAAAAGTACAAATGTATGTGTCACAAAAGATCAATATTGACTATGTGAATTAAGGTCTGATAGAATGAGAGTGGAGATGTGATATACTATATGATGATCTGTAAGACGCAACATCATTTAATGTGATATACCATATGATGGTATAAAATACAACACATACAAATGATATCAATGTGATACACATATAAAATGTAGTTGCTCTGGAAACATGATTCGAGCATAAAACCACGACGATCGGCGTTGAGCACTATAACTGTCAATCAACGAGGCTCCTAACACTATTTTAAATAATTGGAAAATTAAAATGTATTGTGCCTTTAAAACCTGAACAAAGAAAGCAGGAACGAGTCGCGATTTCTGGCATGAGAGTCACAAGCGGCCAATGACACCAGCGCCATTCCCCTTATTACAGGTTATGAGTTGTGTTTTCAAAACTCTTCTTGATGTCTTGACGTGTCGTGGACAGACATGACTTTGTGACCCTGGCATTAGGCTTTACTTCAGATAACCTGGTTATTATAAAAATGTCTCTAATGTTTTATTAACGTTGACTCAGTGTTGTGTTAATGTTGTCAGAACGTTACAGTTCAAACTATGCCTGTGTACCATGAGAAACATGGTACACCATGCATGTGTAAAGGTGTAAGATGTGAAACTGACATAAAATCGGGCTACATTGTGTCTACATTTCGATAATGGGCAGGGTTAAATACAAATATTTCCCACTCTTTCCTTTTCTCTCCAACTCTCTGCCTCCGCCTCTTTACCCATTGACTTGTTAACAACTTCCCACTCTCTCTCACTCTCGCTACCCCTGGCTTTTCGCCCTTTGACTGATTATCATTAAGGAACTTTCCATGTAAACGTGCCAAACGGCATGGGGAAACTGTATCAGAAATGATATTCACAGCCATGACGAATTTTTTTATTCGAAAATGTGTTGAGTAAATGTAACATTTAAATATGTTGTTTCTTGATTTTTGAATTTGGTTAAATATTTTTGAGGGTTGTGAATATTGTATGAATGAGACGTAGACCTACCATTACATCTTAAAGCTAAAACTGTTTTGATTTACAATGGTGATTTCTCATTTGCACATGATATGCTTCAGTCACATTCTTTTAAAAAGATGTCTGTAAACGCCTAAGCTATATACTTTAAATTTACAACCATGATACAATTAACCAATTAAGCTCTACTGAATGTACTTAGGTGCAGATTTCCATAAAATAGATTTACACCACAATGGCTCTGTTTATCAAGAAATAACATCTGCATGTGTTTTTTTATTAACAAAGCTATTGTAGTAAATTGCAGTACCTTTGTTAATAAAGATCGTTCACATAGCAAAGCGCTGCTGAAATCTGAAGTGGTCTTAAATTGGACGTAGTCAGCTGATTGTTCAACGTTGGTCTACCGTTGCCCTAACATTCGCGTCACGGAATCTACCCTTGGCCCCATTGGTATGCTGCCCAACCGGGTCATGTAACTGCTTTGTGAATATGTTCTCACGGCTTTCTAGGTATGATTGTTTATTTTTTTGTTAACTTCCAACTCATTTGTATTTATACTCCGGCACTAAGTAGAGTTTGTTAGCAGGAGCATTTGTATAAAGTATTTAAATGGTCCATCACGTGGAACCCATAATAAATCTCAAACCAGGTAAACACAACACTAAACGTGATTAAAAGTCATTGGCCGATCTCCCAAACTAATACTGAAAAAAAATGAACATGAGCTCACAGCAAAACATACGCGAGACGTTGACTGATTAGCATTAGCCCTACATGGGTTGCCAGCATTAGTCCCACCTTGGCCGGCGTCTCTTGGTTCATAGTTGGCTGGATACCTCAACATATCTCGCTATGGTCACCGACTGACTGACTGACTGACTGACTGACTGACTGACTGACTGACTGACTGACTGACTGACTCACTCACTCACTCACTCACTCACTCACTCACTCACTCACTCACTCACTCACTCACTCACTCACTCACGGTACGGCGCGGCGCGGCGCAGCGCAGCGCAGCACAGCACAGTACAGTACAGTACAGTACAGTACAGTACAGTACAGTACAGTACAGTACAGTACAGTACAGTACAGTACAGTACAGTACAGTACAGTACAGTACAGTACAGTACAGTACAGTGCAGTACAGTACAGTACAGTACAGTACAGTACAGTACAGTACAGTACAGTACAGTACAGCACAGCACAGCACAGCACAGCACAGCACAGCACAGCACAGCACAGCACAGCACAGCACAGCACAGCACAGCACAGCACAGTACAGTACAGTACAGTACAGTATTCACTTCTCTCACTCACCCATTAACTTACACTGGCGACGTCATGACCGATATTCAGATGACTTAAGCTCAAATTGTGGACATGGTGAAATATGTATCCACCGAAATTGACCTTCTTTGTGATGTTTGACAGCTCGGTGACACCATTCTGTGAAAACATTGACACATCGTGAACTCTCGCTCATAACCAAGGTTACGTGACATGAGGGCTTATAACTAATTTACAGTGCTTGTTGATATCCAGCATAGGCTCTGGCCTAACATGAAATCAACATTGATTCAACATATTGTGTTTTCTGAGTACTGGTCACGTGGTCAGGATATCAGAGTTAACCAGGCTGACCATGAAATAGGGTTTGTCTACAAAGCATAGATAAGATCAATTTGAGTACCTAAAGTCGTAAAATCTAAATCGCCGAGAATGTGTAGATATGCGCACATTGTACATTATTCTGTATCTTGACGTCATATTTCCTCCTCATTATTTAAATGTTCATCACTGACTGCGGCTGTAAAATCCCCACAAACACTAATTAGTATCCCTTAGTGCAAGAGCATTAGGGTTGAACCTGGAATAAAATTGCAGAAAGCTGATTTTTTTAGGAATGATACATGGACATCTCCCCAGACGAATTCCGAAGATGCCCCAAAAATCCCCCTTGTGCATTTTTTTTAATTCAAGATGGCCGCCACCATGTAACGCCATTATCGAAAAAAATAGGGGTATACCATAATTCCTCACTTTTGCAGTTCGAAAACATTATTTAGGTGTCTCTACTTATGTTTGAGGACACAAAGAGTTCATCCAGATGATCTGAAACGATATCAGTACTTTTCTCAAGATGGCCGCCACCATGTAACGCCATTATCGAAAAAATAGGGGTATACCATAATTCCTCACTTTTGCAGTTCGAAAAAAATATTTAGGTGTCTCTACTTATGTTTGAGGACACAAAGAGTTCATCCAGATGATCTGAAATGATATCAGTACTTTTCTCGATACCAAAAATCCAAGATGGCCGCCATATTGATATAGTGAGTATGTTGAGCGATCTCTTAAAAAAACGAAAATATGAGGTAACTATCTCGTTGTTGAGCCTAAAATGTATTTTTTGTCTAAACCCATGGAGTCTAGCACTTATTTAGATCACCAATATTTTATTATATTGAATTTATCAACATAAATCCCACATACCGGTAGTTTAATGTTATGTAACACCATATAACGTCATTTTTCCAAAAAAAAAACAGGAATATACCACAACTCCTCACTTTTACAGTTAAAAAAAAATATTTTGGTGCCTCTACACAAAAAGCTCATCAACAGGATCAGAAATGATATCATTCCTTTTCTTATCTCCACAAATCCAAGATGGCGACCATTATGTGAAGCGTCCCCCCCCCCTTCAGAAAATCACGTACATGCCATAATCATCATGTTGTTGAAACTTTTTTTTCAGGGCCATGGAATCTAGAATATTATTCTATCACCAATTTTTTAAATAGAATGTGCTTATCAACACAAAATCCAACATGGCTGCCATATTGGTTAGCTCTTTTAGCGCAGATGCCACGATTAAGCGATGTCCAACTGCTTTTTCATATGGGAATATAGATATAGAATGATCAAATGTAAAAAAATATCATATGTCAGAAATCATTGATTAAAAATTCTAACATCTCTCATCTTTAAATATAAGGGTATTTTTCATTCATTTGAAGCTTGAGATAGCGTAAGAAATTCCAGTTTCAAACACAGCGACTAATTCCAATGTAGGTATATCATATAGTATGCCTATATAAAATGTTTTTCGATTTTGGTTAAGTATTAGTTGTGATTATTATTGTGAATGTACATAATAACAGAACTAAGAACAATATTACACCAGATTGAACACGTTTAACGTCAGGATATGATAGTTTTATGTCAGGATATATGAATATGATATCAGGATATGACACTTTAATATCATGATATGTAATATAATGTCCAAACATTGGTGTTTAATATAGCAAAATTACGTTATGATGGCTCAATACAGCTTTATAAAGGCAGTATATAGTGGCTAAACATCACGTTGCTGTATTAAAATGAAAAGATATACATCATATTATCACGAAATGCATTACAATTTCGTGATATATCATTTTAACATCACTATGACATTTTAATGTCAGGATATGACATTTGAATATTAGGATATGGTACTTGAATATTATGATGTGACTTTATACATTGATGAAATGACACATTGAGGTCACAATATAGCATTGTAATGTGATGGTGTGTCATTATAATGACAAACATGCTATTTAATATCGAATATTGTATAATAGACTTGTCGGATTATGACATTAAAATAGGAAAAACAGTTCGAAGTCAGGATCTGGCATATTTATGCCAGGATATTGGATTGTAATTTATCAGAATATGACACTTTAACGTCATGAGTTGGTATTATAATGTTCAAAATTTGTCCTTTTATATCACACAATAAGATTTGAAAGTCAAGATATTCAATTTTTTATGATAGGATATGACATTATCAAATCAAGATATGGCGGGCTTGGCGGCATTCTAATGTGACATTATAATGACTGAATATGACACTAAAATATTTTATTGTGACCATAGAATTTCAGGCTTTGTCACTTTGAAGTCTGGATATGGCATTTTAATGTCAGGATATTATATTGTCATGTCAAGGTATAACATTTCAATAACATTATATTGACAGACGCACGTTACCATATGGTAATACAGAATCGACATAGATCATTCCAATATCAGGCTGGCACATGTCAGCTCAACATATATAGGCCTATCGCAATATAATTCAGTAAGTAAAGGCCTCTACATTGCTCAAATACCGGTACTCCAAAACTGCCAGCAACAAAAGCACTTCGGAAGATTCAATAAAATGGAAAGTAATTAGATAGCGTTAAGACACATGCTCTTTGAACAGCATGTGGCCTTGCCCTCTTTTACTTTAATTTCCTCTTACACTAAAATGTCATATTGTGATGTTAATATGCTATATCATGATATTTAATATCGTGACAATACACTAAAAGATCCTGTCACTTTAATACCATACCGTGATGCTTAACCACCATATCCTGCATTTATAAAGCTGTATCCAGACATCATAACGTCATTTTACTATAATAAAGAGCAATATTTGGACATTACAAAACCATATCATGACGTTAATGTTTCTTGTCCTCATATTATCGTGACATAAAGAGATCATATCCTGACGATAAACTGTGACATCAATTAATTTAATGTCATATTCCGATATTCTGATGTAAAATCATCTCATTACAACACCATACAATGCCATAACTTCATTACGAAATATATATATCCTAATATTCAAAATGTAATATCTTGATATTTAAATGATATATTTCATGATATTAAACATATTGACATTCGCAGATCAAAGACAAAAGTAAGTATTTAAAAGAGCATTGTTACAGGACGATTATCAAAGATGTCATGTACACATGTAACGTGTGAGGCGCAAGTCCTTATCTTGTAATTGATTTTTGCTAGAAAGCCTCCCTTCAACGTCACCTACTGCCCCAGCCAACACGGGGCATTAATCCAATTCTGTTTAATTTTTGTGCCAGCGTCGACGACGGTCAGCCCATATTAAAGCAGCATTGGATGAATGCCTCGTGTTTAAACTCCATTATGATACAGAGCATATTTTGCTGTACAGGAGGGTGTGGAATCTACAGTCTGGGAACGGATTTTATATCATGGTCGTTTGTAACCAACGCAAACTGAAAGAGCAGTCGCCCCAGAAAGAGTTATAAAAAGAGTGAGTTGCGGGTGCAGAGTGGCTTGTTCAAAGGGGGAGGGGGGATCTCACAAATCTAGACTATTTTGTACAACGATGTGCTCTATTTGTATTGGCCAAACATGTAGAAACTGTGACAGCTCGGATGATTGAAACGCAATAATTTCATTATTTACCTGAGATTAATTTGTAAACTTGACGAATCTCAATCTACATTTCTAGTGGGAAAGCAGTTCGAAAACACTCCAAAGCGTCACCCACCATGGTAGAATTAACTATAACTACCATGTGGGATTCATGTCGATAAACACAATATAATGAAATATGGTAATCTAAATAAGTTCCAGACTCCATGGGTTTGGCTAAAAAATACATTTTAGTTTCAACAACGAGATAGTTATCGCATATTTTCGGGTTTTTTAAGAGATCGCTTAACAAAATATTATGGCGGCCATCTTGAATTTGTGGTATTAAGAAAAGTACTGATATTATTTCTGATCATCTGGATAACCTCCTTGTACTTTAAAACATAGGTAGAGACACGAAAATCATTGTTTTAACTTCAAAAGTGGGGGATTGGGGTATAACCCTTTTTTTCAAATGGCGTTACCTGGTGTTATTCTGAATTAACTACTATGTGGGATTTATGTTGATAAATTCAATATATAATAAAATAATGGTGATCTAAATAAGTGTTAGATTCCATGGGTTTGGCCAATAAATACATTTTAGGTTCAACAACGAGATAGATATCTCATATTTTCGTGTTTTTTAAGAGATCGCTTAACATAATCAGAACAATATGGCGGCCATCTTGGATTTTTGGTATCGAGAAAAGTGCTGATATCATTTCTGATCATCTGTATCAACTCTTTGTGCCTTAAAACATAAGTAAAGACACCAAAATATTTTTTTCCTGACTACAAAGGTGAAGAATTAGTGTATACCCCTGTTTTTCCAAAATGGCGTTACATGGTGGCGGACATCTTGAATTAAAAAAAAATGCACAAGGGGGATTTTTGGGGCATCTTCGGAATTCGTCTGGGGAGATGTCCAGGTATCATTCCTGAAAAAATCAGCTTTCTGCAATTTTATTCCAGGTTCCTGTGTTTTTTTCACTAATGCTCTTGCACTATAAATAGCGCTCTTTATGTAGATACAATGGCAACTATACCGCAAACCAAGCCAAACAACACTAACTGCTGACTGGAAAAGTAATCAGTTACTGCTTCTTGTACAAAGATATAGCGACGTGTTTGACATTCACCCTTAAGCGCTGAACCATTTATGTTTAAACATTGGAGACTCAAGGTGTTTTTCAATTCCAAATTATCATAAATGTCTCAGTTAGTTCTTTCCGCTTTACTTGAATACCTATATTATGGGTTTACAGCCACCATGAATATTTTAATTCGTCACATGTTGACGTCTAAAGTCGATCCCGGACTGTAAGGGTTGTGGAATCTCATACATAATGACAACAACGGCTGATATGATAATTGAGCCATAATATTAGCGTCAAGCATCCGTGGTTATGACCCAATTGTGTCCACCTATTTAATATATTTATAGTACAATTATCTCTATTCAACTTCCACAATAAGTTATTATTCTGTATCTTGACGTCATATTTTCTCTGCATTATTTAAATGTCCATCACTGACTGCGGCTCTAAAATCCCCACAAACACTAATTAGTATCCCTGGTTTTGACGGAGGTCTATTCTACAGTATTCACATATAGTATATTCGATTTATGATCAGAATTTCAACAAAAGATGGATTGCTCTGCAGTCCCCCCCCCCGGTATTGACTGAGGCAGGCAATTGGTCGAAAGTATGATTCACACCTAATGTTTAAAATACTGGAAACAAAACATCTGGATTCATTTTGATGAATCTGATTGTATTCAATAAACACAAAAACTAAACAGTTCAAAAAAATATATTTATATTTCAGATAAATAATATAATCCAATGTTGTTTTGAATGTATAAGAACAATTGCTCAGACATTCATTGCTATTAATGAACTTCTGACAATAACTGTTGACAATAGCATTCCTATTATTGAACTAATGGTAGCAACTGTTGACAATGTAATTGCTAATATCAAACTAATGATAACAACTGTTGACAATATCATCGTTATTAATAAACTAATTACACACTGTACATTGTTATTAATCGGTCTACTTCACAACAAACTCAAAACTCTGATGCTGATTTTATGTGACCACCGTCTACAATGTAGACCGATCTTGTCTGTATTTAAATGAGAGGTAGAGAGTTTAAACTATCCTATTTACATTATTTGATGACATGTAGATAGTTGTAATGGCCTAAACTTTGGTATCTACTGTATTTAAGTGAGATGCAGGGATATTTGATGGTCAGACATGGCGTGGTCACTTGATCAGTAATGCTGAAATATCTCCTTAGCAATGTTAACGAGTCACCAGAGACTAACAGGCCAGGATGGCCAGACAAATTCACCCGCAATGCCCCATTTCCAAGCCATTCTATACTATGGTTATACGTCAGGGAGCGACCATTGTCTCTCCCTTTATGGAGATTGTTTAGTTTCTAGTGAAGGAGAATTAATTACGACTGAGTGATGGTTCAGTCTGATAAAACAGTTTTTTTAGATTGGAGCTTGTGTTGTGAGCGATTTAACCTCCCAGCAATAAAATACAGAAAGCCTATCGTTATATATAATAGCAATTATATTCGTATTGCAAAGAAGTCCTCACCAAATAAGGCTTGTTTCAGTTTTAATGTTTAAAGGACCAGTGTCGTCCACATGGAAGCTTCAGTTGAGCTATAAAGCACACAGAGAGCTGATTCAGCCATGTGAAAAGCACCTGCCGCACATAACGACCGTTTAAACCAGCCAATCAGCTGCTGGCTGTTGAACAGACTTCCGGTTTGTGGCAGCAGGTTATATTTGCAGTGCTTCTCATCACGTGACAGTGCTACCACCAATAGAAACGTCATATAAGTCAGATGATATTTCTCTGAGCCTTGACCTCTCATCAAATATTCCTCGATCGCCAAATCGACAACAGCGGTAGCTGCCAGTGGCGGTGTGTTGTCTGGCGATACAAATGGCAGCGCGAAAGCTAATAGCTCCCAATCAGGTTATTATCAGCAGCTGTATTCATACACGCTGATGATCAATGTGCAGAGCGTGAAATAGACCTAATAATAAGAGAACAAGCAGTGATATTCATGCGCATAACCTGCCTGTAAGTCACGAGGCAGCTGGTGGTGCTGATGGTTTAATTTTGGGACACCGTCCGCGTCGGTGGACCAACATTAAACCATCATTGGTTCTATATCTCATGTTTGTCAACTGAACAAGCCCCTCATTAGATTTCATAATAGTCTCCTCTCCTTCATTAATCAACTCATTATTTATTCATCTCATTTTTGTAAGTTATGATAATTGCATTCAATCGGTCGTTAATATTCTCTTAAAAAAGTGTGTGTTTGTGCAGAGAATGTGATACTAAATGGAAAGTTTCACTTTGGTGGATTCGTTACGTGATGTTCCATTTATCCCCATATTCCTTGAGTGAACTTTTAAAAGTAACATCGTAACTATTGACGCACATGTTTCGCATGAATGTATTATACAAAATATTTTAAAACAAAGTAGACGTTTTTTAATACTGTTTTCCATATCGTATTATAGAGAAAGGTTTTTTACATTAACACTTTTTCAGTTATTATACACTATTTCAAAACGCAAACATTACTAAAGTTTTTTTTTTAAATAAATAGTGTGCAGTGCAACTGCCTTAGAAATAATTCAATGCACAATAATCACTTAAACACCTTAGGTTGAGATGACTTATAGTGAAACTGGTGACGTAAGAGCTGTTGGTCTATTTGATTTCAGGTAAACTTTAGCTACATAAGGGCTTTATTTTGGCAGCCACTGAATTGGCAGCATAATGGATGAGGTTGACCAAGAAAACGCCAATATTAAATAGGTTGTAATGATGATTACCTAAGTGCACAATAGGAGACGAGCAGTGGTCACGAGAAACTCCAAAACATTTTAAGTGCTGTAGTATTTATTGTGATATTACCATAATTAAACGTAACTGAATACACTAATCAATGAAAACCTCTACGATTGAAAAGTAGACTTGCTGCAAACCCCCACACACCATTTTGATGCTCTGCAGTACAGTTTCTTTATGACATGGATTATACAATATGATTGATTGGTTGATTGATTGATTGATTGATTAATTGATTGATTGATTGATTGATTGATTGATTGATTGATTGATTGATTGATTGATTGATTGATTGATTGATTGATTGATTGATTGATTGATTGATTGATCGATTAATGGATTAATGGATTGATTGATTGATTGATTGATTGATTGATTGATTGATTGATTGATTGATTGATTGATTGATTGATTGATTGATTGATTGATTGACTAACTGACTGACTGACTGATAGACTCATTGGTTTATTGATTTATTGATTTATTTATTGATTGATTGATTGATTGATTGATTGATTGATTGATTGGTTGATTGCTTGCTTGCTTGTTTGCTTGCTTGCTTGCTTGCTTGCTTGATTGATTGATTGATTGATTGATTGATTGATTGATTGATTGATTGATTGACTAACTGACTGACTGATTGACTGATTGGTTTATTGATTTATTTATTGATTGATTGATTGCTTGATTGATTGATTGATTGATTGATTGATTGATTGATTGATTGATTGATTGGTTGATTGCTTGCTTGCTTGTTTGCTTGCTTGCTTGCTTGCTTGCTTGCTTGCTTGATTGATTGCTTGATTGATTGATTGATTGATTGATTGATTGATTGATTGATTGATTGATTGATTGATTGATTGACAATTCAGCACAGAAAGGGTATAATTAAGCACATAGTCATACACAGATAATAAGCAAATCAGTAGTTTGTACGCATGCATGTGTTTTGACCTGTGGATCACTGCAGACATGGTGGAGACATTGCTCCTGCACTCACTGTTGCCGCCATGTCAGGGAATGTGAATATCGCGTGATGTCGCCTTGCAGCTGAGCTAATAAACACACAAACTGGTCGATGGTTGGTCCACTTCCTGCTGACGTTGGTCCATCATTATGCCAACGTGACCAGACATTGCGCTAACATTGTGCCAATGTTGTGTACAGCGCTGCTCATCAATGTGATTATCTGCCAGGAAACTGTTGCTCTCCTAACAATGTGGATTCTACTTCCAGGTGAACATATTTATTGCACGTTCCTTGGTAGCTCGACGATTTAGTTCTTGCTCGTGCTAACAATGTAATTGACAGCATAACAATTCAAATAATAATAGGTGATATATGTTTCACGTGGGTTCAACAGGTGGTCAGTTTGAATTACACTTTTCGGGAAGACTTAGGGGCTGTGGTGTGTCGCGGGCTCGTGAGATCACACACACGATGTATCAATCTGCGAGAACAGTCTGCAAGATGTGTATATCTCCTTCCTTCATTTCCCTAGTAAGATGCCTCGAGATCTGGCGGGATGAAACATGTATCTGTTAGCTTCTGACCTCTCTTGTTCCACGCCAGATCATCCATATCATCCAGCCCCGTCTAACACCAGTTCACTCAATGCTCATTGATTGCTGGGTCAGCAAGCCATCTGCTGATAACGATCCACACACTGACCCAGTCCTCTCTAAATGTTGGTCCTCCATCTCTAACGTTGGACCAACATTAAACCAACAAAATGTCAACGGCTCGTGTTTGCTGGGATGTTGTCCCCGATGTCTCTGTCAGAAATTACATCTCGATTTTACTTCAGAAAACACAAGACACCTGTCGCCTTAGTACGACTCTGGCTCATCACTAAGACACCTTTATTCCTTTTTTTGTCGTTGTTTTTTAGTATTCCAGTCAGATTTTTCTTTCTTCTATTTATGTGGACGGTCGTGCTGTGTTTTACCGAATCCCCAGTCATCCTTACCGACTGATTTTGTGAAATTAATTAACAATCAGTACACGCCCAACACATTGATTTAGTAGAGAGGTGATCAAGGTTTGTAAAATGTACCCTATTCCAATCCCATTTCATAAAATACCCATCAATTCAGTCTAGTCAACTATGACTCGAATCTAAGTGCAATATTAGAGTCTATTAATCTGGACAAATTGATATAATATTGTAGAGAGGGATATGATGAACATGAACATTAAACCACAGGCACTGGTCAAATCGTCAAATAACAACAGCAATTTGATTTAAAATATGTACTGATCCACTACAAAAACAAACGCATAAAGCTGTGTTCATGATTTGTGATTAAAACATTGATTATTGAGCATTAATCATGCATTTATTTTATTTACAATCAATTTCCACTTTTAATCTTTAGATGTGAATAGCTATCACAAATCCAATCTAAACTTTATTCCTTTATAGACAAATCGACAAAAATGCACTTAGTTATTCTACTATGTGAGGCATAAATGAGACAATTTAGTTTAAAGAGTGATGATAAAGGGCATAATATCATTCAATATAATTCATAACAGCTTTCTGTTAAACCTAAATGCATGATTATTCAATTTAAGGATGGCAATTGTGACGGTGGGTCCGCTATATGTTCATTACTTTTAATGGCAACATTAATTATTATCGTAATATATAATTGACGACAAAACTAATTCTGAGTTTCTCTTTATATTACCTGTAATAATATAACTGAGAAAAATTAATTATCCACACAGCGTCTTTATATAATGTCATTTTTCACATTATCTGACGCCGTGAATTATCTACTTTAGAAAATACTTAATAATAGTTAGCGGGGGATATTTAATTAATTAACGCTATTTGTGCTTTGTAAATTCTCCTCATGAAGAATGGAAAGATCGTGCTCTGTCTTTTTTTATATTCACTGAGTGAAATCTCCAAATATGTACCTGGTAAATAGTAAATTTGACCGAGCTCCTTACCTGGTCTGAGTCATTTACCCTTTAACCTGCGGGATACACATAGATGAGTCGTCTCTACATATTTTAATCTGCATACATTTTACTGAAGTTCCAAGCTTTTAATTGAATTATAATATAACACTTACAAGTTGATTTACTGTGAGACGAGAATGATTGACAAGCCAATCACCGCTGTAATGCAGTTATCATTTAAGCCTAAATGAGGGGGTAGGAAACCATACTTGGGTTTATTTTTGTAATTGTATTTTGGTTTGCACATAAATTTATAGTTTTCTGCTAACTATTCTAATGAGACTTGTTGGAGTTAATTTGAGACATAACTGTCATTACAGATATTGATTTACTATTCACAATTCAGTCAAAGTTATTATAAAGTTATTGTAATTTAGTGTAAATTTAACTGAAGCTTAAATCGCCTTTGTCAAAGTATTTAATTAATACCTTGAATTAAAAATATGGTTTATGCAATTATAAATGTAGCCCGTAAATCCTGTTGCATTAAAATGGTTTTCTAATATAACTATTTTATATTCAATTTAGCAAATGCAAGGGGCGTATAATACCTCTCCCAAATTAGACTCAGTACAGATAAAAGTAAATATTAGGGAAGGTGCAGTTTTTAAATTTATCTCTATATTCTAACATTGTTGATCGTATAAATGTATGCAGATTTGATTGTTGAAGAAATTGATATTATATGGGCTTATCTGAGTCTTCGCAATGCACTCAACACTCTACTTCATTCAAAATAAGTACGTTTTTGAGATAAGCTATAATATAGCTAAAATGTAGAAATATGTACACTATATGGCATCTTCACAAAACTGGTTATAAGTCTCAGTCTATAAATGGAGTAATTAGAGCGACCTGTCTGACCTCATAATCACTGGCCTACGCATTAACGCCGACACAGCCCCTCATATAACACCTACAATCTGTACTGGACAGCAGCCAGCAGCGGTTGGGTATCCACTTATACTTAGCCCTAAGCAATTACTGTTGTTTTCAATTACACATGAGAAATATTGTATTTAGACAAATGACACAAGTGAAAATTGCTACTATAGAATTCAGCAATAATTCCTAACTTTACAAGTTACTGTTATGTGTCTGTGCCCTGGATCCAGTCCCAGCCTATATTTAGAGTAATTAGAGCGGCCTGTCCGACCTCATAATCACTGACCTACACATTAACGCCGACACAGCCCCTCATATAACACTTACAGTCTGTGCTGGCCAGCAGCGGTATGGTAAGGTAAATTGCTAGGTTTTCGTCATGAGTTTCTCAGTTTTGACTCTGCTGTCTTTTTTAGATCACCTGTCCAAGCACTCTTTCAGCAGCCAGTATGTTTATCATACTTTTAATGCGACTATAAATAAAGCTTATATTTTATTAATTTCTCATATTAATTGCTGTTTATTACAGGATGGCATAATCGCTATTGCTGTGGCAACATTAGGTATCACTTCCTCTCATGCATACATATTACATGATCACATTCCCCCGGGAAGTACAACATTAGTCCCTGTCAATATCACCATGTGTTTTTCAGCTTAATATTTTCCTACAAATGTTTTTGGCACAAAGATAAACCTCTATAAAAACATTCTCAGAAATATAGAAGACGGGTGTTATTGATAATGATATTAAGATTCCTGTCATATTTTATATGTATGATGCGATCTCTTGCGGGTTGCTAAGGTGACAGTTTATCAGGTCATATATCACCATGCCAACCAACATCTCCGCCTGTCTTCTCAGGAAAATGTGTTGCCATCACAGATGTAAGATCACGTGGTGTAAGAATCACATGACTGGGGCGTCAGTTTAGTGAGATGTGATAACAATGTCTTACTATTATGCCGATAATTGACAGACAGTGTATTTTTACAGTAAGAACGAGATATGCCCAATGTTGGTATAACGCTGTTAATACCCATCTAACTACTCCTATCTTTATTCATAATGATAGACCAACTGCTGCTGCTAACACTCATCTAACAACTCTAATCTGTGTTATTCGTGAGATGCACAACCATACATTGTTTACCTGCGATTAGACACGAGACGTTCACCCAATGTTGGTATAATGCTGACAACACCCATATAACTACTCTTAGTTTCAGCCACCTTGAGACGCAAATTGACGCAAAACGATTTAATTTGATAAAATAACTATTGAGTAGATAATCCTCATTACAATCTCAGTCCGACCTTATTGTCATGGATTATAGTATTTTTTTATATAATACATTTTAAACAAAATATTCAATGTGTAGCGTAAATGATGCATACATGCTGCATAAATGTGACATGGCTTAATGTTGGGCAGTGGTAGCTTAATAATGAGCCATATTCTGCGCAATATTAAAACACAATTCAGCGAATGCCTCGTGTATGTTCGAAATGTTCCTTAGACTTAGGCAATAGGCTTCAGAAAGCAAATTCACAATAATGGTTCTTATCGCGGTAGACTGGTCGAAATTATGTATCCCTTTCATTACGCAAACTTTGCAGTATCAGATTATTTTCACCCAAAAATAAATCATTTAAACAGACAAATATATTGTCATACTGTAATTCAAGGTGTGTAGCAAATAATAATTATTTAAATGGAATACGTAATTTTATTGCATGAAATATATACCAGGCAGAAACAATTTCATTTTGTCACACTGGATATTTGGTTAATATTTAAAGTGATCTGAAATGTTCAGCAAAATGCCGAAAAAATTGTGTAGAGCCCACGTCCGTAATGTGTAAATACTTGGGAGAAATTTAAAATGCAGGGTCAATATTGTATTTGAATAGAAAAAATACTTTTTAGTTGGATGTATTAGGTTGTTTCATGGACGTATTTTTTATATGCGGCATATCCATCAGTTCATATGTGGCGAGAAGGCTGGGGTGCGTGCATAAATGCATTGCAGTATTTAATCACTCCAAAAAATTGTATAAACATACATAATACCATTGACAAAATTAAAACACATAATAAAATTGGAGTGAAGTCACCTGTAGTATAATGTTTCTTCTGTCAGAAACTACTAGTCATATTGTTGCAAACTGTCCCAGTTCTTAAATAATTATACGTAGTCAAAACAAGCATTTTCACTAGTCGTATCGCCATATTTTCCAGTGGTGAATGATTTATCTACGGTCAACGTATTGATGCGTAACCAACCACCCAACAATACGTAATGCTACTAGTATATGTCTAGCTCACTCACTCACTCACTCACTCACTCACTCACGCATTCACTCACTCACTCACTCACTCACTCACTCACTCACTCACTCACTCACTCACTCACTCACTCACTCACTCACACTCACACACACACACACACACACACACACATATTTTACAGGCTTTGAATGTTTTCTGCTTTTATCAAGCACACATCATTAAAACCAACCTTTACCAAACATGGGGCATATTAGCCAGAGTGAATACAGCTTTAACAAGTGTAGTTTTTATCAGCTGTTACCACCTACGGCCATCATGTTTTCTAAATGTCATGTTTGATTGGCCGCGTGTGAAATCCCCCCTGCCAGGCTATTTGAAAGCAGAAGGGGAGTTTTATTTTTCCTCCAGGCTCATTCTGTGTCAAGCATGATAATACACGTACAGATATTGATGCCAGGGATTAGTGTTTAATCTTCAAATGCACGCTATCCATGTTTTCACAATTGCCATTTTGCACTTTTTCTGATATCTGCTGGAGTGAGATCTAGAGGCTCTAATTTCCCGTTCTATGCTACTTTTTATAACCCAATATAGCGGGAATTGATGACAAAATTTCCAACCTAAGAAATGGGTGGATCGCGCTCTATTAATAAGCATTATTAGGCTTGATGCCGGCGAATTTGAATACAACTAGGCGAAAAGCATCTTACAAGCACGCAAGATGTGCCATTAACTGCCATGGCTCAAAACACGTTTCAAATATAATTTGCTACACCAGTTACAACATTAAGTGTTCTGTATGTTGGTGACAAGCACAGACACACTCATTATTGTGATATATTTAATTCTAACTGTGATTTTTGACCTCAGGAGGAACTTCAATGATTTTGTTAAAAACATTATGTTTTGGTGACAAATTTAACAACCGTCAAGCCCTTTACATCGGATTATTTAAATAACAGTAGCTGAGCTCTAGGACTGAAAGGGTTGTATAATACATAGAGGATAGATAGACCACTCACGTTGATCAAGTGGACAGTTAGACAAGCCAACCATCAACTCAAGCAGATATTTAGAGTGGTCGTAACAATCTAGTCAATGAATCTCTATTGCTTGGGATCCCTAGGTGACAGCCTGGGTGAACTGAGTCCGATAAAAATGGGAATTATTCCACCACACTCACTAGGCGGCTCCACACTGTGATTAACCTCCTGTGTCCAACACACTCTTAGTCTGAAAAGAGATATTCTAAAGCAATACATTTTTTATTTGCAGCTGGTAAAGCTGACGCAATATGCAACTTCAAACAATAGAACAACATTTCAAACAATACCGTCAAAACTTAAAAAAATGTATAAAGGTATTAATAGAGCAGTTAGTCCATATTGCCTTGATCTGCTTTGCAAAAACACATGTTATTTTGAAGATATGTTATTAACAGGGTAGTACGATTGTAGCATTTAGAGTGGGCGGGAAATGGGCGTTTCCGGTGATGGATTGCTCTGGAAATACAATGTTCCATCCCCTCCTCCTCCTGCATAAGACATAGTCCATAGTGTGATGTAGCATATTTGTGGCACGTTGGACATTGTAACAGCGGGCTCAATCCCTGCATATTAGTTTCAGGAAGCCATGTTTCCCCCATTTCAACGCTAAGATATAACTGCGTTTCGAGGTTGTGTTCTTGTGTAAGATACTTAATGTGCATCACATCACGCAGGTGTACTATGAGTACTTGGTAGCAAGGTAGACGGATATGACAATATGTTAGATAAATTAAATGTGCTGTAACTGTCGTTACTGAATATATACTCTGGCGTTGAAATGTCAAATGAGTGATCTGAAAGATCTGATTTTGTTGAAATACCAACAATTTAGGACGTCCTCAGCCCTTGCAGCACTCACATATTTGTGTATAAACCATGGAGAGATCAAGGGTTTACCTTTCAAATTGAAAATGTCTTTCTTTTTTCCTCTTTCTTTAGACGTAATAATTTGATACTTGATATACATAATACATTTGCCACAATAATAAACTTCATAGTCAATTGTCATTTTTCTTATTACGTTGTTCGATAAACGTGACAAAGTATATTGTTTTTAGCTTTGAATGGAATGAAAAACATTCGACAAATGCAATTCATAATAATAAATTAGTATTTATGATAAATATGCCACGTACTATTCTCGTCTTTAAGTCATCTCACAATAGAACAACGCATCAAAACAATTTCTCAGGATATCTACACGTCCCACTGAATAATAAATTTTTGTTTCGTTTACAGGCTTCTTGTGTTCTACAGTGTTTTTTCGCATTTTATTGCGGCTGAATGTATATTCCGGTTCGGACACTAATAACATTTCCGGCTATAACATGTCAGGTTTATTAGACGCAAATAACAATACAAAAAGAACGCTAGGATAGACATGGTACATGGAGAATATATATATATAATAATATATATATATATATATATATATATATATATATATATATATATATATATATATATATATATATATATATATATATATTATTATTATATATATATATATATATATATATATATATATATATATATATATATATATATATATATATATATATATGATAAAGACGACACAGATAGAGAAATGAGGAAAAATGGATAAATACATTTTATAAATAGATAAATAAATCATAAAAATTGAATAATAAGTTTAAAAGTAATACTGAGAAATAATTGTAATTAGATAAATAAATAATAAAAAATTGATAAAGAAATTTAAAGGAAGTAATACAAATATATAGAGACATAATAACAATTAGATAAATAAATGATAAAAATAGTTTAAGGAATAATAATAGGTAAACCACTTAACTCTTTAAGTGCTTCATTACTACTTAACATTTTCCTTTCATTTGAAGTTGGCATTGCTCACGCAATTGCCAACTTCAAATGAAAGGAAAATACCTCCTCACTTAAAAATTAAACCTGCTAAATTTCACAATGGAGGCTTTACTCAAGATTTATACATGCATATTTGTTCAATTTCTGTCAAATTTTAGTTGTGGAAAAACAGTATGAATGCGCTTAAAAGCGTCGCCCGCACTCAAAGGGTTAAACATATACGGATACTACTGATACTTATCTTGTATGTATGACCTGTTCGTTCGTGTGCCATTTCAACTCCACGGCTAACATAGACTGCTGCATCCGTTACAGCGCATTGCACTTATCGCACATATTGCCATCACTGTCCTTAAATGTACTGATTTACATATGAGTAGAGTGAAGTATGTGAGGGTAAAGTGCAAGGACACAACGTCGGAACAATGTCCCAATATTGAGAGGGGAGAAACATTATATTTCTCTGAATATCCAGCACCAAGTGGTGTTCGAAACCGCACGGCAGGCAGTTAAATTGTCAAAGCGCCTGCTCTAACCTAACTATTCCGCCACGTCTCTCTGTATGGGACATATTTGTGATAGAGTCCTTTGTTGGTTTCACTGTATCTTTATATTTAGCGTTTTTAGAGTGAGATAGTCACAGTTTTCAGCTGAGCCAAGAAAATTTTGCGGTACCATTTGTCACTGTATTCAGATACATGGCAGCCATTTTGCCGCTAGAGCATGTTGGGCGATAATGTGACGATTATCAAGTGTGAATTATGCTGGTTTCTCTGAAGGCTTTTCTTGTTCTTTTGTCCGTCCTGCCACACTTTGTCCACCGGGTGAAAGACGCACATTCCAGTCTAGCCAGCCCATTGACACCACAACCACCATGGCCGTCATTGGAGATGAATTATATGTTTATTAAAGTATCATTGAAAGGCGTGACTACTTTGCTAATACCCCTTTTAAATCTTGCTAACACTATTATGACATCTGACCTTGTAGTGAACGCTGTAGTGACCTCTGACCTTCAAAATCTCGTGAACACTATAGTGACCTATGACCTTTAAAAGCATGTCAACACTATGGTGGACTCTGATCTTCAAAATCACGTGAACACTATAGTCCGGCGTATATATACCGTATACCGTCACTCTCCCTGCCTGATGTAACTACATGACTAATTACAATCAATTCTTCCCACGGGTTGATCATGATGCGTCACAGACGCCGAGGCTTCTGGCCAGGGTGGGACATACACCCAATATCGGCCGAATGCCGGGTCACCGTCGCAGGCCATAGCCCAGCATTAAACCAGTATTTAATTGATGAATCACGTTTCTTAACAGAATCACGCCCTCTAACAAAGCCAGTAAGCAGCAGACTATTAGATATTGCTAGCTTCAGGGTCTCCCTGGAGAGTAAGACTGCTGAGATGCTTCAAGGTCGCAGAGAATTCAGATTTGTTGTTGTCACGGGAGTCTGGTTGTCGTCAGGTCTGTTTTACTCTGTCCTGTCTCAGGTTGTGCTGTACATAGCTAAGACATAAAAGAGGCTAGACATGCTCACTACAAGAAAACGTGAATGCCAGTGTTGTGCTCTGGAACAAACTTAGGATCGGCCAAGTAGAATACTCTTTTGATGCAACTGTATAGGAGACTATTTATGACGTAATAGTCTCACAACTGTTGTGTATGTATAGGCCGGCCAGATCTATACCTCAAGAAAGAATGAATGAAATACGTTGAATCTATGACGTCATAATTTGTCATAAACAGTGACGTATTATATACACACTTAAAGAAATAATACAATACCACTAGTCTACTATAGGTTTTTCGATCATAAGAATAATTATTGAAATAAATAATTTATTTAATGTGGAGTCGGCCCAAAATTATTCATTTCAAAAATACACCAGTCCCCCGTTGGGGATTTAATGGTGGCCCCGTAAGGAATTATGAAGAGGAAGAAGAAGCAAATGAAGAAGAAGAAGAAGAAGAAGAAGAAGAAGAAGAAAAAGAAGAAGAAAAAGAAGAAGAAAAAGAAGAAGAAGAAAAAGAAAAATAAGAGGAAGAAGAAAAATGAAAGAGAAGAAGAAGAAGAAGAAGAAGAAGAACAAGAAGAAGAAAAAGAAGAAAAAGAAGAAGAATAAGAAGAAGAAGAAGGAGAAGAAAAAGAAGAAGAAGAAGAAGAAAAAGAAGAAAAAGAAGAAGAAGAAGAAGAAGAAGAAGAAAAAGAAGAAAAAAAGAAGAAGATGAAGGAGAAGAAGAAGAAGAAGAAGAAGAAGGAGAAGAAAAAGGAAAGAGAAGAAGAAAAAGAAGAAGAAGAAGAAGAAGAAGAAGAACAAGAAGAAGAAGAAAAAGAAGAAAAAGAAGAAGAAGAAGAAGAAGGAGAAGAAGAAGAAGAAAAAGAAAAAGAAGATGAAGGAGAAGAAGAAGAAGAAGAAGAAAAAGAAGAAGAAGAAGGAGAAGAAGAAGAAGAAGAAGTAGTAGTATGATAAGAAGAAGAAGTAGAATAAAGAGAAGAAGAAAAAGAAGAAGAAAAAGAATAAGAAGAAGAAGAATAAGAATAAGAATAAGAAGAAGAAGAAGAAGAAGAAGAAGAAGAAGGAGAAAAAAAAAGAAAAAGAAGTAAAAAAGAAGATGAAAAAGAAGAAGAAGAAGAAGAAGAAGAAGAAGAAGAAGAAGAAGAAAAAGAAGAAAACGATGAAGAAGGAGAAAAAGACGAAGAAGAAGAATAAGAAGAAGAAGTAGTAGTATAATAAGAAGAAGAAGTAGAAGAAAGAGAAGAAGGAGAAGAAGAAGAAGAAGAAGAAGAAGAAGAAGAAGAAGAAGAAGAAGAAGAAGAAGAAGAAGAAGAAGAAGAAGAAGAAGAAAAAGAAGGAAACGATGAAGAAGAAGAAAAAGACGAAGAAGAAGAATAAGAAGAATAAGAAGAAGAAGTAGAAGAAGAAGAATAAGAAGAAGAAGAAGAAGAAGAAGAAGAAGAAGAAGAAGAAGAAGAAGAAGAAGAAGAAGTAAAAGAAGAGCAATATGCTACTATCCAACAAACACAAAACATTTGTATATCATTTGCACACCGTCCGACGTGCACAAATGCTATACGAATGATTTGTCTTCACTGGGTATGTATTAGCCTGTTGCCTGACAGTAGGTACCCAGGTTACCATCAGACCTGACACCCACAGGACGTTTGTATTTGTCATTTTCAATCAGATAAGTATGATGTATGATTTGGGGTCAGTCACAATCCCGTCTGCTCTGATATCACATGTAAGATGTTCACCCAAAAATGGGTCATGTTGTTGGGCCAGCATCACAGATGATTAAGCCATGATTGCGGCAATATATCACATATATTATCAGTTATCTGTCTCTCTCTCATTTATTATATCAGATATGACGTCTGTCTCAAGTGACCAGTGATGGATTAGTCACACGGGATATGTTCTCGTCTGGAGGTCATTAATCAAACGTCACAATAATTATTGAACGAGATATAACGAGATGGCTGGCTGGCTGGCTGGCTGGCTGGCTAGCTGGCTGGCTGGCTGGCTGGCTGGCTGGCTGGCTGGCTGGCTGGCTGGCTGGCTGGCTGGCTGGCTGACAGAATGCCTGGCTGACCACCTGGCTGGCTATCTGTTTAGCTCGGATACACGTTGGTTGGTTTGCTTGTTGGCTGACTGACTGGTTGGCTAGCCAGCTAGCTGGCTGGCAGGATATAGGGTAACGTGGCAGGCACATTGGCTGGCTGGCTGGATGGCTGGCTGATTGGCTGGCTGACTGGCTGACTATTTGGCTGGCATGGTAAGCTGGCAGACACCTTAGCTGATTTACTTG
The DNA here is from genome assembly GCA_964017125.1 of Flabesymbios commensalis. Taxonomy (NCBI): domain Eukaryota; kingdom Metazoa; phylum Annelida; class Polychaeta; order Terebellida; family Flabelligeridae; genus Flabesymbios; species Flabesymbios commensalis. Next base: position 6,830,354 of record OZ024915.1, read on the forward strand.
CTGACTGACTGACTGACTGACTGACTGATGCTCGCTAGCCTCTGGACTTCCCGCTGGTTTTATGCATGGTCCTCTAATAAACGAGCCTCACTCGACCACGTTGACCACCGATTTTAGCTTCAGCTTGGTGATTTAAATGGGCAGAGTTGAGATATTATGCAAACCACAATCAATAGAACAAGAAGAGGTGTCACCCTAGCGTCGCCTGAACGCTGGTCAACGTCCAGCTTTAAGCCGGCGATGTGTAGACGTTTGCTGCATTTTGTTTGTTTTCTCTGGGTTGTATCTCTATGGTGTCAGTGCAGACTATATGAGCGCCCTGAGAGTCCATGGCAGGAGTCAATGTGACATCCTATTTTAAAGGAGAAAATGAATAACTATAGCTCTACTAGTCTACGGACATTTAAATGTTTGACTCTTTCTTCTCACCGACTCGTCTCCCCCTCTGGTAGTCATGTTTTAAAGAATCATAATGATTCGTCCCCGTCCACTAGCTGGCTGGCTTGCTTTTTTGCTAATCGGCTGGTTGTCTGACTGATTGTCTGGCTGGTTTTTTTGTTGGCTTGTTTGCTTTCTGGCATGGATTGCTAGCTAACTGGCCAGCTGAATGTCTGGTTTGCTTCAATGGCTAAATGAATGACTCGCTTGCTTGCTTTTTCCCTGTCTGAATTGTTGGTTAGTTTTCTGGCTTGTCTGCCTGGCTGGCTGGCTGGCTGACTGGCTAGCTTGCTGGCTAGCAGGATTGCTGCTGTCTTGCTTGGTATTTGGCTTGCTAGATGGGTTTCCGGCTGACTGGTTAGCCTGCTGAATAACTTCCTCGTTTGCTTACTGGCCATTCATCGATTCATCTCACACATTGACACAAACATTACCTATGTCAAGTCCTTTAGTGCGACGCATGAGATGGCACATTATCATGTGGTGGTTGAATTAAGCTGGTCCAGGAATCGCCCGTCATCTGGTGTCAGGTCGGACTTCATAGCTCAATTGCAACAGCAGTAGCAGCAGTAGCAGCAGTAGCAGCAGCAGCAGCAGCAGCAGCAGCAGCAGCAGCAGCAGCAGCAGCAGCAGCAGGAACAGCAGCATAAGCATTGTCGCCGTCTGAGTAGCGTCCCTGAAGCTGCAGTGAACATTAATTTTTGGTTCAGAGTACGTCTGGTCGCTGTGAGGCTTCAGACCAGGGCTGGCTGTTGTCAGGCTTAGTGTGGATGCTTCTGGCTCTGGTTGCTGTGATGCTGGCTGCTCCTCGTCCCAGACTCTGGATGATGTTACCTGGGATGCTTCTGGCTCCAGACTTTCGGGATGCTGTTAGCTCGGCGGCTGGTGATCTGCCACTCTGTCAGAAATCTCCCATCGCCAGATAAACCTTGGACGTAGCATGTCCTAATCCGTCACTGTGATGCGCCTGACTAGTTTACCTTCAGCTGTGTTTAGCTGTTCATTTGTGGCGGCAGCGATCTGTGGTGGTGTCCTCATAATTGCTCCACTGTCCTCAGTCCAGACTGCACTCTCCTCAGTCACCATTACGCTGCTGTCCGCATCCCGACAAAAGCCAATGGTCTATTGGAATAACTGGACATGTCAGGAATAAAACACTGGTGCAAAATAAAATGCCACAGGAATTTAGCACAAGCTACTGAACGGATACAACAAAACACCTGGATAATAACATAATATAAAATAAAATAAATTGTTCCAAGAAAACGTTAATAGCATGCCATGACCTGATGCTAATCTCACACTACGTTATCGGTTTCACCTCAGTCCAACACCCTGGCAAGTAAAGGATCAGAAACGCCTCGTATGCTAATGTAATAACAACCTGCTGAACCTACCTAGTCACGGCACATACTGGACCTGTTTGGTCATATCAACAACATGATTCAGGGGTGGTGACATTAGGAAGTATACTGCGTCACTTACTGCAGGCTATTAACACTGTATAACATATGAGTTAGGCCTAATGATAAGCCACCCATGCGGTGACTTAATACAGGATATCATAATAACATCTAAAAAAATGTAGTGATTGCCGAAGAAGTTAATGCCACATAATAGTTGATAATGTGGGATAATGATCTGCGACTCAGGATATGGAATAATATCATAAAAATATTTTCCTCAAGAGTTGAATGAATAATGAATAATCACAGTGAGTAATTCAACATATCATATTATAACGATATCTCATACACGATGTGACTGAGTGTAGGATAATCTCATATCACTATTACATAAGAAATTATAATCATAACCACACATGAGGAAATTCTCTGTGAGGTCTTATATATGCCACGCAGGCTTTTACAGAGCGTAGTATTGAGTGTAGAATAGTCATATATGAATCAGGAAGTTTTGTGAGTCTAGGACATTATAATACGGTATCAACCAAAAAGGTTAGTAAAAGTAATCAAACTGAAATACGAAATAAACCTTATTTATATTGAGTGCAACTGAAAATGATCTTGGTATTAAAAATGGCTGTGAACTGTACTCAGTACTTTTAAGTACTAAGTACTTTTAGGGATGTGTGAGTGGGATTATTACAAATAAACTCGCTAAGAATCCTGCTAAAATCAATGAGAGGAAGCTAATATAATAGTAATATTACAATTGTTGGAGTGATAGATAGGCCCCTCATCTCTGGCATGGCACGTGACAGCTGTATAAACTACCATGAGATCACACAGTCTGTGGCAGAGGAGGAATCATTACGAAGGACAGGACTGGCCACCACTCACATCAAAGAAAACCCACCGTTGCTACTTATTCTAGAAGTAAACAGTTGTGGCTCTTTGCTTGTGGCATTATTGGCCGTTAGTCTGTCTAATGCTGACAAAGACCATAATATATAAAACAGACGATAATTTCCCACTTGTAAAGTAAGCATTTACTGTTGGTTGTTGTGTACTTAAACTAGAAAAGCTAACACCAATAACATCTTACTTTTCAAGTAATCAGTTACTGTTACTTAGAAGGATCTGGCCTCCACTATGTTACTGTGGTGCGCGGCTTTTGCTAACTGGGGTAGACCATGCATACTATTAACTTCCCAGGCAGTCCACTGCTCATCAAGTCTTGTCTCAATGGCTGCTTTATGAGATTCCCAATTTCAGGAGGTTGTCATTCGTTGGTAGATCTAGTACGAGCGACAAGTGATACAGAATACCGGGCGTCACCCAGGCGGCATGGTTTACTGTGATGGCTGTAACCAGGGCAAGAAGCGGGAGCTGTGGGGGCTATTAGCAACAGCAGACGGCAATAGAGAGAAAACAACATGGGGCAAGAGAGTTTGTGAGTGAGTGAGTGAGTGAGTGAGTGAGTGAGTGAGTGAGTGAGTGAGTGAGTGAGTGAGCGAGCGAGCGAGCGAGCGAGCGAGCGAGCGAGCGAGCGAGTGAGTGAGTGAGTGAGTGAGTGAGTGAGTGAGTGAGTGAGTGAGTGAGTGAGTGAGTGAGTGAGTGAGTGAGTGAGTGAGTGAGTGAGTGAGTGAGTGAGTGAGTGAGTGAGTGAGTGAGTGAGTGAGTGAGTGAGTGAGTGAGTGAGTGAGTGAGTGAGTGAGTGAGTGAGTGAGTGAGTGAGTGAGTGAGTGAGTGAGTGAGTGAGTGAGTGAGTGAGTGAGTGAGTGAGTGAGTCAGTCAGTCAGTCAGTCAGTCAGTCAGTCAGTCAGTCAGTCAGTCAGTCAGTCAGTCAGAGAGTGAGTCAGTCAGTCAGTCAGTCAGTATAACTAATAGCTTTAAAACCAATTACGATAATAAAACTTACCCGGTATGACTGGGCCTCCCTAACTCATTTCCTGCGCGAGGCCCAAACACACTGACCGCCATTTTGTTCCCACAGCCAGCTGTGTAAAAACGACACTCGCGCCGCCTACCGAAAAACTCGGATGCTATGAAATTGACACGAATATTTCAAGTGCCTACGAAAACTAGGCCATTTTCAGCAGGCGTAAACTTTTGATCGTATTAGAACTATTACATTTAAAAATGGAGGTCACTGTGTCAAAGCCTTGCGATGTCATCAGGGTAAATAAAACTGAGCTGTCTAAAAATGATCAGATATGGCTCACCTGCATAAAGTCAGGTTGATGTAGATAGATGTGATCCTAGACAAATTGTATACATGCCACCAGACTGAGGCTTAGGCTCATTTAAGTGAAGTCACGTTTGAAAAAGAAATTGAAACAGCTCTGAAGAAGACATGTTATCATGTTAACAATTTTTGCCAGTTTGACCTTGAAATGATCTTGACATGACCTTCAAATTGCTTTCGGATGGTACTCCGGTAAAACACAACCCCACCCCATGCCAACCTTCAATATTTTGCTCTGGGAGCCAAAGCTAATGTTTTACAATGCTGCATAATTGTAATTTAGACCGTACAACTAAATATTGCGGAAGGAGCGTAATAAGTGGAATACCTAGGAAATATCCTCCTTCCCAAGGCTGATACTGCCCTTAATACCCTAAAATATGTGTGGAAAATACATATGACGAAGAATATGTAGAAACCAGTCCTTTGTAATGAATGATTGCACAACAACAGTGTGGAAATTGATACAAAGTAGAAATTTCAACAATTTTCTTCAAGTTTGACCTTTAAGAGACCTCGGTGTGGCCTTGACATGACCTTGGTGTTATTTTTATAATTCAAAACTGTCACTTCTGGTATTTGACACACTTTTGGGACACATAAACAAATCATGGACATTGTAATATACAATTTCCATTACTTGTTGGCTTTGCCGCTGAATATTTTGACCTTTCGAGGTCAATGACCTCTAGAGGTCATCAGAGGTCAAATCCAGTTTATCTCCACATCTCAGAATGACCCTTGGGATATGTTCTTAAAGTGGTAAAAAATTCATGCTTTAATAAAAAAATGCACAATAGGTTACCTTATCCACTAAACTACGTCAGCTTCTATGGCCATTGAGATCATCCACAGATTACCCGGCGAGTGTGAACAGATCACGCTCAGTCTGCTGGACACTCAGAGGTCAGCTAGTTGATCTCTTTCTATAGTTTACGTGCCCAGTCAGTCCGACGGAAGATCAAAACCTAATTATTTTTTTCAAAAGCAATTTTATTCAGATTGACCATCTCAGTACTCCTTTCGCATAATTGCAACATTTGAAACAAAACTGATTTACGAAAAATTGTGAGATAGTTCATCTTAATAGCTGTTATAAGACTAATATACTTTGATATTATACTTTGATATGTAATAAACTGAATGATCAACGCATAGAAGTTAATGGATGAAAAAGTAAGGGTAACACTAAAACTATAGAAGCAAAAAAAAAATAAGCGAATGAGTAGAAAGGTCTATTAATCCTGAGCGATGTAGTATCAGCTTATGTTTATATTTCAACATCCTCAATATCAGCGTTGCCGACAAAGATATCACTTCTTGTATTTCTATAAACATTCATAGTATTTTAGAAACGTTTTTATTTCACTGAAGATCCACTCAAATAACAACATGCGATAATAGTATATTTATTGACAATATGGGGGGATTTATTGAGGCCGATTATGAGATATACGTTTTGGGGAAATGAACATTTTTGCTATTCAATTAACGTCTGGATAATAGCTCTCAACTCTCTTGCAAAGTTAAATACATTAATATGTGATAGCTGACGGTAAACAGCAGTAACTGCTTACTTCTCAAGTGAGTGGTTACTGTATTTGCATATCACCACAATAACTACGAACTGCCTGGAAAGTCAATAGTGATTGGTTAGTGTTTAAGTGAACATTTCACCAAAGTAGCACGTGGACGGAAAGTAGGCCATCACTTGGATTCCATGCACTTTGCTTTCATCTATTCGATTCCACCTTTTCGGCTTACATAGTAGCTTCAAACTGATATATTTCCATACAAATGTGATAAATTTAAGCTTGAAACGGGTTAAATCTCAAATATAAATATTCGACACTAATCTAAATATTGTCTGTGTTTTTACAGGTGCATCTGTTCATTAGACTAACGAGCATCAGAGTTGGTGACGGATTTCTTACAGGAAAACAACTACTCTGTGAAAATTATCCTTAGAGAGAGATCATTGATATATATTGTATATACAATTCACCAAAGTCTCTAAATCCTAGACAGGACTATATTGGAATAAACCCCACATATGATTACTGACATCCATATAACACAGAGTGATTATATTGGATTAAACCACACATTGGATTACTGACATCCATATAGCGTTGAATGATTATAATCATCTGATGATGACTAAGACGTCACCAGTTGATGTTTTGTGTGCACAATGGCGGTGACGTCACGTAGACGTATGTACACGTGGTCACGTCACGTGATGAGTCACGTGGATTATTACGTTGGATACCTGTGCCGGATGTTTCCCCTACTCCTCCTGGTCCAGCTGTCACATATCAGCCACACTCACGGTAAGTCATGGATTATTGTCTTATTTAATATTTATTCCCAGAAATCAAGAAACGTTAACCACGCTGACCACGTTAACCACGGTAACAACATTGACATGGAGAGGGACATGGCGTAATGGTTAGAGCACAGAGCTCTGTCAATGCCGTTGCCTGTCGTGCGGTTTCGAATACCGCTTGGCGCAGGATTATCAGAAAATCTCATGTTTCTCACCTCTTAGTATTAGGACATTATTTTGATGTTGTGTCATTGGTCAAGGATTTTCAAGGATTTTCAACCTCGAGTGCTTCACTTGACTCAGGTGAAAATGAGTACCTGGTAGGACAGAGATGGCAATGTTCATGATAAGTTCAATGTGTCGAAATGGCTACAGGACAGCATGCGTTCCGTGGAGTTGAGGCACACGAATCACCAGGCGTAAAAATGTAAAAGTTGTATTAAATACTTGATATCAGACTTTAGCCCTTTCACCACTGAAGCCCGTTTTTATGTGCTGAATGCTATGGCATTCAGCACATAAAAACGGGCTTCAGTGGTGAAAGGGTTAAACCTGCACCTTTACCTTTTTTACCGTTTTTGGACCCAATGTTGCCAAACATGACAACAGCAGTGCTTAATATCTCATGTTTACTGGAATTCACATGGACACAATGCTTTGTATCGTTGCATCACCCAAACACACGATAAGTTACTGGATTATTATCATAAGCCACTCAGAAAACACACACATTAGCAAATATGAAGCCAGCAATAGTGAAGGGATTTCACTGGCTGCACTACTTTGCATCGTTGTATCAACGTCCTTGACTTTGAATGGATTTTGACACGAATGCTATTTCAAAATTTGTTTTCGTACAATGTATTAAGAATAGATTTATTCAAGTCAACCTTTAGAATCATGATAAACCGTCATTTAGCCATTGATTGTTTGAAATATGTGATGGCAAACATCATGCCATGCTGGCTGTTCTATGTAAGCCTACCGTCATCTTCTGTACTATATCTGTAGCGTAATGGGGTTATGAGAAATACATATATAATTATATATTATTTATACAGTTCTATATGCATTTGCAATCATGTGATGATACAAATTGTCAACACCATATAAAGCAATGATCACATGTACAAATAGCACTCTCCGAATGACGTTATCATCATTATTTAGGGCATTCCTCATAGCTATATTATATCTGCTAAATAATTGTTTATTATTGCTCATTAATAAACAATTACGTTGATTCCACTTCAAATGACATGATTTTGGTTCCTAAATGTTTAACTACAAATGATTTAAAATTAAATGGTGTAGTACCGAAATCGCATAATATAAAACTATTCTCTTTGTTGTTGAGGTAAACATCAGACACATTAAACGTTCAGCTGTCACTTGTTATCACCTTTTTATTTGGCTCTGAAAACAACACAACCATTAAATAACGATGTTATTTTCCTTCTACGTGTCTCCTGTTGATCCCAAGTACTCGCTTAGCGTTCGGTCAGCGTCACAGACATATGGGCCAGCATTACACAACCATAGGGTTGTGTTTAGTGGAAAAAACAATAAATAAGGACAGAAAATCCCACACTGTTATCTCAGTGTGTCTGCGATGGTAATGATATGCAAATGTATGCGCAACAATCATGCAGAATAATAATGTTGCTGTCCGGGTCGAAAGGGATTTAATGCAGCTAATACTCAGATTATATAATTTTTGATGCTTTAGATAAGATTCTAGTGAAGACGTTTAATTTTCACAGTAGAATAAACAGCATACGGTATCTCTGGAATATGTATGTTACAACAACCTCCATCTGTTACAACAAAATGCCTAATCTGGTATAATGGTCCAGGTTATAACATTTTCACAATGTAGGCCCTACTATAACAGATTCGATATTTGTTATAACAGTTTTGCTATCTTATATAATAGCTTCGTTATCTTTTATAACAGTTTTGGTATCTGTTCTAATGGATTCGGTGTTTTTCAACAGAAATATATTTAAAAATGAAGAAAGAGATGTAATTGTGACCTTTCATGGCCTACATGGAACTACCCACTAGTTTAGGCGATAGTTTATTGTTTTAAAGTTGATAGAAAAAAGTCAAATATATCCGAGCCTAGAAGTAGAAAGGATTAAACCGTGTATATACAGGCGTAGCAGGACAAGGGATAAACCGTATATATCTGGGCGTATCAGGACAAGGGTTAAACCGTCTATACCCGGGCCTAGCAGGACAAGGGTTAGACCGTGTATATACGAGCCTAGCAGGACAAGGGATAAACCGTATATATCTGGGCGTATCAGGACACGGGTTAAACTGTATATACCCGGGCCTAGAAGGACAAGAGTTAAACCATGTATATACAGGCGTAGCACGACAAGGGTTAAACTGTATAAATCCAGATCTAGCACGGCAAGGGTTAGGCCGTATATATCCAGGCCTAGCATGACAAGGGTTCAACCGCATATAACCGGGCCTAGCATGACAAGGGTTCAACCGCATATAACCGGGCCTAGCATGACAAGCGTTCAACCGCATATAACCGGGCCTAGCATGACAAGGGTTCAACCGCATATAACCGGGCCTAGCATGACAAGGGTTCAACCGCATATAACCGGGCCTAGCATGACAAGGGTTCAACCGCATATAACCGGGCCTAGCATGACAAGGGTTCAACCGCATATAACCGGGCCTAGCATGACAAGCGTTCAACCGCATATAACCGGGCCTAGCATGACAAGGGTTCAACCGCATATAACCGGGCCTAGCATGACAAGGGTTCAACCGCATATAACCGGGCCTAGCATGACAAGGGTTCAACCGCATATAACCGGGCCTAGCATGACATGGGTTCAACCGCATATAACCGGGCCTAGCATGACAAGGGTTCAACCGCATATAACCGGGCCTAGCATGACAAGGGTTCAACCGTATATAACCGGGCCTAGCATGACAAGGGTTCAACCGCATATAACCGGGCCTAGCATGACAAGGGTTCAACCGCATATAACCGGGCCTAGCATGACAAGGGTTTAACCGTATATAACCGGGCCTAGCATGACAAGGGTTCAACCGCATATAACCGGGCCTAGCATGACAAGGGTTCAACCGCATATAACCGGGCCTAGCATGACAAGGGTTCAACCGCATATAACCGGGCCTAGCATGACAAGGGTTCAACCGCATATAACCGGGCCTAGCATGACAAGGGTTCAACCGCATATAACCGGGCCTAGCATGACAAGGGTTCAACCGCATATAACCGGGCCTAGCATGACAAGGGTTCAACCGCATATAACCGGGCCTAGCATGAAAAGGGTTCAACCGAATATAACCGGGCCTAGCATGACAAGGGTTCAACCGAATATAACCGGGCCTAGCATGACAAGGGTTCAACCGCATATAACCGGGCCTAGCATGACAAGGGTTCAACCGAATATAATCGGGCCTAGCATGACAAGGGTTCAACCGAATATAACCGGGCCTAGCATGACAAGGGTTCAACCGAATATAACCGGGCCTAGCATGACAAGGGTTCAACCGCATATAACCGGGCCTAGCATGACAAGGGTTCAACCGAATATAACCGGGCCTAGCATGACAAGGGTTCAACCGAATATAACCGGGCCTAGCATGACAAGGGTTCAACCGCATATAACCGGGCCTAGCATGACAAGAGATTAACAGTGTATATCCCGCCTAGCAGAACAATGTTTTACCTGCATATATGGGGCCTGGTACTTAAAGGGTTAAATCAGAGGGCGTAACTGGCTGTATGCTGTAACTGGCTGTATATGTCCCCAGGTCTTCCAGCTGCTTCTTCGGGATTAAAGGCTTATTGGCGCTATATTCACTGAATAATAATCACTCTTCCTCACTCAGACCTGGATAGACCTTGTAAACGTGTAATTTGTGTTGATTCACGATGACGTAATCGGCTTAATCGTCACTTCCGGTGCAGCTCGTGACGGTCGCTCATCCGGGACTCTAAAATGGCGGCTCACCAGCTCATTATTCTGCCACATCACTGACAACATGGGACTAGCATTTACCTCCTGAGAAACAATGACATTTTTATCCTGAAAACAGCGTTTAGAAATAGTAATTAGCTGTTAATTTGTCGCTGCCAGGCGTTCCTGGCTTCACACACACCTCTCTATCATGCTGTGCGGGCAGGCACACATGACCTGGGTAATTTAAAGAACCAAGATATTATGAAGGCAGCAGATGAAAGGAATAGCGAAACAGCAAAACAAGCACACGAACGAAAGAACGAGCGAGCGAACGAACGAACAAACAAACAAATAAACGAACAAACGGATGAATTATCGAACAGACGGACGGACGTACGGACGAACTGACGAACGAAGAAACAAAGTAAAGGAACGTTTCGTGTGATGGAGTGCACACGGCCTCCATTATTGACGTATATCACGATACGTGTGGGCGTCACTTGTTGAGACTGAGGTGGACACGATAGACCAGATAGTATATTTCATTATTTAACTCTTATTCTCTTATTTTACAAAATTAAAACCGACATAATACATTTTAGTGACATTAGTTTATCCATTAAAACATGTTGGAAACGATATAGTTCTATATACGTGATATATACGGCCATAGAAGCACAAAGGTTGAAACAACGCTGGGTTCACTGAACGTTACTAATCACTGAGAGGATTTTAAAGTGGGCGGGGGTCCCACAGTTCATGGATTGAGTTTAAGAGAGTTCTACCTCTGGTTGGACAAGAGTTTATGTACAGGGCTGTTTACATGCAAAGCGGTATATTTGCTCTGATGTGTTCATTTTCAAAATCACCCACGACATCATCCCTACTGATGTTATCAAGCACCATGAGACATCCTGTATATTTGACCATATGACAGCGATGTCAGATGCTCATGTCATTGAATAAAGACGCGTTAAGAATACGGATATGGATATGGCGTTGTCTCATCGGTGTCGCCTCGATCACTGAAGTTAAGCAACGTCGCCTCCGGTTCATACTTGGATGGGTGACCGCCTGGGACTGCCAGGTGCCGTATACACTAAGACGTCGTGCAGCGATGTCGTGTCGTGGGGCTCAGAGCACGGGAAATTGGGATGTGTCTATGCGGTGACAATCACTGCCATGTCTATTCTTATACTGAGGGAAGGCAACTATCAAGTCCTCGTCATTTTAATATGAGAAATGGACTATGTAGATTTTTGTTTTCTACCAAACAAATGCTACCATGGCATACCTAGTTCTTGTAGCAAATTATTGATGAATTTTCAAACGGAAATCTCATAATTTACGTGCATTAATAATCATTTTACTAGCTCAATTCTGACAGAAGCACTATTTCCAACCAAATGAACAATACACTGCAATATTTAGCTTACTATTCTATTGAGAAGTTACTGCCTTTTGGGTTTACACGATAGAATAGTGGAGCTGAATAGGCCCTATGTTGTGCGTGCGGGCGTGAACAATAGGCCTAGTATGGTGAGATTGCTGCTTCCAAGAATTCAGTGAGTTACCGACCTTGTATAAAAAAATGTATAAAAAACAATGAGCATGCTGACTCTATCCCATTCAGCTGTGGCTCAGAGAACTACGCAAATCAGATGGCTCGTCTGACTGACTTTGCGTTGGACGTAAAAGAACCTCAATGGACGTAGGCGAGACCCCAGAAAATCCACAATGTGGAGTACTTCCCATGCACATAAGGCTATGAATTATATCATGAATGATAACAGGCCTTGCTAAGTTACTCCCGTGGCGCGATAGCACAATAGTGCGTACTGCCACGTAATATACAGATACAGATACAGAAGAAACAGAATCACTAGAAGTCGGGATTCATTGTTTTGCATTCCAGCATGTAACCACATGTAAACAGAGCAAGGCATTGAAAGGCAAGCACGTTAAAAGTGCAAAAAGCGCAGAGTGAAACTGCACCTAGGTACGCCATCACTCCCTGTTTCTCCACCACCAGGACAAACAGAGGAGACAAAACCAGACAAAAGCCAAAAGCGTCTATTATGGCAGAGATCAATAAGCCACCTGGTTAATAGATACAGACGTCAAAACAATGACTCGCCTATTATTACAGGATACAATAATACTAAATTACTTATGATAATATGTTATGGTGTATGGCTTATGGTCTTTGACCACTTTACACAGTATTACATCCCCACACGCCATCATGTTATCCTGGTTATCTTGATTATACACAAATTTGTCTAACACACAAACAAATTAAATGTTTCAACTTCAAGCACGACCTGGTTATGATTGATTAAAACAGTTTTATTCAGTTAACATTCAGTTATAATCAGTTATTATGACTATAATACGTTTAATGTATTATAATCTTGTTGATATAAAAACAAATATTTAGAGCAGATAATGCTTATGCTGATATACTGGTAATTAATGTCATACCTCGATTTGAAAGGTTCATCAGCTCTAGCTAGTGACGCATATTAACCCTTCACCTGCTAGAGACGCATATTAACCCTTCACCTGCTAGAGACGCATATTAACCCTTCACCTGCTAGAGACGCATATTAACCCTTTACCTGCTAGTGACGCATATTGACCCTTTACCTGCTAGTGACGCATTTTAACCCTTTAACTGCTGGTTACGAATATTAACCCTTTAACTGCTAATGACGAATGATACCCCTTTTTTGCTAGTGACAAATATTAACCATTTACCTGATAGTGACGCATATTTAACATTACACTGCTAGTGACTCATATTAACCATTTACCTCCTAGTGACGAATATTAACCCTTTACCTGCTAGTTACGAACCAATGTTGTGGTGTCAGTTTGGCACATGTGGGCCAACGTTAAAGCAACACTGGTTCAACGCATTGTGGTCACTGAGACCAGTGGTCAGACTTTATTACAATCATTCCATAAATGTGTACAAAATGTTGGTAATTGTACATATTTATGATAAACAAACCCTGTAAACACACAACATGTGTATGATATTTAGGCAATGCTGGGCCAACGTTGAAGACGTGGGGTCGACGTTTTATAAATGGTATACAAATGTTTTGTGTTTATTGGGAACATTATTTTTATCTGAAGCTTTAATTATGCAATACAACGTTGTGATCGGGCGGGGGCCCTAGGGAAGTGGTTAGCACCGCTGCCTTTCACGCCAGAGTCCGGGGTTCGGTTCCCGGTCTCGGCGGTTTGAAAGAAACAAAATTGTTTCTTCCCCATCCACGTGTGAAAGTTAGTATTGTGGGGAGCCTCCGTGACCGAGAGGTAGCGTGCTCGGCCTCAGACCGCCAGGGCTCGAATTTCGAATCCTGTGTCTGGAGGACAGTGTCATCTCAATCATCTCACCATCCTCAGGAGGTTCTCCTTGCCCAGTTTAGCCTATATGTGCACAAAGGTGGCCTAAAGCCCGATTCATTTCATTTTATTTACAACGTTGTGATCCTTCTATTTGAGATTACTATTGGTCGCTGTCGCGTCCCTGTGTAGTCTAGACCTTTCTCTTTGATATTAAGTGCCTTGTATCTCATCAGACGATGAAGAAAAACCATCTAGTTGAGCTGTAAGCTAACCGTTATTGGAGCGTGTATTGTCCACATAAGGCGAGCATGGTAGATTGGTCTGCTATAAACCATAATGTGGAAGACAGAAGCTAGAGTTTACATAAGACGACCCCGGTAGAATGGACTCTTAAACCATAATGCGGAACCCACAAACAAGAGGCGTGTAGCCAGTGTTGTTTTATTGTTGAGCGAGGGTTGCAGACAATGCTTAATATAAAACCAGCATTGGCTCGACGCCTCATATTTGCTGGGACGAGATCGTTGCCGCGACAACACAAAGATGACGAGAAAACGAAAAAAAATGTGTACATAATCATGAGTGTCCAGTCAGCCTTAGGTGATCAGTTAACTTGAATCAGCCAACAAAATTACGTCATTTTACAGTGATATAATACTGCACAATGTAATGTAATACAGTACAAAGCAAAGTACGGTGCAATCCAATGTAATGAATGACAATGCAATGCAATGCAATGCAATGCAATGCAATGTAATAAATGGAATGCAAAAAAATAGAAATTAAATAATTATTTAATTAAACCCAATGTTTGTCATATAACAATGACACAGATATGTTAACAAATAATTGCCAACTACTCCAACCTGTTGAAATGATTTCCTCTGACCGGAAGTGAGCGAGTAACCGGAATCTCCTCTGGGCAAAGTAAAAGGCGATCTACAAACAGAGTGAGTTGATTATACAAGGAAGAGAGGAGGAGAATAGATTGACGAGGGAGAGAGATGGGGACAATAAAACAGGTCTGGTCCGGTCACTTAGTGAGCAGGCATCTGGCCAAACAGGCGAGATACAGGCTTTGACCCAAGGTTGCTTCAATGTTGGGCCACCGTCAGCGACGCTGGCCCAACATAGGTCCAACTCTGGGCGTACGTCACGTGTTTGCTGGTCATGATAGTTCACCATTTACAAAGAGTCAAGGACGAATCTCACATTAAACAATCAGAGTCCTTATGAGTATTTAATGGATGCACAGTGAAATGTATAGTCGGTAGTGAAGACGATAATATTCGCGATATTCATTGGGTGAACAGTGCACTACATACAGCCTTACAAGTTAAAAGTAACGATCAAAACATATTGATTGTAAACATGTGTCTATTTTATTGAAAATACACTTTAAAAAAAAATATATATTAGAGTCGTGATTTGCTTTTAAATAGCTTGATACTGACCTACACACAACCTGTGAAGTGTTGAGGGTATTGATGCATTGGGATGGCTTTGTTGTTACTGAGGAACAAACTCCACCCTCTTTGATGTCCGTATCACGACAATACACAAGGACAGGTAGCCATGACAAAACATCACGAAGGTCACACAGTCACATAACAGGGACGGGGTAGAGTGGCGCTGACGTAGAGAATGATTTTTTGTTGTTGATACTGCTGCTGTTTTTTTTTATTTTTTTATTATTGTAATAGTTATTGTTCTTGCTTCCATCCACTTGAGCTTGTGTCACCCTACCAAACTTCAAGTGGATGAGATTTACTTTTAATGAAGGTTTCCTTATTTTAATGTTCAATCACTTATTTCATTCCCAATGTCAGTGATTTTATTTGCTAAGACAGATTTGAAACTATTATATTCGGGAGTAATGTTGACGTCAATTTGTGTAAAGTAAGGCAATATCACGTAAGAGCGTGTAACGTGATGGCGAGAGATTCACAATGTCTAACGCGGAACAACTGAAGAAACTTGAAATTACACTTGCAGCGAGCTGCACTACCACTGATTCACCCTATCAGTGTAAATCTCGTCTGCGGCTGTTTTTAACCTTTATCTTTGGAATTCGTACAAAAACATTTCAATGAAAAATGAACATTAAATGCTGGATTCGCATATTTTTTTAAAATTGTAGGCTATGTAAATAATGTGTTCCAACTTTACGTGGGTGTACATTTTATTTTATAATTTAGCGCTTTAAGAGTTAGTTCCCTAACAACTGAACAATTGACCACGCCCCAGTCATGCCATTATAAAGAGAGTTTATACCGGTGGGATCTTTTGTTTAATTGAGTTTTTGATCAAACATGGCAAAGTAGTCCGCACAATCATAATTAATTTACGATCATGGACCCATCACAAGAACACTAACTGTAGTATATATCCGTCAACATATCACTGAGATATCAGCACAACATGTTAGATGGTCAATCTGCTGTGCACGCGTCATTGTTGTTTCCACGACGCATCGAATTGCAGTATGTCAAGGAATCGTAAAAACGCAGCTGGAGTCTCGCGTTTTATTTTTTCTTATGGGGAACCTTATTTTGCGTTTCAAAAATGCATCCAAAGATGGTTTCAGGGCGAATTACTTAATTGGACTGCTGGTAGCAGTGCATTAAAAAACTAAAAGGCTGTCTGATAAACCTCTTTATCTAATTGTGCTGATTCATAAACTTTATGACCAAGACTAAACTGGGCAACGATTGAGGCCATAACAGTGTAGATGGGCCACGGATGGTCAAAGTTTATAGTGCCTGAGGCCATAACATAAGTGGTATAGCTTTCAGTTTTGACGTTGTTTCTCAACTCTTAGTGGATGTCTCCTTGGCTAATTGCCGGGATCAGTACCAGACCAATGGATTCTAGGTTTAATTCCGAGAATGTGTTTTTTTCCACTCAATTTATCCTCTATAATAATATACACGTCATACAAAACGTGATCTCAAACATGGTTAATTTTTCATGTTAATGCATTGATGTTTTGAATCAGTCATTCATTGTTTCATGGACATATTGGTTTATTCATTTGTTAAGTAATTGTACTTGTTTTTCTTCAAATTAAGATGAATCTTTCATGTTTTCATTACAATTAGCATTGTATTCCCTGTTTGAACATATTGGATCAATATGTTTGTGGAAATGGTTAACAATATGCTATATGGATACATGTTTTTTTTTAAAGTTTCAATGATGTGAACTCACAACAGATCCGACCATGATGAGTAATAATTATATCATGAATTCTAATATTGACTAAGTGGTCAATATCTGTCATCATATAATAGCATCATCATTGCTGATCAATAAGGGCTTTATCCGCAATAATTATTTTAATACCGTGGATATAAAAAATACAAAAATTAGCTCAATTTCTTTCCAAAATAAAATATGTTTTAAACTAAACAGTACAAAACACACCATCATTTGTTGCCTGATATTGACGGATCGTATTTGGCATTTTTAAAAGTGGCAGAGTCGACCCTTTAAAAGCGTCTGCAAGCGTTAAATCAATTACTGTAAATATGTAGACCTATCTACGAATCCATGTAATTGTGTTTTTTTTCATTTTGGCTTGAGAAGTAGACAGATGAGGTTTGAGTGTTTTCAGCCACAGCCCGGCCTTGACATCGACTTAGAATTCCGGTCTCAGCCATCAGAGATACCGCTCTTAAACTGGTCTCAGAGAGAAAAGTGCAGCTTTTAGTGAAAAAAAATCAATATCTAAGACAACTACACCATTATATGTGAAGCCGAGAAGTAACCACTTTACTCTACTTCCAGGTAAAAGGACCATAATGCCATTGCGATTTCCGGGCAAAAACATTCCACATAGACATAGAAAGAGTCTAGTCAATGTTAATCTGGTCTCAACCATCCGAGATGCCGCTCTTAAGCTGGTCCCAGACACCAGAAGTGCTGCTCTTAGTAAAAAAATCAATAAGTAAGACAACAACACCATTGTGCCTCACAGTCTGAGAGCCGGGTCGTAGCCGCTGTTTAGGGCTAGATGTGTCCTCATCATACAGGCATCACAATGTCATTACATAATCAATGTCACATTTCATAATAGACTGCGTTATTTTGTGCCCGTTTGACTTAAGCAGTTACTGCTGTATGCACTGATGTTTATTTTGCACAAGATTATATGTATTTCTGTACATACTGCCGTGTTTTATATAACAAAGTGTAGTTTAACAACACCCCGGGAGAGATGTATATACACTGTTAACATGTCACAGAGAGGCTCCAAAATATCAGCACATGCTAGAGTGATGTCATTAGAGAGAGCAGCATGTATGACCAGAATGAAACACATCCAGCTGCAATCTGAATATTATGAACTCTTTTTAAATAAATATCATTTTTTTTAATAAGTAGCAAGTTAGTATCAAACACAATAGGATAAGCATGTGTTCATGAAGATGAAGGAATTGTTTCTAAATTGACATTTGAATATGATTTAAAACTTAAAATACCAAAAAAACTACTAAACAAAATCAAAATGTTGCGCTCAAAAAGGGAAAAATGAATGATTTAACTACGGCACGCTACAGCATGTTGTCGTAAAATGACAAAACGTTGTAATAATGCTGGGAGATGATGTGCCAGCATATAACCAGCATATCCTGAGCAGTCGAAGTGATTATTATGAAGTAGCAGTGCGTTGATTGATGAGGTTTAGGTAGAAAACTACATGAAAGCCAATCAGGCTCATTTGCAACGCATTTATCAATCTACAGCCTCATATGGCTTTACATCTGATTCAATGAACCCATATAGTCTGACACTTTCCACCATCGGCCCAGCATAAAACTTGACTCAATGGTGTACGAGGGAATACAGTATGTTTTATTTGTTTTGCTAGTGAATTTGCTGTGTGGGATCAATTCTATCATTCTATCATTTGTTCTTACTTATTCAAGCGACATTTGCACTTACATTATGGTTCCAAATATTATTATGTGGTAATAAACCATTAAGGTACATCGCAAGTGTGCGTCATTTGTAATTCTGAAATAAATGTATTGAAAACAAAATTAGTGAGCATTAATTAATACATTAGATGAACTAATGAATGAATGAATGAATGAATGAATGAATGAATGAATGAATGAATGAATCAATCAATCAATCAATCAATCAATCAATCAATCAATCAATCAATCAATCAATCAATCAATCAATCAATCAATCAATCAATCAATCAACCAACCAATTACCCAGTTAATCATCTATAAATCAATTAATACAATTATCTTGTACAAAAAACGGGACGTGGTTAGGGAATTAATGAGACAAAAACAGGGGCGTAAAGGGAAAAGAATTGATAATTGTTTGAGGAAAATATGGGTAAAAATGAGAAGGCAAAGCAGACAGGGATGTGATCATCTGCCCCTCCCCCCAATCCCCACTCCCCCCCCCCCCCGCCGCCCCATAAATTAAAATAATCTGCTGGAATGACCAAGCGTGGCTTGCAGCAGCACACTGATAATAGTATATGCGGAAACAAATGGGAATAACAGAAGACATATGTATGTGGATGTATGTGACAAACAAACGTACAAATAAGCTGCATGTAACAAGCACTATGGACGCCAGGAATATTCTCAGGTATTTTGTGACATTTTTTGTCACATTTTATCACTTATCTAATTAGAAATATATTAGTCCATGGGCCGGATAGGATTACAGTGCACCCCCCCCCCCCCAGGACAGTTTAAGACCAAGTTTTTTTTGCTCATTGGACCTCCCCCAATATCAAAAGTCGATGCCTTCAAAAAAAGTTGGGATGGACTACCTGTTTTGGGCAATTTTCAAAATGGCCGCCATCGAAATATGGAAATCACGTTTTGCGCCATAACTTGAGTTCTAAGGCAGTTGGAGTCACAGAATTGGTGTCTATGCATATGTTTTTGGGGGCGAGGAATTCAATTATGCCAATAACAAATGTTTCTGTCTTGTGGAAAAATTTATAAACAGCTATTCAAACATATTTTTCGTGTATTTTCGTCGGTCATTTTTTGTGTTAGTCCATGGGCCAGAGGGGGTCACTGTGCACCCTCCACCTAAAAAAGTCTGAAACTAAGTTTTTGTTGCTCATTAGACCTCCCCCGATATCAAAAGTCGATGCCATCAAATAAAAGTCGAATGGCTTACCTATTTTAGGCTATTTCAAAATGGCCGCCATTTAAATTTGGAAATCACGTTTTGTGCCATAACTTGAGTTCTAAGGCAGTTAGTGTCACAAAATTGATGTCTATGCATATGTTTTTGGGGGTGAGGAATTCAATTGTGCCAATAAAAAATGTTTCTGTCTTGTGGAAAATTTAAAAACAGCTAATGAAACGTATTTTTCGTGCATTTTCGGTCATTTTTTTTGTTAGTCCATGGGCCAGATAGGGTTACTGTGCACCCTCCACCCATGAAAGTCTGAGACCAAATTATTTTTGCTCATTAGACCTCCCCCAATATCAAAAGTCGATGCCATCAAATAAAAGTCGGATGGACTACCAATTTTAGGCCATTTCAAAATGGCCGCCATTGAAATTTGGAAATCACGTTATGTGCCATAACTTGAGTTCTAAGGCAGTTAGAGTCACAAACTTGGTGTCTATACATATGTTTTTGGGGATGAAGACTCCAATTATCCCAATAAAAAATAATTCTGTCTTGTAGATAGTTCATAAACAGTTAAATCAACGTTTTTTTCGTGTATTTTTGGTCATGTTTGTGTATTTAGTGCGAACACAGATAAAAACTGACCTAAAAATAAAACTTGTAGTGTTATTTCATTCCGTGAATAATGAGCATTACCGTGTTGAAAGTTGTAAATAAAAATTAAACTTCGCTTATGACTAGCATGATAAATGAAAAAAACTTGGTGTAGAAAATATTAAAATAACAAAATGGTTACTGTTCCATGAACCGATTAGAAGTATAATCTACATATAATCTTCATCCATATTAGATCTGACCAGCAGCTAAGTAGAATATTTCCTTCATTTCAACAAAAATATGATATCGCCACTTTAAAATTTAAAACGGCAAATACACCCTTTCAATTTCAAAGGGGAATATTTAGTTATTGACAATCATTATTATGTATTGCACACTCATTTCACCAGTTTATCTAACACACATTTAAAAACATTTCCAGATTTCGATGGCGGCCATTTTAAAAATGGCCCAAAACAGGTAGTCCATCTTAACTTTTTTTTATGGCATCGACTTTTGATATCGGGGGAGGTCCAAGGAGCAAAAATAACTTGGTTTCAGACTGTCCTGGAGGGGGGGGGGGGGTACACGGTAACCCTATCTGGCCCATGAACTGTATACTATTATACTTTTGAATTCGATCAATTTACTGGTTCCATACAGTATATATTAATAGTATTTACTCGGATTTGAAAAAAACGTGATAAGGTTGAAAAAATATTGTTTCGCTTAAGTTATTAATGTTAGCTTTTTTACAGAAGTGTAGGCCTATTATGAGTACCTAGATAGCCCTGCTTCGAAAAGTCTAAAAGACTGCTCATTTTCGTCAGGGTTGTCCACGCCAAGTCCAGGCGTTGACCCAATGTTGTTTTAATGTTAGTCCATCGTCTGCGACGCTGGATTTACATCAAACCAATATTGGGTCAATATATCATGTTGGTTTGGGTAGGCCTACAATGAATTTGATATAGACTGTGGCGGGTAGCACTATTCGGTATTTGTAACAAAAATGCTAAAATTTTACTAGCAAATTTGTTTGTTTGCAATACTCTGATTTTACTGTGTTCTATTTGAACATTGCCATCATATGTATTGAGATGGGTAGATAATTTGAACTCGGCAAAATCTTGGTATTTTTACAGTGTTTTATTGTTTTAGTTAAAAAAGGGAAATTATGGTCGCGGAGGAATGCAATTGCATTAAGTGATTTACAAACGTGGCTGTTGCACAGCTCGTCCCTGTTTAAACCGGGCTGTGTACCGCATAGTGATTTCGTCCTGATGTTTTTGGTGATATATTCTTCCCAATAAAGGCTTTGGGATGACGCCGGGGACATTTCGTTGTCTCGTAAATTCTTAACTATCACCGTTTACGCTCTTTCTTGATCTTAAGATGTCTTTAGTAACGGCATATATCAAACCAAGTCAATGGTTATTTTTTTATGATAAGTTTATGAAGAGCATCATTGCACAATGCGCCATTAAGGAGCAAAACTGTATTATGTAGACCTGCGATAACCCTTAGTAGCCTAGAACTGACTCATAATTAATTGACCAAGCTGGGTAACAGCAAAGCACCATTTGCTTAACAGGGAATACCTGAAAGCTTTTCTGTTAAATATTTTCTTTAAGCAACTTGTTTTTCACATAATGTTATTTTAAGGCTGGTACATCGTCAGAGACGCTGGCCCAACATTAAAACAATATTGCCGGCGCGTGTTCAGCCGTGTGTGCCAGAGTGTCTCCAAACCCACTCCTAAGTTTTGCTCAATACGTAGTAATGCGTGACTAAGAGCCCCAAGACAAAGGAGATGTATGTTATGATTTTAGAGCTCAAAGCTCAAAGTGACTTAGGGCATAGGATGTGATAATATAGAGCGTCTAGCGCACAGAGGGTGGTAATCCCCTTAACCTCTCCTGAACATGGTATTCCCAGCGGTGGAGAGGGAAGGAAGGAAGAAAAAGTCAAATACGTACATCTCCCTCCGGCCGTCCTCTCATCTATTCCCAGAAAGCATAGGACGTTGGACCCATTCTGTATTTAATGTTGCAGACGTTGACCCGAAAGAAAACTACACCTGGCCAACATCTCCTTTTTGTTTGGCAACCAACAAGCCTGATCAACTGGGAAAAACATCTGAATCGGGTTAATTTGTTGACACACAGTCGTGGGCGAAGTTTATTAAGTGGCCTTCGCCATGTAATTGTTATTCATGATCATCGATTCTAGGCGATCAAACTCTAAAACTATAATTGCATGTAATATAGCATAATACACCTTTCCCAATAGCAACACGCCACACACTACAGTGACCAAAACTGAACTATTTAGTTGGGAGTCCTGTCACACTTCTATTACAACACGCCACACAGTGATTAAAACTAAACTATTTAGTTGGGAGTCCTGCTTATGCGCAAAATCGTGCAAACAGTGTATTATAGGCCTACCGATCTGTTAATATAAAGTAAAAAATATGTTACAGATTTAACATTCAACAACAAAGTTATTATCACAGCATTTGTGTTAATATCTCATTATCTCATTATATTCCCTAATACGTTAGAATAGCTTTACCAGCCTGTTATTGGAGATTACTGATTAAATATAAACCTCATCTTCTACGTTTCTTTACAAGGTACATTTCTGAAGTGATGAAATGAAATGAATGAAATGAATCAGGCTTTAGGCCACCTTTGTGCACATATAGGCTAAACTGGGCCAGAAGAACTTCCTGAGGATGGTGAGATGATTGAGATGACACTGTTTCCAGACACAGGATTCGAAATTCGAGCCCTGGCGGTCTGAGGCTTAGCACGCTACCTCTCGGTCACGGAGTCTCAACACAATACTGACTTTCACAAGTGGATGGGGAAGAAACATTTTTTGTTTTTTTCAAACCGCCGAGACTGGGAAGCGAATCCCGAACTCTGGAGTGAAAGGCAGCGGTGCTAACCACTACCCTAGGGCCCCCGCCCATGAAGTGATGAATAAAAGAGGGGGTTTTGCAAAGTTTTTGTGACACAATGTTAGCAAATTCCTCTGACTTTACATGATTACAATTTGAAAGAAGATGGTTGTTGAATGTTTCTATCTGAGACGATGTCCCTTTAATGCAGATAAATGAGAGACATCTCCAGAGGGGAGTCCCACATGTAGTAGGCAGCTTGACACAATGCTGGCCAGATGATGGACCAATATTCTCAAACACATCACATCAACCTTCTCAACCAAAAATTACATTACTCTAGAGTCCAGGCAAATACGATATGTCGTCCCTTCGTTGGTTTAATGTTGTCCAGTGTTGTAAACTGTGGGCCAACATTAACATTTAGCATTGGTCCATGGTCGTGTTCTGACACTCCCAGTCCTTCTACAGACGCTATATGAGATAGAGAATCAGTGGAACCAATGCTGGGTCCGTGTCTAGAGTCTGCAGAGCCACAGTGTGTAAGAAAAACATTGGTTAAATGTTAGGTGTATTGTCAAGTTAAAACAAATTCAAAAATACGAGAAAAACTCGGAAGTGGGTGGGTGGGTCAAGTCCAAACTCGGATTTTTTTTTTTTTTGAAATTTTAAGATTTTTTGTGGTGTTTTTTATTGTTGTACATGTTTAAAAAAAAAACGTTGATACAGGGGGTAGGTGGGTATGGTCTGGCCAATCCGATTTTTTCTCGGATTTTTGGATTTTTTCACCTTGACAAGACCTCTTAGCTAGCTCTCTTACACTGTGGCCTAATATGTATCCGGCTTCAGTACAACATTTGGCGGAAATATCAATGGTCTCCTCCACTGAGACAAGAGTTCTTCATGGCTTTCCGTTGATGTTCGTTAACAGTCGTGCCATCCTCCTTGAAATAGAACACCCGCTGGTGAAGTCATTAAACATTGAACGTCTTTCTCCTTGTCAGACACTCCACCACGGGGGCTCAACTAGCATTGACAAATCACCACGTTGTTAGAAATTATACATCAACTTTAGTCTATTAATAGAAGGATGCTTGTGTACCCCTGAAAATGACAAACAATATATTTTGGAAAGGGCTTTGTTTTTTTCATTTCATCCCTCTTGATACTTTAACATGCTTTACAGGTAAGTATTAGTTGTTTCTTGCAACATTCACCTTGAGATGTGAATGGCGGCGGTAGTTCCCACCTTAACATACTCAAGATTAAACAAAATACAAGATTAATACAAAAATGTACCAGTTTCTCTGGTCTTAGTTAATAATATATTGCGTGAAGCATATGACCTACATTCAAAAAGCTTGAAATGTTAGTGGAATACATGATCTGAAGAATGAACGAATGAATAACGTGAATAAATATGATCTTTAGCCTATGTGCACATGCAGGCTAAATTAAGCGAGGCAAATTTCCTGAGGATGGTGATATGAAACAGATGACACTGCCCTCTAGCCACAGGATTCAAAATTCGTAATTTGACGGTCTGAGATCAAGCATGCTACCTCTCAATCAAACAGGTTCTGCATAATGCTCAACCTTTACAAGGGGGGGGGTGTAAGAAATAAAAATATATTTTTTATAACGTTACTATTAAAGTGGTGTGAACTAACACACATAACAAGCATGTGGCATAAGTTCGTCTTGACTACTACACCAGGCCAACCTGCTGCTCTAAAGAACAATGTGCCTGCGTCATTTGAGTGGCTGTGCCAAAGCGAGGAAATAATCCACAATCTCCGGCTTGACAGGCATGTGGCGTGACCACTACACCAGACCACCACCTTGCTTTACCATGATTACAGTGCACTGTGGCATGATGAGTGACTGCAGACACAGTGAGCTGATTGGAGGGATTGTCTGTGGACAGCTTTTAGGATTTACAGGATGTCTAGTGTGTAAGACTTATCCCTGGATGATAGACTGAGAGGAAACATGACCATAGCATTAACCATACCAATGCTGGATTAATGTTCGCTCAATGCTGGCCCAGAATCGTATACATTGGGCCGGCGTGTTTTTCTACGTGACTGACCAGGAAGCCATATGTCCTGTCCATGTTTCTTACACAATAGGTTATTGTCCTGAGCGAGGTCGATCCCCCAAACAGGCGGGGAATCCCCTTCTACGGCATAGTGAGCACCGGGCAGCCATATTGACTGCGTCAAGTTACTCATGTTCACTGGGCTGTGTGATCATGGATCATGGAGGTCTCTATCCGCTACTACAAACAGGGGGATAACAACCAGCTATTTATTTTTTATTTACATTCACTTTAAAGGTTAGAATTAGGTTAAAAACTAAAATAATATATGAAATTGTAGCATATACAGTTTTTACTTTAGCCTAAGATATCATTTTTCGACATTCCATTTTTTGATATCCAAAAAATGACATAATGATATGAATCCTTTATTCAGTATACATATCAAGCGTTATAGGCCGATTCATCAAGCTAAAAATAAAGCGTTCTATGTTAAAACAACAAGTGAAAGCGAAAAACAGAACGTTATATTGTTAGAACAACAAGTAAACTCGTTGACCACCCACATGTTCACCTATTTAGTGATTATATACACATTATTTCATGTGAGTCTACACACACCAAACATAAGAGGTGACCTTGAGGGGTGACAGAGGTCATTAGGACACTCAGGGAATGTAAATTTGGCTCCCTATAGGCCGCCAGGCGGTGTCCGTTTGACGGCTGATTCCGCCACTTCCGCAGGGGATCCAGGCAAGAGCAGCGCTGTTCCAATACTGATCCAACATTGAGCCAGCATGGCAGACGGTTGGCCAACATTATAGTGCAAGAGCATGTGTAATCCCGTGGGAATTCAGTGGTTAAAATATGCCACCTATATGATAATGCTCAGAATAAACCACAGAATAAAAAAAAGTTTGATGGAGTTCGCAAATGGGTGTCAAAACCCTCTTATCAGGCAATATTCAAAACGGCCGCCATGATATAACTATCATATCTTCACCAATAATTTAGATAGAGACAAGATTATTTCACAAAACCATATGTTTTCGGTATCAAGGAATGCCATAAACAAACGATACATTCATTTGACATCAATATCATGCAAAATTTTAAGTGGCCGCCATGAAACTACTAAAGTGATCATATCTTCGTTAATAATTCAGATAGAGACAGGATTATTTCACCTAACCATATGTTTTCGGTATCAAGGCATGCAATAAAACAAACAAAACATTTATTCGACATCATTATCATGCAAAATTCGAAATGGCCGCCATGAAATCACTAAGGTTAGCATGTACTCGTCAATAATTGAGTAGAGACGAGTTTATTTTACCAAACGACATGTTTTCTGTATCAAGCGATGCGGTAGACACACGATACCTCTAACGACATCACTACATGTATCATAAAATAATAAAAATACCGCCATAACATCATAACAAAAGTTATCATAGCTTCCTCAATATTTCAAGCAAAGGCTTGATTTTTTGTTACTAGGGAATACAATGGCACCTTTTTTTTCTCGCTTTAGAAATTAACGGCCGTCTGAGGCTTATAACATGGAGGTATCAGGTTCGAATCCCGGTCTGGAAGGATATTTGTCGTCGTGGTTGTGCATATACAGTGCTCCAAACTGTTAAAAGGCCTGGAGTGTACAGTGCTGCCTGTGGTACTGTGCTCTATAAAGAACCATTAAAGTCATTCGAAATAAGAGTAGGGCATAGTCCCGGCTTCGGGTTTCCTTCTGTCGCGATATTACCATGATTGTGCAGAAAGCAACGTAAAGCAATATTCATTCTTTAGAAATCAAGATCTTGACTGAAATACTACATCAGATAAAAAACGTTTATGCAGAATTTTATCTTGTATCCCCACAAAAAGCACATACATGCATGCAACAGTGGGTCTGGTGTAGTATTTTGGGGAGCCTCTGTGAACGTGCTTGCGTGCTTGCTTTCAGACTGCCAGTCGTAGGTCTAGACGATAGTACAATCATATTCATCTCACTATCCTTGGTGGGTGATCCTGATTCAGTGTAGTCTGTTTGTCCGCATACTCATTGTTCCGAGGCTCATTCATTCATTCGCAGAGGTAAGAGTTGCTATATTATCACAGATTTCTAAGACCCAAGCAAGTACGTACTTGAAAGAGTTTGCCTTCATTAGTCACGCATGTTTCAGTTGCAGCTCCAGGGTCTAAAAAAGGGAGCTGTTTTTTTGTGCATATTAAAGCATTAGGTAAAAGTTAAGAAGGCCGCGATGGTATTATCCTATGGAATACTTGCTGTTTTTTTAATTTTTAAACAGTGCTAAGCACACAAGAATAAAAAATATTTATCATAATTATATTTATATTTAACAAAATGTTATATAATTAAATATCTGATATTACATAGTTAATTATACCCCTTGTAGGTCAATATCACATTTTAAACAAGTCATCTGTTCGTGACTATCACAAATAGATTATCGTAGCGATAAAAGCTCTTTACATCCTAGACACTATTAAGGGTTGCTACAAAATTTAGTAAATCATGACTTTGACTGGCTTTTCATGACCAAAATGTGTTGGGGGCTTGTCTCTTTGATTTTTCGGTTGAATTAAAGTCAATTCATGGGATCTTGAGAGCAAAACTCTTCACTTTCCTCTGACTTTTCCAAAATTTGTTTTAACGTAAGGTGTTTTCCTTGACAACTCAGGGTTATGATAAACACTCCTGACTTGTCAGGTTATTAAGGTGTCGTGGCAACCTCGAATAATGTCATTTCATTATTAGCCTGATAATTTAAAGTATATAATGTACTTTATTGCCATATAAATCTACAATATTTCATTTTAATTATAGAAAGACAATAATGCCTTATGACATCTTACACAGCTCTAATTTAGTTGTGAACGTATGTATTGTGGAATATAAGTTTAGTCCCGGGCGGATCCAGTGGGGTGCTCAGGGTGCTCGAGCACCCCTCCTTAATTTCCAGAGTGGTAATTTTCTAACAATAATTTCATATACAATTAATCCACCAGTGTCCGACATGTTGGTGCCAGCCCCCTCCACACCTGAATGTATACCCCTTCCTATTTAAAGGGCTGGTGTCTGGGATGCATCATTGGCGCCATTGACAGATTAAAGACATGTGGCGACAGAAGCAAAATCTTTAGAGTGCAAATCTTTAAAATGGACCATTCAGAGCACCTAAAAGTAGGAATTTGTTGCGACTGGTCTTCTTTCTTCTGTCCACCTTTAACTAGTGTGAGATAGAGACATTTTTCAAACATTCATTATAATTTTTATTTGAAAAGAAACAGAATAAAATATATCAACTTTTTGTTAGTCTTGGCCAATAATTGCAACGTTGAGCGAGCAGGAAACAACGTCATGGGAAATAAATATGCTATAATTGATGATAATTATCATAGATTACCTTGAAACAGGTTGCATAGTTATTATCACAATGAGAGTGACTCAACGTTTAATTAATACTATCGTTGCTCCACCGTGTGCTACGCTGGCCAAACATTAACACAACATTGGGTCGACAGCTGTTTATTTTTATCTAGCTTATTTAATATGCCTAGTAGTTCGCGCTCGCTATTAGATGAACTAATGATCATGTTCATGTTTTTCCCATTGTGTGGTTGTGTTAGCTTAAATAGTTGGACTAGTGTAGGCTAGGTTAATCTGTCATTAAGTTAAAACTGACATTTCAGCCTTTATCTCATATCTTCGTTTTACAGCAAAGATACCACGAAATCGCACTATTAGATGTTTATTTTTTTCAAAATTTTGCGGAGGCATGCCCCCCCCCCATAGGTCCCTGCTGTTGAATGGTTTCTTGGAAATCGGAGCACCCCCCTCAATTTATTTCTGGATACGCCACTGGGTTTATTGCACGACAAGTGAACGGTGAAACTTGGGTGCAAACATTACATCTCAACGTCAAACAAGCCCAAATCTTAAGTTATGTGTATATTTTTCGGGGTTATATAGTATCTTTTCTACACCCCCTAAGTCCTGGCAATGTAAACTCACAAAAAATCATTTCGACTATTCAATGATATGCACATTCGCTGTGTTTTGTCAAATATTTTTTTGAGACCTAAAAGTGTAGTGTCAATTAATTGGAGAAAAACTTTGCTTTGATTTGACATTGCGATGACATTAACTTGCCTTTGATATGCTATTTGATACACTGCACTGTAGACGCTAACTCTGTAAACATGATATGTACAAATATTGATACTCTTGATATGCCCCATTGTGCTACATTAAATTACTATTTTTTAGTAATGTATAACTAAATTTATAACAGTGTCTGTTCAAGGGCTGGAGAACGGATTTAGAAATACAATTATCCGAATAGTATGATATGCCATTGTTGTTGACCTCATGTAGTCTAATTATGATACAGGTGGTTAATAACTATACACACTATATATAATGTTGCTAACTTGTTAAAAATAGGTAAACATCTTAGAGGTGTAGAATATTATTGATATCTAGAACTTCAACGTGTAAGGTCGATGTCGGGAAGTGCACCATCGGTGTATATGAACAATTATGCACTCTTGTGCATCAATGTGATCATATAGAAAAGACAGCTAATATTTCAAAATACATTACATTAGAAGCGGAGTAATTCAATATGGATCTATTTGTTTTTCAGTGAGTTAAAACATTGTTTTGTCGATCACGTGTGGATATGCCCTAGTTGTTCAGCTAAAAAATATGTTACGTAGATGGGTGGTGTGAGCTATACATAAAAATATACTCTACTATGTAATTAGCATTACTAGTGTTGAGACATTGGAAAAATAGGTAAAAACATAACATTTTGAAGCTATATAAAGATATACAAATAAAGGTATGATGTGTTTTAATGTATGATTGATGCCGACAACATGTGGTTAGATGAAAAAATCCAGTATTCATCTTTATATGTGATTAATTCATTAGGTTCATGGCGGCCATCTTGAATGATTAACTGTATTGCATGAACATTATATCGATAACATGAGATTTGGTGAAATAATATCAGCGCTATCTGGATTAATGATAAATATATGATTAGTGATTTCATGGCGGCCATTTTGAATTTTGCATGATGATAATGTGAAATAAAGTATCAGCTTTTTATTGTATTCCTTGATACCGAAATCATATGGTTTGGTAAAATAATATCATTTTTATCCCAATTATTAACGCAAATATGATCAATTTAGTGATTTCATTGTGGCCATTTCGAATTTGCATGATAATGATATCGCTGACGGTATCGTTTGTTTTATTGCATTCTTTGCTAGCGAAAACATATGGTTTGGTGAAATAATCTCGTCTCCATCTCAATTAATAACGAAGATAGGATCACTATGGCGATTTCATGGCGGCCATTTTGGATTTTGCATGATAACGATGTCAAATAATTGTATCGTTTGTTTTATTGCATTACTTGATACCAAAAATATATGGTCTGGTAAAATAATTTTGTTCCTATCTCAATTATTGATGAAAATATGATAACTTTAGTGATTTCATGGCGGCTATTTTGAATTTTGCCTGGGAATAGTGTTATGACACCAATTTGCGAACTCCATCAAACTTTTTCTTATTCTGTAGTTTATTCTGAACATTTTAATATAGGTGGCATATTTTAACCATCAAAATCACACGGGAATTTATTTATGAACACAAGCATCCCCACTATTAAATCATAAGTGGGTCCATGAGTCGTATTTGGTTGGGTGGACGTCACGAATCATGCCTATAACACTATGTTTCGTCCCATGTTCTTTAACGCGAGATGAAATATAGATACTATAGACATGGTAGAGTCAAAGAATCGGTCATTTCAGACCGTTTAAAACAGGGGAAGGATGTTCAAAACTTAGGTACCATGGGTGTTTTGTGAATGTAGATCTATTTATTTTATTTAAATTTTCCGGACTATTTCTGCACCAGTACAGCGGCATGACAAGTTACATATTGGAGACACCACACAAGCATTATTAAAAGGATATGCTGACATGTCACATAAATGTGACCCGCCACGCGAAGAGGGCCCTCAAGTCAAAATTTTCAAAATGTATCTTCATAGTTGATTTGATAGCCGTGTCCTTTCTGTTCCGATAACTGCAATATTTTTTTGAAAATATTCATAACTTTTTGTTTTATGAGATTTGTACAATTTTGAAATTAGTTATGTAATCAATAAATTTAAATTTTAAATGCCGTCATAAATAAATTTGCAAAAGCTGCGGGGAGGTACCTTTTTGCATGGCGGGTCACAAATATCAACAATAATAAAATCAGTTGTTGAAAGTCAGTTATCTATTAAAATTCCGCTGTTGATAGGCAACTGTTTAAAGTTATATGTTAAATGTTGGCTGTTGAAAATTATAAGTTGACGGTCAGCTGTTTATTAGCTTTGAGGATAACCAGTCAAGTTGATATGTTCAAGGTTTCTTAAGGTCAGCTGGCCAAGACAGGGTGGCAACGGCCGTTGTTCAATGGGATACATCGAAGGTCAAGTGTTCGTGGAGACGATGAACAGCTATTTATTGCCAATCAACTGTTACACAACTATTTTTTCCTGCACTAAGGTTAGTCTCTTCAAACGGTC
The DNA here is from genome assembly GCA_964017125.1 of Flabesymbios commensalis. Lineage (NCBI taxonomy): Eukaryota > Metazoa > Annelida > Polychaeta > Terebellida > Flabelligeridae > Flabesymbios > Flabesymbios commensalis. Next base: position 6,862,389 of record OZ024915.1, read on the forward strand.
GTTTGGTCTTCCTGTAGGAAGAAAACACAACTATAGGTCCTAAGTGTTTCCACTTCTATAAATGGTAAAATCATCAAGTCAATTTTTGCATTTGGATATAGACTTTTCTCCCAGCTAACCACATTACAGATTATGGTTCAACATATCACAGTATCGTGTTTGGTGCAAAAAAAATGAAATGAATCGGGCTTTAGGCCACCTTTGTGCACATATAGGCTAAACTGGGCCAGGAGAACATCCTGAGGATGGTGAGATGATTGAGATGACACTGTCCTCCAGACACAGGATTCGCAATTCGAGCCCTGGCGGTCTGAGGCCGAGCACGCTACCTCTCGGTCACGGAGGCTCCCCACAATACTAACTTTCACACGTGGATGGGGAAGAAACAATTTTGTTTCTTTCAAACCGCCGAGACCGGGAACTGAACCCCGGACTCTGGCGTGAAAGGCAGCGGTGCTAACCACTACCCTAGGGCCCCCGCCCCGTGTTTGGTGCATAGGGTCAATAAGCTTGACCCAGAGCGTAGACATCTCATAGGCAGATATCAGCAAATGAGATGTCAAAGATTTAGTGCACAATAAAGAAGGACGCTGACCTTGATACAGATTGAGGCCGCTCTACAGTGGCTTGGTAGCACTACTTTTACGGTCGTAAGCACACAGAGTTGTGACTGTAGGATCATCCCGTGTATCAATGCGCCGGGTAATGATTGGAGTTTGTCTGACTTCGCACAGACCTGGTTGTCAACCTTGTCAATGACCTTGAATATATCACTTGCCCTACAGCAACGCAACCGGGAATTCCTCGCCCCAGTAGGCTGTGCACAGTATTGTAAATCACCAGGCCAGCTATGCTGTGTGTGTTTGGTTGGAAGCTAGAATTGACAAACGTTTTCCATTTACGCAGTCAGTCATGTTTTCTCTGCTCATCGTAACCAGCCTCTTGAAAATATTTTTTATAACACGTTTAAATTAGTTGGAAAAAAGAGTGGGTGCCAAATGAGATTAATAAATCCATTTCATGTATTTTGGTGCAAAACAGTATATTGCAGAATCATTCATCTGCCATTGCTGTGAGCTGCTACTGGCTGAATCATATAAGGATGCTAAGCCAGCATCACATAAAATGACCCAGTTTGTATAGATCATTCAGCCACCAATACTGCTCGCTGTTGTAGCTGCTGTAATAACTCTTCATATCGGCGGTGCGACAAGTCTGCAGACAAAGGGTGTGGTAATAACACGATGACCGTCAGCCTGGACCAGGGTCACCTTCTGAAGGTCAAATGTAAGACTGAACTATATAACCGGATGAGGGGGAATCTTATAGTGATCAGGATATGATCATAATATTCTCCGAAAGTCAGCTGTTTCTGGTCAGTTCTACTCATCCCCTCTGTTCAGCCCCGTGTTAGATCTTGCACAGGAAAGATGTATTAGTTACGATAAGATAGATCACCTACACAAAGTAGACTGTGACATGTACGTCGAAAGTGTATCTGTCGAATCTGACCTGAATCAGCTGTTGCGGATTAGCTGCTGAAGATCAGTTATTGAAAGTCAGTATTTGAAGGTTTGTTTGAAGACATCTGAAGGTTAGGTTTTGAAGCTTAGCTTTTGAAAGTGAGGTTTTGAAAGTCAGCTACTTTAAAGTTAAATAAATTCACCTTTATGCAACGTGCCAATGTCGATATTATGCCCTACTCTTATCGAATGACAGTAATGGTTCTTCATAGTGCACAGTAGTATCGACAACACTGCACACTACTCTCTCCAGGCGTTTGAGCAGTTTTGAGCACTATGTACGCACAGTCCCGATTACAAACATCCAATCCGACCTGGAAGTGTTGTGCTTCGTACATGAGGGAAATTGCCTTGACCCATATCGTATACATCTTATAATCGACATCAGCCAATCAGATGGCAAAGATTTAGTTCACAATAATGTAAAGGGTTGACCTTGATACAGATTGCGGTCGCTTTAAAGTGGTTTTCTATCACTATTTTAGCAGTTGTAGGAGCAGTTATGAGTGTGGGATCATCACATGTATCAATACACCTCGTAATGATTGGAGTTTATCTGAATCCAAACACAAACCGGACGTCAACCTTGTCAATGACCTTGAATATATCACTTGCCCTGAAGCCACGTGACCGGGGATTCCCTATCACAGAAGGATGTGCACAGCATTGTAAATTACCGCAAGCTTACCCTTTGTGGTGTGTGTGTTTGATTTGACGCTAGAATTGACAAACCTTTGCCATTTACTGAGCTAAATTAACTCTTGTAGCCCGCTGTTCGATCCAGGGGGTGTCTACAATACTTTATTTCCAGAAAGCAATTACTGTTGTTTATCTTTACAACATTGACTGCTTACTTAAATAGCAGATATTTATACCAAACAGCAGTGTGTGTATGATTGGCTGCTATCATAACTTAAGCTCATGCAGGTGGTAACTGCTGACTAGGAAAGTAATCAGTTTAACAATTTGACTACTGGCAGTAGTGTCCCCCAAAGTACTGGGCCCATATGTATGACGTCATATAATCAGGTCGTCGTGGCGACGGCCCACGTACTTTAGTGTACCCAATTTAGGCTGTCGTAGCGAAGGCCCACGTACTTTAGTGTACCCTATTTAGGCCGTCGTGGCGAAGGTCGTCGTACTGAAAGGGTTAATACTACTCTTCGCCCATGTTTTAAGATCGGCTGCTCTCCTACCTTAAGCTGACACAGATGGTCATGGCGCTTTATCGTGACCTGGTCCATTAACAGCCAATTACATGCAGCCATACAACCTGCTCCCGCTACATACGAGTCAATAAAGAATGCTGTAAAAGTACAAATGTATCGTGGCACAAAAGATCAATATTGACTATGTGAATTAAGGTCTGATAGAATGAGAGTGGAGATGTGATATACTATGTGATGATCTGCAAGACGCAACATCATTCAATGTGATATACCATATGATGATATAAAAGACAACACATACAAATGATATCAAAGTGATACACATATAAAATGTAGTTGCTCTGGAAACATGATTCGAGCATAAAACCACGACGATCGGCGTTGAGCACTATAACTGTCAATCAACGAGGCTCCGAACACTATTTTAAATAATTGGAAAATTAAAATGTATTGTGCTTTTAAAAGCTGAACAAAGAGAACAGGAACGAGTCACGATTTCTGGCATGAGAGTCACAAGCGACCAATGACACCATCGCCATTCCCCTTATCACATGCTATGAGTTGTGTTTTCAAAACTCATCTTGATGTCTTGACGTGTCGTGGCCAGTCATGACTTTGTGACCCTGGCATTGGGCTTTACTTCAGATAACCTGGTTATTATAGAAATATCTCTAATGTTTTATTAACGTTGACTCAGTGTTGTGTTAATGTTGTCAGAACGTTACAGTTCAAATTAGGCTTGTGTACCATGAGAAACATGGTACACCATGCATGTGTAAAGGTGTAAGATGTGAAACTGACATAAAATACAGGCTACACTATGCCTACATTTCGATAATGGGCAGGGTTAAATACAAATATTTCCCACTCTTTCCTTTTCTCTCCAACTCTCTGCCTCCGCCTCTTTACCCATTGACTTGTTAACAACTTCCCACTCTCGCTCACTCTCGCTACCCCTGGCTTTTCGCCCTTTGACTGATTACCATTAAGGAACATGACTGTCCAAATGAACTTTCCATGTAGACGTGCCAAACGGCATGAGGAAACTGTATCAGAAATGATATTCACAGCCATGACGAAATGTTAATTCGAAAATGTGTTGAATAAATGTAACATTTAAATATGTTGTTCCTTGATTTTTGAATTTGGTTAAATATTTTTGACGAAATTGTGAATATTGTATGAATGAGACGTAGACCTACCATTACATCCTAAAGCTAAAACTGTTTTGATTTACAATCGTGATTTCCCATTTGCACATGATATGCTTCAGTCACATTCTGTTAAAAAGCTGCCTGTAAACGCCTAAGCTATATACCTTAAATTTACAACCATGATACAATTAACCAATTAAGCCCTACTGAATGTACTTAGGTGCAGATTTTCATGAAATAGATTTACCCCATAATGGCTCTGTTTATCAGAAAAAAACATCTGCATGTGTTTTTTTATTAACAAAGCTATTGTAGTAAATTGCAGTACCTTTGTTAATAAAGATCGTTCACATAGCAAAGCGCTGCTGAAATCTGAAGTGGTCTTAAATTAGACGTATGCAGCTGATTGTTCAACGTTGGTCTACCGTTGCCCTAACATTCGCCTCAACATTATTGCCTATCACGGAATCTACCCTTGGCCCCATTGGTATGCTGTCCCACCGGGTCATGTAACTGCTTTGTGAATATGTTCTCACTGGCTTTCTAGGTATGATTGTTTATTTTTTTGTTAACTTCCAACTCATTTGTATTTATACTCCGGCACTAAGTAGAGTTTGCTAGCAGGAGCATTTGTATGGAGTATTTAGATGGTCCATCACGTGTAATCTCAAACCAGGAAAACACAACACTAAACTTGATTAAATGTCATTGGCGGATCTCCCAATCTGATACTGAAAAAAAAAAGGAAACATGAGCTCACAGCAAAACATACACGAGACGTTGACTGATTAGCATTACCCCTACATGGGTTGCCAGCATCAGTCCCACCTTGGCCTGCGTCTCTTGGTTCATGGTTGGCTGGATACAGTACAGTATTCACGTCTCTCACTCACCCGTTAACTTACACTGGCGACGTCATGACCGATATTCAGATGACTTAAGCTCAAATTGTGGACATGGTGAAATATGTATCCACCGAAATTGACCTTCCTTGTGATGTTTGACAGCTCGGTGACACCATTCTGTGAAAACATTGACACATCGTGAACTCTCGCTCATAACCAAGGTTACGTGACATGGGTGCTTATAACTAATTTACAGTGCTTGTTCATATCCAGCATAGGCTCTGGCCCAACATGAAATCAACATTGATTCAACATATTGTGTTTTCTGAGTACTGGTCACGTGGTCAGGATATCAGAGTTAACCAGGCTGACCATGAAATAGGGTTTGTCTGTAAAGCATAGATAAGATCAATTTGAGTACCTAAAGTCGTAAAATCTAAATCGCCGAGAATGTGTAGATATGCGCACATTGTACATTATTCTGTATCTTGACGTCATATTTCCTCCTCATTATTTAAATGTTCATCACTGACTGCGGCTGTAAAATCCCCACAAACACTAATTAGTATCCCTGGTTTTGACGGAGGTGTATACTACAGTATTCACATCTAGTGTATTCGATTTATGATCAGAATTTCAACAAAAGATGGATTGCTCTGCAGTCCCCCCCCCCCCCCGGTATTGACTGAGGCAGGCAATTGGTCGAAAGTTTGATTCACACCTAATGTTTAAAATACTGGAAACAAAACATCTGGATTCATTTTGATGAATCTGATTGTATTCAATAAGCACAAAAACTAAACAGTTCAAAAAAATATATTTATATTTCAGATAAATAATATAATCCAATGTTGTTTTGAATGTATAAGAACAATTGTTCAGACATTCATTGCTATTAATGAACTTCTGACAATAACTGTTGACAATAGCATTCCTATTATTGAACTAATGGTAGCAACTGTTGACAATGTAATTGCTAATATCAAACTAATTATAACAACTTTTCACAATATCATCGTTATTAATAAACTAATTACACACTGTACATTGTTATTAATCGGTCTACTTCACAACAAACTCAAAACTCTGATGCTGATTTTATGTGACCACCGTCTACAATGTAGACCGATCTTGTCTGTATTTAAATGAGAGGTAGAGAGTTGAGATTGCCTAAACTATCCTATTTACATTATTTGATGACATGTAGATAGTTGTAATGGCCTAAACTTTGGTATCTACTGTATTTAAGTGAGATGCAGGGATATTTGATGGTCAGACATGGCGTGGTCAATTGATCAGTAATGCTGAAATATCTCCTTAGCAATGTTAACGAGTCACCAGAGACTAACAGGCCAGGATGGCCAGACAAATTCACCCGCAATGCCCCATTTCAAGCCATTCTATACTATGGTTATACGTCAGGGAGCGACCATTGTCTCTCCCTTTATAGAGATTGTTTAGTTTCTAGTGAAGGAGAATTAATTACGACTGAGTGATGGTTCAGTCTGATAAAACAGTTTTTTTAGATTGGAGCTTGTGTTGTGAGCGATTTAACCTCCCAGCAATAAAATACAGAAAGCCTATCGTTATATATAATAGCAATTATATTCGTATTGCAAAGAAGTCCTCACCAAATAAGGCTTGTTTCAGTTTTAATGTTTAAAGGACCAGTGTCGTCCACATGGAAGCTTCAGTTGAGCTATAAAGCACACAGAGCGCTGATTCAGCCATGTGAAAAGCACCTGCCGCACATAACGACCGTTTAAACCAGCCAATCAGCTGCTGGCTGTTGAACAGACTTCCGGTTTGTGGCAGCAGGCTATATTTCCAGTGCTTCTCATCACGTGACAGTGCTACCACCAATAGAAACGTCATATGAGTCAGATGATATTTCTCTGAGCTTTGACCTCTCATCAAATATGCAGGATTGCCAAATCGACAACAGCGGTAGCTGCCAGTGGCGGTGTGTTGTCTGGCAATACAAATGGCAGCGCGAAAGCTAATAGCTCCCAATCAGGTTATTATCAGCAGCTGTATTCATACACGCTGATGATCAATGTGCAGAGCGTGAAATAGACCTGATAATAAGAGAACAAGCAGTGATATTCATGCGCATAACCTGCCTGTAAGTCACGAGGCAGCTGGTGGTAGTGATGGTTTAATTTTGGGACACCGTCCGCGTGGGTGGAACAACATTAAACCATCATTGGTTCTATATCTCGTGTTTGTCAACTGAACAAGCCCCTCATTAGACTTCATAATAGTCTCCTCTCCTTCATTAATCAACTCATTATTTATTCATCTCATTTTTGTAAGTTATGATAATTGCATTCAATCGGTCGTTAATATTCTCTTAAAAAAGTGTGTGTTTGTGCAGAGAATGTGATACTAAATGTCAAGTTTCACTTTGGTGGATTCGTTACGTGATGTTCCATTTATCCCCATATTCCTTGAGTGAACTTTTAAAAGTAACATCGTAACTATTGACGCACATGTTTCGCATGAATGTATTATACAAAATATTTTAAAACAAAGTAGGCGTTTTTTAATACTGTTTTCCATATCGTATTATAGAGAAAGGTTTTTTACATTAACACTTTTTCAGTTAATATACACTATTTCAAAACGCAAACATTACTGAAGTTTTTTTTTTAAATAAATAGTGTGCAGTGCAACTGCCTTAGAAATAATTCAATGCACAATAATCACTTAAACACCTTAGGTTGAGAGGACTTATAGTGAAACTGGTGACGTAAGAGCTGTTGGTCTATTTGATTTCAGGTAAACTTGTGCTACATAAGGGCTTTATTTTGGCAGCCACTGAATTGGCAGCATAATGGATGAGGTTGACCAAGAAAACGCCAATATTAAATAGGTTGTAATGATGATTACCTAAGGGCAAACTATGAGACGAGCAGTGGTCACGAGAAACTCCAAAACATTTTAAGTGCTGTCGTATTTATTGTGATATTAACATAATTAAACGTAACTGAATAAACTAATCAATGAAAACCTCTACGATTGAAAAGTAGACTTGCTGCAAACCCCCACACACCATTTTGATGCTCTGCAGTACAGTTTCTTTATCATGACATGAATTATAAAATATGATTGATTGATTGATTGCTTGATTGATTGATTGATTGATTGATTGATTGATTGATTAATTGATTGATTGATTGATTGATTGATTGATTGATTGATTGATTGATTGATTGATTGATTGATTGATTGATTGATTGATTGATTGATTGATTGATTGATTGATTGATTGATTGATTGATTGATTGATTGATTGATTGATTGATTGATTGATTAATTGATTGATTGATTGACTAACTGACTGACTGATTGACTGATTGGTTTATTGATTTATTGATTTATTTATTGATTGATTGATTGATTGATTGATTGATTGGTTGATTGCTTGCTTGCTTGCTTGCTTGCTTGCTTGATTGATTGATTGATTGATTGATTGATTGATTGATTGATTGATTGATTGATTGATTGATTGATTGATTGATTGATTGATTGATTGACAATTCATCACAGAAAGGGTATCATTAAGCACATAGTCATACACAGATAATAAACAAATCAGTAGTTTGTACACATGCATGTGTTTTGACCTGTGGATCACTGCAGACATGGTGGAGAAATTGCTCCTGCAATTGCTGTGGCCGCCATGTCAGGGAATGTGAATATCGCGTGATGTCGCCATGCAGCTGAGCTAATAAACACACAAACTGGTCTAGGGTTGGTCCACTTCTTGCTGACGTTGGTCCATCATTATGCCAAGGTGACCAGACATTGCGCTAACATTGTGCCAATGTTGTGTACGGCGCTGCTCATCAATGTGATTATCTGCCAGGAAACTGTTGCTCTCCTAACAATGTGGATTCTACTTCCAGGTGAACATATTTATTGCACGCTCCTTGGTAGCTCGACGATTTAGTTCTTGCTCGTGCCAACACTGTAATTGACAGCATAACAAGTCAAACAATAATAGGTGATACATGTCCCACGTGGGTTCAACAGGTGGTCGGTTTGAATTACACTTTTCGGGAAGACTTAGGGGCTGTGGTGTGTCGCGGGCTCGTGAGATCACACACACGATGTATCAATCTGCGAGAACAGTCTGCAAGATGTGTATATCTCCTTCCTTCATTTCCCTAGTATGATGCCTCGATATCTGGCGGGATGAAACATGTATCTGTTAGCTTCGGGCCTCTCTTGTTCCACGCCAGATCATCCATATCATCCAGCCCCGTCTAACACCAGTTCACTCAATGCTCATTGATTGCTGGGTCAGCAAGCCATCTGCTGTTAACAATCCACACATTGACCCAGTCCTCTCTCAATGTTGGTCCTCCATCTCTAACGTTGGACCAACATTAAACCAACAAAAGGTCAACGGCTCGTGTTTGCAGGGATGATGTCCCCGATGTCTCCGTCAGAAATTACATCTCAATTTTACTTCAGAAAACACAAGACACCTGTCGCCTTAGTACGACTCTGGCCTATCATTAAGACACCGTTATTCCTTTTTTTGTCGTTGTTTTTTAGTATTCCAGTCAGATTGATCTTTTCTCTATTTATGTGGACGGCCGTGCTGTGTTTTACAGAATCACCAACCATCCTTACCGACTGATTTTGTGAAATTAATTAACAAACAGTACACGCCCAACACATTGATTTAGTAGAGAGGTGATCAAGGTTTGTAAAATGTACCCTATTCCAATTCCATTTCATAAAATACCCATCAATTCAGTCTAGTCAACTATGACTCGAATCTAAGTGCAATATTAGAGTATTAATCTGGACAAATTGATATAATATTGTAGAGAGGGATATGATAAACATGAACAATAAACCACAGGAACTGGTCAAATCGTCAAATAACAACAGAAATTTGATTTAAAATATGTACTGATCCACTACATGAACAAACGCATAAAGCTGTGTTCATGATTTGTGATTGAAACATGGATTATTGAGCATTATTCATGCATTGATTTTATTTACAATCAATTGCCACTTTTAATCTTCAGATGTGAATAGCAATCACAAATCCAATCTAAACTTTATTCCTTTAAAGACAAATCGACTAAAATGCACTTATTTATTCTACTATGTGAGGCATAAATGAGACAATTAAGTTTAAAGAGTGATGATAAAGGGCATAATATCATTCAATATAATTCATAACAGATTTCTGTTAAACCCAAATGCATGATTCTTCAATTTAAGGATGGCAATTGTGACGATGGGTCCGCTATGTGTTCATTACTTTTAATGGCAACATTAATTATTATCGTAATATATAATTGACGACAAAACTAATTCTGTGTTTCTCTTTATATTACCTCTAATAATATAACTGAGAAAAATTACTTATCCACACAGCGTCTTTATATAATGTCATTTTGCACATTATCTGACGCCGTGAATAATCTACTTTAGAGATACTTAATAATAGTTAGCTGGGGATATTTAATCAATTAACGTTATTTGTGCTTTGTAAATTCTCCTCATAAAGAATGAAAAGATCGTGCTCTGTCTTTTTTTATATTCACTGAGTGAAATCTCCAAATATGTACCTGATAAATAGTAAATTTGACCGAGCTCTTTACCTGGTTTGAGTCATTTAACCTTTAACCTGCGGGATACACATAGATGAGTCGTCTGTACATATTTTAATCTGCATACATTTTACTGAAGTTCCAAGCTTTTAATTGAATTATAATATAACACTTACAAGTTGATTCACTGTGAGATGAGAATGATTGACAAGCCAATCACCGCTGTAATGCAGTTATCATTTAGGCCTAAATGAGGGGGTAGGAAACCATACTTGGGTTTATTTTTGTAATTGTATTTTGGTTTGCACATTAATTTATAGTTTTTTGCTAACTATTCTAATGAGACTTGTTGGAGTTAATGTAAGACATAACTGTCATTACAGATATTAATTTACTATTCACAATTCAGTCAAAGTTATTATAAAGTTATTGTAATTTAGTGTAAATTTTACTGAAGCTTAAATCGCCTTTGTCAAAGTATTTAATTAATACCTTGAATTAAAAATATGGTTTATGCAATTATAAATGTAGCCCGTAAATCCAGTTGCATTAAAATGGTTTTCTAATATAACTATTTTATATTCAATTTAGCAAATGCAAGAGGCGTATATTACCTCTCCCAAATTAGACTCAGTACAGATAAAAGTAAATATTAGGGAAGGTGCAGTTTTTACATTTAGCTCTATATATATCAGAGAAAAACGTTTTATGGATAATTTTTTTAAATAATTTAGCATTTTGATCAAGCTTTCTAACATTGTTGATCCTATAAATGTATGCAGATTTGATTGTTGAAGAAATTGATATAATATGCGCTTATCTAAGTCTTTGCAATGCACTCAACACTCTACTTCATTCAAAATAGGTACGTTTTTTGAGATAAGCTATAATATAGCTAAAATGTATAAATATTTACACTATATGGCATCTTTACAAAACTGGTTATAGAGACTAACTGTAGACCTCTCCCCATCCTATACAATATTTACAGGTTAGTTGCCGTATCACCGCATCACTGGATCCATCACGCAGCCTATATATGGAGTAATTAGAGTGACCTGTCTGACCTCATAATCACTGGCCTACGCATTAACGCAGACACAGCCTCTTATATAACACCTACAATCTGTTCTGGACAGCAGCCAGCAGCGGTTGGGTATCCACTTATACTTAGCCCTAGGCAATTACTGTTGTTTTCAATTACACATGAGAATTATTGTATTTAGACAAATGACACAAGTGAAAATTGCTACTATAGAATTCGGCAATAACTCCTAACTTTACAAGTTACTGTTATGTGTCTGTGCCCTGGATCCAGTCTCAGCCTATATTTAGAGTAATTAGAGCGGCCTGTCTGACCTCATAATCACTGACCTACACATTAACGCCGACACAGCCCCTCATATAACACTTACAGTCTGTGCTGGCCAGCAGCCAGCAGCGGTATGGTAAGGTCAATTGCTAGGTTTCCGTCATGAGTTTCTCAGTTTTGACTCTGCTGTATTTTTCAGATCACCTGTCTAAGCAGTCTTTCAGCGGCCAGTCTGAAGATGAGCAAAAAGTGTGATCGTGTGCATGACTGCATAGGCTTAGTCACGAGGGCTACTTAAAATTGAATCTTTACAGTTTATCAGGTCATATATCACCATGACAACCGGCATCTCTGCCTGTCTTCTCAGGAAAATTTGTTGCCATCACAGATGTAAGATCACGTGGAGTAAGAATCACATGACTGGGGCGTGAGTTTAGTGAGATGTGATAACAATGTCTTACTATTATGCCGATAATTGCCAGACAGTGTATTTTTACAGCAAGAACGAGATGTGCCCAATGTTGGTATAACGCTGCTAATACCCATCTAGCTACTCCTATCTTTATTCATAATGATACACCAACTGCTGCTACTAACACTCATCTAACAACTCTAATCTGTGTTAATCGTGAGATGCACAACCATACATTGTTTACCTGCGATTAGACACGAGACGGTCACCCGATGTTGGTATAATGCTGACAACACCCATATAACTACTCTTAGTTTCAGTCACTTTGAGACGCAAATTGACGCCAAACGATTTAATTTGATAAAATAACTATTGAGTATATAATCCTCATTACAATCTCAGACCGACCTTATTGTCATGGATTATAGTATTTTTTTATATAATACATTTTAAACAAAATATTCAATGTGTAGCGTAAATGGTGCATACATGCTGCATACATGTGACATGGTTTAATGTTGGGCAGTGGTGGCTTAATAATGGGCCATATTCTGCGCAATATTAAAACACAATTCAGCGAATGCCTCGTGTATGTTCGAAATATTCCTTAGACTTAAGCAATAGGCTTCAGAAAGCAAATTCACAATAATGGTTCTTATCGCGGGAGACTGGTCCAAATTATGTATCCCTTTCATTACGCAAACTTTGCAGTATCGGATTATTTTCACCCAAAAATAAATCATTTAAACAGACAAATATATTGTCATACTGTAATTCAAGGTGTGTAGCAAATAATAATTATTTAAATAGAATACGTAATTTTATTGCATGAAATATATACCAGGCAGAAACGATTTCATTTTGTCACACTGGATATTTGGTTAAAATTTAAAGTGATCTGAAATGTTCAGCAAAATGCCGAAAAAATTGTGTAGAGCCCACGTTCGTAATGTGTAAATATTTGGGTGAAATTTAAAATGCAGGGTCAATATCGTATTTAAATAGAAAAAATACTTTTTAGTTGGATGTATTAGGTTGTTTCATGGACGTATTTTTTTATATGCGGCATATGCATCAGTTCATATGTGGCGAGAAGGCTGGGGTGCGTGCATAAATGCATTGCAGTATTTAATCACTCCAAAAAATTGTATAAACATACATAATACCATTGACAAAATTAAAACACATAATAAAATTGGAGTGAAGTCACCTGTAGTATAATGTTTCTTCTGCCAGAAACTACTAGTCATATTGTTGCAAGCTGTCCCAGTTCCTAAATAATTATACGTAGTCAAAACAAGCATTTTCACTAGTCGTATCGCCATATTTTCCAGTGGTGAATGATTTATCTACAGTCAACGTATTGATGCGTAACCAACCACCCAACAATACGTAATGCTACTAGTATATGTCTAGCGCACTCACTCATTCACTCACTCACTCACTCACTCACTCACTCACTCACTCACTCACTCACTCACTCACTCACTCACTCACTCACTCACTCACTCACTCTCACACACACTCACTCACACTCTCACACACACTCTCACACACACACACACATATTTTACAGGCTTTGAATGTTTTCTGCTTTTATCAAGCACACATCATTAAAACCAACCTTTACCAAACATGGGGCATATTAGCCAGAGTGAATACAGCTTTAACAAGTGTAGTTTTTATCATGTTTGATTGGCCGCGTGTGAAATCCCCCCTGCCAGGCTATTTGAAAGCAGAAGGGGAGTTTTATTTTTCCTCCAGGCTCATTCTGTGTCAAGCATGATAATACACGTACAGATATTGATGCCAGGGATTAGTGTTTAATCTTCAAATGCACGCTATCCATGTTTTCACAATTGCCATTTGGCACTTTTTCTGATATCTGCTGGAGTGAGATCTAGAGGCACTAATTTCCCGTTCTATGCTACTTTTTATAACCCAATAAAGCGGGAATTGATGACACAATTTCCAACCTAAGAAATGGGTGGATCGCGCTCTATTAATAAGCATTATTAGGATTGATGCCGGCGCATTTGAATTCAACTAGGCGAAAAACATCTTACAAGCACGCAAGATGTGCCATTAACTGCCATGGCTCAAAACACGTTTTAAATATAATTTGCTACACCAGTTACAACATTACGTGTTCTGTATGTTGGTGACAAGCACAGACACACTCATTAATGTGATATATTTAATTATAACTGTGATTTTGG
>OZ024915.1:6876804-7024628 GCA_964017125.1 Flabesymbios commensalis
GGTGGCCGTAATGGGGCAATTACGACATGTCACTCCGCAAGGAAAAAACGTGCTATAAAAAAATATATAGACAGAATTAGAATCATTTTCAGGAAATACAGCAAGCAAGAAATCTGCATTAGCTCAACATATTGTTGTGGGATTGTCCAATACTATACCAGCAGCAACAATATTCACTTGAACATTTTAGGTTGAGATGACATATAGTGAAATTGTTGATTTAAGAGAAGTTAATCTATTTGATTTCAGTTGAACTTGCGTTACATTATGGCTTTAATTTGGCAGCCACTGAATGGGAAGCATAATTGATGAGGTGAACCAAGAAGACGTCAATGGTAAATTGGTTGGTAATGATAATTACCTAAGTGCACAATGTGAGATGAACAGTGATCACGAGTGACTGACGAACACTTTAAATGCTGTAGTATTATAGTGATATTAACATAATTAAACATAATTGAAAAAATAATTAAAGAAAACCTCTACGCTAGAAGAGTAGACTTGCTGAAACCCTCACACACCATTTTGATGCTATATAAATTTAGCTATAATATAATATAATATAATATAATATAATACCATCAATTCATTACTACATCAATAGCAGCCGGCTGCTCTGCAGTACGGTTCCCTTATTATGACATGGACTATGATTGATTGATTGATTGATTGATTGCTTGATTGCTTGATTGATTGATTGCTTGATTGGTTGATTGATTGATTGATTGATTGATTGATTGATTGATTGATTGATTGATTGATTGATTGATTGATTGATTGATTGATTGATTGATTGATTGATTGATTGATTGATTGATTGATTGATTGATTGATTGATTGATTGATTGATTGATACATCGTTAAACACATAGTCATAGCAAAAGTCCAAAGTTTAAGTCAAATAGTTTATTCATGCATACGGGCCACTGGCTTACATTGCAAGTACAATAACACAAACATATTGTCATAACATCACGTTTTAAAGTGTCACATGCACATTGATACCTGCAAATCACATACATAAACATTATAAATTAATATGTTCCTATATAACGTTTCTCCGGTCACAAAGCAACGTAATGAATACATGGTGATTGACAGTGTGAAGGTTGTATGTGTTTTGACCTGTGGATCACTGCAGACATGGTGGAGACATTGCTTCTGCACTCACTGTGGTGGAATGTCAGGGAATGTGGATATCGCGTGATGTCGCCATATAGCTGAGAAAAAAAAGACACAAGGTGGCCTAAAATTAGCCCAATGCTTGCCAACTTTGTGGCATTACTGTACGGCGTTGCTCATCAAGGTGATTGTATTCCAGATAATTTTTAATCTTGCTAACAATCTGGCATCTTCTGCCAGAAGAAACAGATTCGTTGCAGGTGCCTTGGCAGCCTTTTCATTCAGCTTGTGTTACATTGTGGATACTGATGCCAAAATGACATGTTTATTTTACGCTACTTGATAGTTCAATTATTTCACGTAGATGAACAGCAGTGATTCACATACTTACTCTTGATTAATACATATACATAGATATATAGATAATGAAAAGTGTATTATATACATGTTCGTAAAAGTTAGCAGTTATTATTTTATTTGGTAAACACAACCTTTGAAAGTCTGGTTGTTATGTTATTAATATTTGGCAGCTTTCTAATTTGGCAATAAATGTATTAGTAGATCAAAGCTCCACGTAGATTCAACGGGTGTTGCTTCTCTGTGCATAAAATGTACCCTAGCCATTACAGTTGAATTACTCCCACGATTCCTACTTACCCCAGTTCACTGCATTAGTTCTCTGGGCGGATGCAGACATAGTGGTTCCGATTTATCCCACTTTACTGTATTCTATTTCTGGCAGACTTAGGGACTATGATATGTCGCGGATTGTTACCAGTAATGTCTGAAGAAGTCGCAACAATCACACACAGAATGAATAGAGCCGCGACAAAAGTCTGTAAGGCATACAAATCTCATCAGCTCATTTCCCCAGCGAGATCCTGTGGGACCTTGCAAGATCAACAATTTATCAGTTGGCTTTGCGCCTCTTTTTCGTTCCATCGCATATCATCCATCTTATCAGCTCACAATCCATGTAGCGCCAGACGGTCAACTAATGTTGGGTGAATGTTGATGCTCCGTCACAGACAATGGGCCAACATTCAACAAGCATTGGATTGATGCATTGTAATGATGGGAAGCACTCGATGTCAGCCTAGCCAGCCAACAATGATGGCCTGGTTTAGAAGGGCTGGTCTCTATCTACTTGTTCCTCATGGTTCACCCAATTTTCTTTGGTCCATCCCACCAAACTTCTGCGACACTGCCCCAGTATTAAAACATCTCAGCAGTTTCTACATACCTACATTTTACATTTTCTATATACCCACTCTCAATCCGAATGTACCCAAAAATTACCGACCCTTAACGCTAAGCTCGACTCACTCTGAACTGATTGAGATGTTAATAATGCCGAAGGATTAGCTCTATAATACCCACTTCGGATTTGGATAATCCAGAGGTACCTCTATGCCTTGTGTTCTTATCAATGCCATTGCGTCATATTTCAATGACAGGGGCTCCCCTTTATGTATCTGTAGTCTGGAAGCCGAAAAGTGTCTTGACTCGATATGGCACGAGGCCCTATTGTATAAACTTAGGGAAAAGCTCCCACTACACCACTGGCTTCTTATGTATAGATGGTACTATAATTTAAATGCTGTAGTCAGGTGGAACGGAGAATGTAGCTATTCCTTTAATGTCACACGAGGAACTCGTCAAGGCAGTATGTTATCTCCTCATGTATTTGGTATATTCATAAATGACCTCCTAATTGACTTATCAACGAGTGACCATGGTGTGCGAATAGGCTCAAATAAATTTGGGTCATTTGCCTATGCGTATGATATAAATTTATTTAGTGCAACTGTTCCTGGCTTACAGAAAATGATAGATACATTTCTAGTTTATTCAAACACTTGGAGGTTTAAATCCAGTGTTAAAAAGACTAAGTGTATATCATACAGGCAAACAATATTAAAGTGTGAGCCAAAATGGTCGTTAGGCCAGGTACCTATTGACAATGTAGATAATATTGAAATTTTAGGCATAATTGTATCCAGCGATTGAAAATGCATCAATCAGGTTGTCAGCAGAACTTTAAAATGTTGTAAGTCATATTTTAGTCCTAATAATGTTGGTATGCCATACCCTGGCCTTCCAGTTGATCTGAAGCTCCACTTATGGCACACCATATGTCCCCCTTTTCTAACCTTCGGGCTTGAAACTGTTTATTTAAATACAGCATATGGTAAGCTCGAATCGCTTCAGGGTCCAATTGTTAACCCTTTGGCTACTGGCAGTAATGAAAGGGTTAAAGCTTTTCTTGGTCTGAGTAGGTACTCTCATCACTCCAAGTTGCTGACGGCTCTTGATATCTTATCTATTGAAGAGAGTATTAAATTGATGTCCGTAAGCCTAATGAAAATGATATCTTTAGTGAATTCCCGAGTACTAATTCTAAGTATTTATTAACCGAAAAATACAGTAAAAATACGTTTTTTGGCGGACTACTTGACATGGGTCTATCAACCCTTCTCTCTGCTCTCTCAACATTTAAATATACTCGGAAGTATTCTGCTAGAGACGGGGTGGTAGACTCATCGCAAAGCGTGTTGTATAGAGCTGACTTTCTGAATAGAAACTCTACCGCACATATTTCAACTAAATTATTTACCCGCTTTTAATACATATACTGTGATATTTCTTATTTGTGATACGTTTGTATGAATGTGATATACAATATAATATGTTTTCCTCACTTGTGAGGGTTTTAATGAATAAATAATAATAATAATAATACCATATTTCAACGGGTATCTGCTCTCATGATATGCAGAACATGCCAGTGGAGTACAATATGCATCTCTCCACATAGTTGAAACATATTTTTTTTATATAGTCAAGATCAACATGGTCAAGGACAACCACTTTATTATTTATCACATCCATATTTGGCCCATGTTTAGTGTAATCCAGATATGTCTATGCATAAGACTGTATTTGTATTTGTATTGGAATAATTTTCATCCTCTTGTTTTGATATGGGTGTTTTAACATAGACCAACGAATTGTCGGGTTTCACTGGTGGTGAATGTCTAACTCTCACCAATCATTCGCTGTCTGACTATATCATGTTAACACTGAAATATAACTCCAGCATCGTTTTGCTTTTGGAAACCATTACTATCCAGATCTCTACATTATTAACATGACCAGCCTGTTCTACCATTTATGTAATGTTGATTTAATGTCATAACAGCGTCTACCACGTTGGTACGACTTCAGAATCAAATTATTCGCTGTAATCATTGGAGCAATCACCCCCATCCACGCAGGGACCCCTTCTGATCCTGCCATTTAATTTCGCGCCATACCAATCATCTTCAATTAGATTCTATTATTCTGACCTTCACATATTCATAACAGACAAATATGAACTAACACCTGACATGCACTGTATAGACCTTGGGCCGTATTCTCGTACAAGTTACGATATATCATAGAAATCGGATTGGTCGAGTTGGCCTTCTAGACCAATCCGATGTCTACGATATACCGTATACCTTCCGGCCATTGCACTACATCTTGCTCCTGTTATTTTGTAATTTAAAGTGAGTGAAGTAAATAAGTTCACAGAGGAGTTCCACAGTTAATCAATCAATCAATCAATCAATCAATCAATCAATCAATCAATCAATCAATCAATCAATCAATCAATCAATCAATCAATTAATTAATTAAATAATCAATCAATCAATCAATCAATCAATCAATCAATCAATCAATCAATTAATCAATCAATCAATCAATCAATCAATCAATCAATCAATTAATAAATTAATCAATTAATCAATCAATCAATCAATCAATAAATCAATAAATAAATAAATAAATAAATCAATCAACCAATCAGTCAATCAGTCAATTAATCAATCAATCAATCAATCAATCAATCAATTAATCAATCAATCAAGGCTAAGAGACACAGCCTGGTCGGAATTCAGGCCAAAGAGAGTTTTTCTCAAGGGAGCCGGGCCACCACGGAACTAGGTGTAGGTGAGATTTAGGTAATTTCCCGAATGTTACCATTGTTTGGGTAGTGCTTATGGTATCTCAATCATAATTTTTAGTTTTACTACATGGCATTCTTGATAAATTTAATGACAATTTCATAATGTATAATAAGTGATCTCTGCTCTTTACTTTATTGTATAAGTATAGGAATATTTCAAAGTAAACTCTATTTTATTTCAGCTAATTGTAAATAATATCGAGAAGAAATATAAGGGAAAATATTATATGGTAATAACCTATCCAGGCAATCGAGACCGCCTTGGTTTGAAATTGCCCTGTGTCTGGAGGGCAGTGTCATCTAACCATCACCTGGCCATCTTCAGGAAATTCTCCTGATCTTATGTACCCTGTGTATGGAGGGTGGTGTTATCTGACCATCGCAACAACAACCTCAGGAGGTACTCCTCACCCTATGTAACCCTGTGTCTAGAGGGCAGTGTCATCTCATCACCTCACGATTCTCGGTAGGTTATCCTGGCCCTATGTAACCCTGTGTATGGAGGGCAGTGTCATCTGATAACCTCACCATTCTCAGAATGTTCGCCTGGCCCTACGTAATCCCGTGTATGGGGGGGGGGGGAGAGGGCAGTGTCATCTCATCACCTCACCATCCTCGGTAGGTTATCCTGGCCCTATGTAATCCCGTGTATGGGGGGGGGGGGGGAGAGGGCGGTGTCATCTCATCACCTCACCATCCTCGGTAGGTTATCCCGGCCCTATGTAATCCCGTGTATGGGGGGGGGGGAGGGCGGTGTCATCTCATCACCTCACCATCCTCGGTAGGTTATCCCGGCCCTATGTAATTCCGTGTATGGGGGGGGGGGAGAGAGGGCGGTGTCATCTCATCACCTCACCATCCTCGGTAGGTTATCCCGGCCCTATGTTATCCCGTGTATGGGGGGGGGGGGGGCATAGTGCGGTGTCATCTTATCACCTCACCATCCTCGGTAGGTTATCCCGGTCCCATGTAATCATGGGTCCCTATGTAATCATGTGATATCATCACCACAGGCGGTTTTCCTGTCCCGTTCAGCCTCCCTTTGCGCAAAAGTAATTTTGCTAGTCGATACGTCTTGCACCGCGAATACACGTTGCATGTGGGAAATATCTCCATCCGTTTCCCGTTCATTACCTTTAATGGCATAATTAATTTAAATGCTAATATATAATTGACGACAAAGCTAATTCTGAGTTTCTTTCTAGGTCTAACTGAGAAAATTTAATTATCCACATGGCGTCTTAATGTAGCGTTATTTTTCTCATTAGCTGGCGCCATAAATTCCTCACTTCGAGTAATCCCAAATAATAGTTGTAATTTAGCTGGGCGTATTTAATTAACTGTGTTCTGTAAATTATCAGATCCATGTGAGAGTGAAACCCATTTTTATTTCACTGTGGGAAAACACCAAATAAATACCCGCCAAATTGTAAATGTTGGTTAAACCATTTTCCTGCTGGATACATCTGATACAACTCATGCATTTCACCAAAATAAGGAATGGTCAAGCTTTAATTTAGGTTATAATATACAACATTCAACATAAAAATACGTTATGATGTTGATTCACTGTGCGAAGGGAATTGCTCAAATAAGACAAAGAGCTAAATAATATTTAGCTAAGTTAAATAATGCTGGCTCTATAGCTACATTCAATCAAACACTATTGAATCTAAACTTACTAAAAATTGTTTAGACTTCTGATGATAGATTTACATGGTGTTTAAATATTTTTTTAGTTTGAACAGTAATATAGAATTTTCGGCTCAGTACTCTTTTTTTTACTTTTTCGATTTTCTAATAACATGTACTGTCATTCGCTATTGAGATACTGTTCACAATTCAATCAAATGTGCATGTATTATAAAGTGACAATAATAATTTGTCCATTCAATTGAAGACATAATCGCTAAATAATACTTTGAATTAAAAGTACCCAGATATGTTAAGCAAATATATATGTAACAAGTTAGCCCTGAAATCTAGTTGCACAGTGATGTTGGACAAAGGGTGTGTGGGGAGCATTAATTTATAGTAGCACGCCTAATGAAGCTGGCTGGCTGCAGTGCTCCTTTATTAAGGGCTGTAAATTAACCCTATAATCACCATGCCTGAGGTGTAAACTGATATAAACTGATCAAACCCCAACGCAATGTGAATTAACCCTATAATCACCACGGCATTTGTTGATGATGTGAACTGGTACAATCCCCAAACCGATTATAATTAAAAATCATAGCTTATCAAGACAAGTATAACTTTTTAAGAGCGAAATCAAAAACGTTCTTAGTTTTAAAGGTTTGAAAAATGTGTCACCTGGTGTATAGTATGTGGCTGTCAGGGGTTAAACAGCACTGGAAAACATAAAGAGGGCGTGATACTGAAAACATCAGACATAGACCCAATGATTGGAAAGACACATTCTGTCAAGGAGAAAAAACAAAATTTGATAGATTATTAGATCCGAATGTACGAGGCGCGAAGCGCCGAGTATATTTGGATCAAGGAATCTATTGTAATTGGGTTCTTTCTTCGACTTGAAATGCACACAATATTCATATTGAAAATATCAATTAAATTATTGTCAGCAAGGTTTAATCATGGTAAAGCCATGCATGCTACAGTCTACTGGCTAAACCCCTGTATCATGTCCAACCTGGCCACTATAAAATAGCAGTAGATTCGTAGATCTGTATCGTGGTTGTTCCTCATTGTTCACACGAAATCCACTATGGTTGTTTTAATGTTAGACCAGCGTCACAGACGATGGGAAAATTTTAAACAAGCGTTGAGGCAACATTTATTGTTTCTAAGCTATGGTTGGTGAAAGTCTGTTGTTCCCTGGGCGCACAATAAGGCACACAGCTGACTGGATGATGCCAGACGATATTACCACATGTTGCATCGCACGGAGGTTTTATAGCCACGTCTTTCAGACGATTGCTCATCTTTGCAATGAATAAATGAATGTAGATTTACGACATAAAACGTGCCTTATGTAACCACAGGAAATGGTTGTGATGTAAAGCGATTTGTTTAGAAGGTTGTGTATCACTGTTTCTTTACTGAAATGAGTTTCGATTTCCTTCCTTCACTAGAAGCAAATATTGCAATGTTAATAAACGTACACATGCACTCAATGTGATTTTATAATACTCCACATTTTATATAATTATCAGACACATACACACATCTTAATGTTGTTTATATAATCGCGTTGTTTTCATAAGGCTATGCATCTCTGCTAGCTATATTGTGGTATCCCGTCATAATCAGCATTCAGATATAAAATTAACCCTTGTCCGCTAAGCACGACAACAGTCGTTTTTAATACGTTTTATCCGTTTTATTAGCCAACTATATCACTGTTATTGTGAATTAAATTATAGGGAATTAACAGGGAATTACCCGTTTAAACATCAAGATTCTTTAATATTTGGTTTTAAATTAAACGAATATGAATCATTTTCAGCTACTTCAGGTTGTGGATTGCACCCCTGAAAAAAGTATAAATATTTGTCGTATAAACCATGGGGAACTGTTACTGCCGATTGTCTTTATATTGTAGCATAATGCGAGATGAGGTAACTGGAAAAGTTAGCAGTGACTGTTGTTTGCTTCTGCAATGTGTGAATGATCATACCGAGGAAAATGCATGATGACTGGGATAATTTCTCACTGACCCAACGTTTGTTGTTACGAGCAGTGTGCTTGCCATTCAACAAACACGTTATGTTTATACATTTCTCCAATGTTGGCTTAATGATAGACCATTCCATACGACGCTGGCCCACCACTAAGGCAACATTGGTAAAACATATCGTGTTTGATGGGTAGGCTAGTTTAACTGTTTAAAAAATAGTTGTACTATTATATTACAATGTCATGTATATTAAACATAAACCAAAATTATGAGTCCAAGATAGGCATATTATCTAGGCAGTATATTATATATATGATTAGATTTTTTAACATTGTGTTGACATAACTTGATAGAATATAATCTGACAAATTCAATGCTTTTATTTGTTATTTAGTGTCACTGTCCTGCTCTTGGATTGCAATTTTTTTATTTTTATTTGGATTCTGTTTTGTATTTATTTATATTAGTCATTAGACGTTCAATTGTCGAAATTGTTTTATATATATTAGTCTATACTGTCTATTGCTTCATTGGGTATATTAATGAGCGAGAGACTGGTCTATTCCTATAGTTTTTAGTTCAACATTCCTTTGCGGGTAAGTATTTTTGTTTTGTATGTCCAGGCATTAAATTGTCTTGATACTGTACACCTATCACAGAAAAACTTTTTATCTCACAATGTAATTTGCGTGATGATCACCGCCCAGGAGGATGACGATCGCCGCTCCCAGTGGCCCAAATCATCACGACCCTGGATCATCATGCTACATGGTATTAAATCGTTGTATGTGCCGCTTTGGAGTTCATAATGATGTAATATACAGTGAGTGAAGGTGAAGCGACCTATGCTGCACACAATACGAGCTCCGGAATCACAGACCCGGCCTTAACAACTACACCAGGGCCCTCGCCCAATTTCCTGGTGCTAAATCAGAGCAGGACAAATAGACCACCCACGTTGATCAAATGCACAGTTGACATTCCCGTCTAACTCAAACGAGTGGACGTAACAAACTAGTCATTGAATCTACATTGCTTGGGGTCCATAGCTGTCATCCAGGGTGAACCAACGACAAGCTCCATCCGACCAAAAGGGATTAATTCCGCCACATTCACTACAGGCCTACTAGGCGGCTCTGCACTGTCATTAACATTGTATGTCTCACACGCCCATAAACCATTGGGTTGGTTGAAATGTGATGACAGAAATGTATCAGAAAATATATTTTAACTCATTGCATGTTTTACTATTCGAAGCCGGCATTTGCTTGTTTTATTTAATGCTGGTATAAGTCTTTAGCAGACGCAATTACCAGTTTCAAATAAAAAATAGGTTTAGAAACTAAGCTGTTAAAATAACTAAAAATACTAAAGAGCATTTCAAGTGGCAAGAAAACCATCAACTTAATTATAGCTGTGATATTTTATGGATACCATACGTCACACTAAATATTATTCACATATGTGTATTATTTTTGACCATTTGATTGCCACTAGCTGTGATTTCTATGGGTGACACATCAATAGATTGCAGAGGTAAAGTGTCAGTGTCACGTGGGTAGGCAAACTAAGGGTGAAATTGACGTCTCAGGTGATGGATTGCCTTGGAAATACCACACCCCTGGATAAGACATATGCCTACACCCCTTTTGAAATACAAAGATGACGAAGAAATGTTGGTTTAATATTTAGTCAGGGTCGTCAACTATTGTTCAAAATTAATTAAACTAACACTGACTTAACCACTACCAGCTGAAACACCACTTTTCCGGTATCTTTTTTAATTTTATTATTCTTGGTATTTGCTTTTACTTATTATGCAGCTTTCATGTAAATATATGTCTTTGTAGTTTTATTTTAATTTTTTCAATATAAATTAGTATTTATTATTAGAATCACTTCTTTAAGACCATGTATTTGACTTGCTATTTTTCATATGAATAATACACTGAAAGATCCAAGACGAAAAACAAGAGGCCTAATTTACCGTTTAAATATTGAATCAGTAATACACAGTAAAATCAATATTGACACATTTTGAGGCTTTAAAATAGTCCGGCTACGTTCATATTATGTGATATTAGCATGGCTGTTAACAATACATATAACGATACATATGTTTAATAATACGTAATTCTGACCTCAATGTGGATAAAAATATTCTGGTTTTATTGAAACACACAACTACGTTCAGTAACAGTTCGGAACGTCCTTGATTAATTTTCAAATAATCACTTTTGGAACATACCATTATGGGGAATATAAGTTTGGCATCTTTTTGTTACGTTTTTTCATCTCTTAGATACTGAAATATATTGGTCAGGAGAAGTTCTAATTTTGATACATGTCTTTAAAATCAAGATGCAGTCGACATCATATCAGGCACTGAACCCCAAACTTTTTAGAACACGAAATGATCAAAATGATTATGAAACAAACATGTTCAGCCATAGACCCGGTGTTGCAGGTGAATGTTGCTCTATCTATCTAATGGCATAGCCAAATAAAGTGTTTATTGTCTGATATTGTGACCAGAGACATTTCAACTACTGAAGGATCATTCAGACATGCTGCCTATCCGTCCGTATTTACACTTGAGTCAAGTGAAGCACGTGCCTGTGAAGTGCCTTGCTCATGAAAACAACGGAACGTGACTAGTGTTAAGAGAGTAATTTGTATTTATTTATTTGAAAACCCAGCGGCGATTGAACCCCTCTAACGGGCAGCAGCTCAAGCAAGCAACAATAAACAACGAATAGTATATGCAACATCCCGCTATAGAGTCCCCAGAGTCGAACAGACATAAGGCAAACACAATAATGTACAATGGCTTATTAAGGACAGCACGATTACTTGTTTTCCTTACATTTCTCAATAACCAGATAGTCGTAAAGTATAACATGTCACAAAATATAAAGAAAGCTAAGATGAATTGTTGGTAGTGTCTGACTTCTGGTCTCTGACCTTTATCACATTACCTCTGACCTTTAACACATCATGGGGCCAGACGGGTCATGTCAGCGAAACCCCATATATTATACAGAGTTAATGTGTGGCTTGATCACTATGTGACATTAGTCTGTGAACCTAAATACAAATCACCTCTGCCCGACTTTTTGCTAATTTATTCGAGCTCGTGTATATGCTGTTGAATTGTTTTCTTGGGACACTGTATCCACAAACAGTAGGCCCTATAGTATCATCTTAATGCTTCCATTTGGCGAAATGAGACCACATGTTCCTGTGTAGTCACTGCTAACCTTCGTCTGTAATATTGAGTAGGTCTTATTCCAAGTCATTGGGAAATCCCCTCGCGCCAAAATCATGGCCAGGGTTTCAGAACGTTTCAGATACTGCTAGAGTTTGTCGCTTAGTAGACCTACAACCTGCCAACAGCTGGAGCTGGCGTGCTGCCATTATCCACAGACCACAATAAACAGTTCTTTGAAGTGAGTGAGGGAGCTTGTGTCGAGTTTAAACGTCTGGTCGCCGGGAGGGTGTTGTTTTTTGCTGTGCCGCTTACTGTCACCCTCCCTGCCTTATGTAGCACCAGCCATGACAATATGTAGGATAAATTCCATGTGCTGTAATTTATGTAGTTACGGGGTATATATACTCTGGGAGTTGAAATGTCAAATGAATGATCTGAAATGTTGAAATACCAACAACTCAGGACGTCCTCAACTCTTAAAGCACTGACATATTTTTGTATAAACCAAGGAGATCAAATATCTTTTTGTTAAATTGAAATCATCATAACTGTCCTTTTCTTTTACTCTTTCAGTGCGAGGATGGACTTTAGACGTATTCATGTGATACTTGATATGTACATTTGCCACAAGAATAAACTTCACAGTAAATAGTCGTTGTCCGTGTTACGTTGTTTGATAAACGTGACAAAGTATATTGTTCTAGCTTTGAATAGAATGAAAAATATTCGACAAATACGACAAATACTATTCCCGTCTTTAAGTCATCTCACAATAGAACAACGTATCAAAACAACTTTCCATTTGGCGTTGAAAAACTATACTAGCTCACAGGACATCTACACGTCCCACTAGACTATTAATTTTCGTTTACTAGCTTCTTGTACTTTTCAGTGCCTTTTCACATGTTATTGTGTCGGAATGTATATTCCGGCTGGGATACTAATAACATTTCCCGACTATGACATGTCAGGTTAATTTGCCGCAGATAATACAACAGAAATAACGCTAGGATGCACATGGTTGGTAGGCCTACATGTAGAAATGACACATATATATATAAATACTAATAAAAGGCACATACAGCGCGACACTTTTCCTAAATATACCACATGTACAACAAAGAGGATGATAGGATGAACATGATAGTCGACACATGTAGAGAAATGATGAAAAATAGATCAATAAATATTTTAAATAGATAAAGAAATTAAAAAGAAGTAATACAAAGATATAAAGATATAATAACAGATATAAATAACTGATAAAAATAGGTTGAGAAATAATAATTGATAAACCTTATAAACATATAATGATACTACTCATACTCATGTGTGTTCGTTCGTGTGCCATTTCAACGCGGAGAACTTAGAGTGCATTACGGTGCTATGCACTTATAATACATATTGCCATCACTATCCTAAAAGGTACTGATTTACACATGGGTCCAGTGAAGTATGTGAGGGTAAAGTTGAATTGCACAACGTCGAAACAATGTCCCAATATTGAGAGGGGAGAAACAGAATATTTCTTTGAATATCCGAGCACCATGTGGTGATCAAAACCGCACGGCAGGCAGTGAAATTGTCAAGGCTCCTGCTCTAACCTAACTATTCTGCCACGTCCCACTGTGTCTATTCTGCCACACCCCTCTGTGTGGGCATATTTGTGATATGGTCCCTCGTAAGTTTCACTGTATCATTCTACTTGCCTTTTAGAGTGAGATATTTTTGATCGGATCCTTAGGGCCTAGAGTTCTATTCATGCAGGTGTGAATGACATTTAGTTACTGTATTCAGCTGAGCCATGATACTTTCACGGTACCATTTGTCACTCCATTCAGATGCCTGGCAGCAATTTTGCTGCTAATACGTGTTGGGCGATAATGTGACGATTATCAAGTGTGAATTATGCAGCGAGATGGTGACGAGAACGAGGCTGGCTTTTGTACAGGCTTTTCTTGCTCTTTTGTCCCTCCTGCCATACTTTGTCCACCTGGTGAAAGACGCGGAACTAGCTACTTTCCAGTCTTGCCAGCTCATTGGCACCACAACCACCATGGCCGTCATTTGAGATGAATTATATATTTATTAATGTATCATTGAAAGGCGTGACCACTTTTTGTGTTAATCATTGCTTATTTTTCTCGATTCATAGTTTTTAGGCTATACATAAACAAACTAACTATAATTACTTTTTGACCAGGGTCAGGCTGTGTACAGGGTATGTCTAGCCAGGCCGTCACGTCTGCATCGCTATAGGTCCTCAAGTAGGCACGACAAAGTTTCATATCTGATTTGCTGATACCCCTTTTAAATCTTGCAAACACTATTGTGACATCCGACCTTCTAAATCACGTGAACTATGTAGTGACCTATGACCTTCGAAATCACAAGAACACTGTAGTGACCTATGACCTTCGAAATCACATGAACACTATAGTCCGGCGTATATATACCGAATATATACCATCACTCTCCCTGTCTGGTGTAACTACAGGACTAATTACAATCAATGTTTCCCACGGGTTGATCATGATGCGTCACAGACGCGGAGGCTTCTGGCCAGGGTGGGACATGCACCAAATATCGGCCGAATGCCGGGCCAGCGTCGCATGCCATAGCCCAGCAGAACAGTAATTGATCGATGTATCACGCTGCTTAACAGAATCACGCCCTCTAACAAAACCAGTAAACAGCAGACTATTAGATATTGTTAGCTTCAGGGTCTCCCTGGAGAGCAGCACTTCTGAGATGCTTCAAGGTCGCGGAGAAAGTCAGATTTGTGGTGGTCCCCGGAGTCTGATTGTCGTCAGGTCTGTTTTACTCTGTCCTGTCTCAGGTTGTGCTGTACATAGCTAAGCCATAAAAGAGGCCAGACATGCTCACTGAAAGCGAACATGAATGCCAGTGTTGTGATCTGGAACAAACTTAGGATCGGCCTAATAAAATACTATTTTGATGCAACTGTATAGGAGACTATTTATGACGTAATAGTCTCACAACTGTTGTGTATGTAGGCCTATAGCCCTGCCAGTCCTATACCTCAAGAAAGAATGAATGAAATAAGTTGAATCTATGACGTCTCAATTTATCATATACAGTGACGTACTATATACCCACTTAATGAAAAAATGCGATATCACTAGTCTACTATAGGTTTTTCGATCATTACGATAATTAATTTCGGCGGAGGTTTGAAATCTCTCACTGAATGACCATCTACTTTATTTCTATTTTTTTATTTTAAATTAATCATCGATCAAATTATTTTATATGTTTTAGTTACCTTTATTCTGTCTCGGGATGGGTTGTACATAGCTGGGTTGTATATAAAGCGGCTAAACGAGAATATATAAAGATACCTGATGTCCGTCCTGGTTAATTCTTTATTAATACTGCCGATTATACATTGTTCCTGGGCGTATTTTATGTGATTTGTTCTGCGTAATAATGAATTTACTGTTCATGCTGTTTTATATGGCCTCAGTAATGGTATAAACAACTTTATAATAAATCAGGCTACCCAAGAATATGTTATCGCCATGAACCGATTTTACCTGCTGAATATTTTGTCATGAGTCTTACAATAATTATGTATATCAATGATTTAATTTATACTGATTGCTGTGCAGCAATACCATACCAGTTTGTTTACATGTCAGGCAACAATTATTTTAATTGTTCTGTATCTCAAAAGCAGCCTCGATTACATTTGTATTGCTTCAATTGGAAAAAAAATATGTACAGCTACAGTTAAAAGTGTAAGTCATACTTCCGACTTAAAAATAATGGCTGACTAATTTGTCTATGGTTTAATCGGATATAAGGGTTGGTTGAATAAGGCTGTTTCTGTCTCTCTGTCTGCATTGTATATATTTCTGTCTGTGAATGAATCAAAGCTTAAATCCAATAACCCTCTCTGATTACGTCTAATATATGACACTGGGCCGCCTGTGTGTGCAGTATGGTATTCATTATATCGCTGTAAAGGCAATCACCAAGTTCATTGAAGCTACGGCTCTCTTTGAAGTTTTGGTGATATATGGCCGTGTGACCGAAAATGCGATCAACTATGTTTATTAAACGAAATAATATGTGATAATTTTGGTGATTAAGCCCAAGTTTAATAAATACGATACATGATAGAGTTTTTGCTGTGGACAAATTATTCATTTCAAACGGGCTCGACGCCACACCGAAGTATGTATTACATGTTTTATAGAACAGCCATTGAAATAAATATTTTATTTCATGTAGAGTCTGTCCGAAATTATTTATTTGAAAAATACTCCAGTCCCTCCCCCCGTTGGGGATTTAATGGTAAGGAATTAAGAAGAAGAAGAAGAAGAAGAAGAAGAAGAAGAAGAAGAAGAAGAAGAAGAAGAAGAAGAAGAAGAAGAAGAAGAAGAAGAAGAAGAAGAAGAAGAAGAAGAAGAAAAAGAAGAAAAAAGAAGAACAACAACAACAACAAAAACAAGAACAAGAAGATCAAATGTATCAAGCTTAACAGGGAATAATAATTAGAGAATAGAAAGTAAATTTGTATATAAATTTAATTTGTGGGAATTTTAAAAGTCTTCAATTTTTAATGTATTTGCTGATTTAAATAATGATTCGGTGTGTGCTGCCATTAGATGACTTTTTTCGTAAAACTTTTACCAAATTGTGTGTACTTTCGTCTAAAGTGTTCGTTTTATTTTTTAAATCAAGAAAAAATGCGATATGGAAAATAATGAGATATTTCAGATTTAAGTATGGCAGCATGTGCTACTATTTGATCTAACGACATATTACAAACAAAATATCAAATAAAGTAGCCTAATATCTAGAAAATCATGCAGGTTAAGTTAGTCGGGATATAACTGGCAAAGAAGGATAAAAAAGTTGTTTTTCGTTTATTTTCAAGAACTTTATATTCAAATCACCAGCAACTATGACATATTGAGTATATGTATTTGAGGTTTCAAGTATGGGCATTAAAAATGAATAATAATTATCATTCAGGTTTTAGCTTTATATGTGAATGTGTAATGTTTTAATTGGATTAAATCAACGTGAAAATCTTGAGAAAGCCAAGTTTTTTGTACATATAAAAAAATAATAAGATATTAAAAGAAATATTATGTTGAGCTAGATTATAGATTAGTATTTTTATTGTATTAAGTTTTTTAAGTGTATTTTAGACGAGATCATGTATTGTATTCTAAAAGTTGTCTATTGCGCGACTAATACCATATCAACTATTACATCTACACTTCTTATAATGATCGGTACAATCTCAGCTCAGACTTTATTTTACCCAATGTCGGGTTGATGTATGTGATGCTGACGCTGGTATTGGGTGACCCATTCATGCTTTCCAAGTTAGTTGATTTATTCTCCCTCTCGGCCAGAGTCCAGTGTGTCTGACAAGCGGTCAGATTGAACTAAATACATCATCCATCCCATCCATGATATCAGATATGGCAATCATATCAAAAACAAATTGAATATTAATATGGAGCATTGTGAACGGACATCAAATCACAGTCACCCAACAAACAAGGCTGGCTTAATGTTGACCATCTTGCTGGGCAATGCATTGTCCGGTCCTTATGGACATCAGCGGTCAATGGTACTTAAGCAACTATAATGTGTTTTGTTGAATTGTTGTATATTTTGTTGTAATTGTGGACGATGCTGTCCGTGTAGAAGACATAGCAGGACATGTAGAAGATAATAAGGATATATGTAGCACTTATATGACAGCAATATGCTACTATCCAGCAATGAAAACCATTTGTATAACATTTAACAACGTCCAACAGTGTACATATTTTTTAAAATGTTATACAAATGATTTGTCTTTACCGGGTAGGTATCAGCCTGTTGCCTGACAGTAGGTAACATCCTATCATCAGACCTGACACACACAGATCGTTTGTATTTGTCATTTTCAGTCAGATAAATAAGATGTATAATTTGGGGTCAGTCACAATCCCGTCTGCTCTGATATCACATGTATTACCTGCCAGAAAACATGTGATATTCACCCAAAGATGGGTTATTGTTGGGCCAGCATCACAGACGTTTGGCCATCATTAAGCCAACATTGGGTCAATTTACCACATATATATATATTATCAGCCTTTCTCTCATTTATTATATCAGATATGACGTTTGTGTCACGTGACCAGTGATGGATTAGTCACACAGGATATGTCCTCGTCTGGAGGACATTAATCAAATGTCACAATTATTATTGAACGTGATATAACGTGCCTGTCTGATTGGATGTCTGGCTGTCTGGCTGGCTGGCTGGCTCGATGTATGGTTGGCTGGCTGTCTTGCTGGCTGGCTGACAGAATGCCTGGCTGACCACCTGACTGGTTATCGGTTTAGCTTGGATACACGTTGGTTGGTTTGCTTGTCGGCTGACTGACTGGTTGGCTAGCAAGCTAGCTGGCTGGCAGGCAGTCTATATGGTAAGCTGGCTGACTGGCTGGCTGACTACCTGGCTGGCATGGTAAGCTGGCAGACACGTTGGCTGATTTGCTTGCTGCCTGCCTGCCTGCCTGCCTGCCTGCCTGCCTGCCTGCCTACCTGCCTGCCTGCCTGCCTGCCTGCCTGCCTGCCCTGCCTGCCTGCCTGCCTGCCTGCCTGCCTGCCTGCCTGCCTGCCTGCCTGCCTGCCTGCCTGCCTGACTATCTAGTAAGCTGAAAGAAACGTTTGCTGGTTTCTTTGCTGGCTTGTCCGCCAGCCTCTGGATTTCCCGCTGGTTTTATAAATGGTCCTCTAATAAACGAGCCTCACTTGACCCCGTTGACCACCGATTTCAACGTCAGTTTGATGATATGAAAGGGCAGAGTTGAGATATTATGCTAATTCACAATCAATATAACAAGAAGAGGTGCTACCCTAGCGTTGCCTGCACGCTGGTCAACGTCGGGTCAGCTTTCAATCGGTGTTGTGTAGAGTTTGTTGCATGCTGGTTTTTCTGTCTGGGTTGTATCTCTATGGTGACAGTGCAGACTATATGACCGCCCTGGCAGGAGTCAATGTGACATCCTATTATGGAGGAGCAAATGAATAAATTGATGAAACCAGCATGACTAAAATGTGAAGAAGCTACACAAATGCATGTGTGAGCTCGCTATAAATTGGATTAAAGCATATGCATAATACATCAAAGCGTTTTTTTATACTTCCCCGTCTCTCTAGAATACTTTTTGATAAATTAATAAAATAACGTGATCATCATATCTGGCATGATTGATTTAACCAGAATATTGCTGATGGTCTTTACATTAAGTGAGTTGGAGTGATAATTGTTGGATTGTCTCAGATAACATATGGTTGTCCTGCTGGGGGGGGGGGGGGGATGAGATAAATCATCCCTTTCCGAAGGGACGGTGGCATTTCTCCTTCCGCTATGAAAAAACGAAAGTGATTCCAAGATTCCTATTGCACAAAGATAGATACTCCGTTCTTCTACATGTTGCACATAGCAAATGCCGCTTGATACATATATCGTGTATACAGGATCTACTTGATGTCCGCTTTGTTTGCTCTGATCACGGGATTTTTTTTTATTAGAAATAAATGTTTTTGTTAGATATTAATTATTAATAATGGCTAATGTTTTCAGAAATAAAAATTATTATAAATATTATTTTCTTTGAAATTAACTGAGCAGGTTTGTACCAAATAATTAGATTCGGTTTAGTGAATGCAAAAACAAATTTGCCTGTATTCCCCATAGATTAAGTTAAAATATACAAAACGCCATGCTTACATTAGTATTTAAAATCCATATTTCTTTATAACATTCCTAACTGGATGAAAATGGCTTCCAATACTTTACATTGTAACCGTTATATGGTGTATGTTTTCCAAATTATTACATAGTATATACACATGTATGTTTATATACACTTATTATACAATTCAATCTATCTCGAATTCACATTTTCTACACGACGTCTTTTACGAGACACTTTGATCCCCATAAAAGCTATGAATCAACAAAGAAGTCATATCCCGAATCTTTGCAGTATATACAATGTGTGGTTGTTTAAATGTGTCGACAGTGTCATCAGACTGTAAATTGCACATTGCGAATTTCAATTTATAATTTGAAATATAGCAAAAAAACTAACTTTACTATAAATAGCCATGCCCATATGGCTTATGTTTAATAAAATCCATGCTGTGAATAGTACATATTCTCACGTCTCTAGCTAGAGTTGGTTACGCATGCAGTGTCAGAAATCCCGGATTCAAATTCCACTTGTGTCATGTTAAATTGCAAAAGGGAATGTGTATGTTAATAACAGTCTAATATTAATAACAACAACAACAAATTTTATTAAAGAGCATGAAAATGTCTGGTTATATATATCTGGGTGTTTGAATTGGTAACTGACGAGAGGAGGGGATAGGCTATGTATGCCCCCCCCCCCTTTGGACCTGTACAGAAGAGGGGGTGTTTATGGCTGGTCCTGTAGGGAGGTTGACAGAGATATATCCAGTAGGATAACAGATCTTGACATTGTTAATGAGTTTAGGGATCTGAACGTCCCAGCTGTGAGATCGGGGCGTCCTCCACATTTCCCTGGATGCGTCCCATTCTACACTCCTCTATTATTCCCGTCTCTAGGGGTTTGTATAAAAATAGTATTACCAGCATCTTTATGAGCATACAATACAATATCAAGACTAAAGATCCCACATAGCAGCAGTAGCAGGATCAAATATATTAGTAAGGCTGCAGTAGCAGGATCAAATATATTAGTAAGGCTGCAGTAGCAGGATCAAATATATTAGTAAGGCTGCAGTAGCAGGATCAAATATATTAGTAAGGCTGCAGTAGCAGGATCAGATATATTAGTAAGGCTGCAGTAGGAGGATCAAATATATTAGTAAGGCTGCAGTAGCAGGATCAAATATATTAGTAAGGCTGCAGTAGCAGGATCAGATATATTAGTAAGGCTGCAGTAGCAGGATCAAATATATTAGTAAGGCTGCAGTAGGAGGATCAAATATATTAGTAAGGCTGCAGTAGCAGGATCAAATATATTAGTAAGGCTGCAGTAGCAGGATCAGATATATTAGTAAGGCTGCAGTAGCAGGATCAAATATATTAGTAAGGCTGCAGTAGCAGGATCAAATATATTAGTAAGGCTGCAGTAGGAGGATCAAATATATTAGTAAGGCTGCAGTAGCAGGATCAAATATATTAGTAAGGCTGCAGTAGGAGGATCAAATATATTAGTAAGGCTGCAGTAGCAGGATCAAATATATTAGTAAGGCTGCAGTAGGAGGATCAAATATATTAGTAAGGCTGCAGTAGCAGGATCAAATATATTAGTAAGGCTGCAGTAGCAGGATCAAATATATTAGTAAGGCTGCAGTAGGAGGATCAAATATATTAGTAAGGCTGCAGTAGCAGGATCAAATATATTAGTAAGGCTGCAGTAGCAGGATCAAATATATTAGTAAGGCTGCAGTAGGAGGATCAAATATATTAGTAAGGCTGCAGTAGCAGGATCAAATATATTAGTAAGGCTGCGGTAGCAGGATCAAATATATTAGTAAGGCTGCAGTAGGAGGATCAAATATATTAGTAAGGCTGCAGTAGCAGGATCAAATATATTAGTAAGGCTGCAGTAGGAGGATCAAATATATTAGTAAGGCTGCAGTAGCAGGATCAAATATATTAGTAAGGCTGCAGTAGCAGGATCAAATATATTAGTAAGGCTGCAGTAGCAGGATCAAATATATTAGTAAGGCTGCAGTAGGAGGATCAAATATATTAGTAAGGCTGCAGTAGCAGGATCAAATATATTAGAAAGGCTGCAGTAGGAGGATCAAATATATTAGTAAGGCTGCAGTAGCAGGATCAAATATATTAGTAAGGCTGCAGTAGGAGGATCAAATATATTAGTAAGGCTGCAGTAGCAGGATCAAATATATTAGTAAGGCTGCAGTAGCAAGATCAAATATATTAGTAAGGCTGCAGTAGCAGGATCAAATATATTAGTAAGGCTGCAGTAGGAGGTTCAAATATATTAGAGGGGCTGCAGTAGCAGGATAAAGTAGCTACTATAACAGCAGCAACATTATCAAGTACACAACATTATGCAACCAGCATTAACCTTTTCACTACCATACATGACGGAAATTTCCGTCGTCATTCGTCAATGAACGTAACAATAAAATGACACAAATTTTCGTCAAATATATACTACATTTATGTATTTTTCGTCATTTGAAGCTGGAAATTGCGTTAGCAATTCCAGCTTCAAATGACGAAAAATAGAACTCCTACACCAGTATATCTGGATCCTGGCATGCACTCCGGCCTGGAAGTCAAAGGGTTAACGTCATTAAGTATACATTATTCAAACATGTCATAAAGGCTCTACAGCATATCGTCTATTTATTTTTATTCTTTTTACATATAGGCCTATTCCTATTTCTTTTTACCAATAGCAGTTATTTTATAGCTGCGTTTGGTCCGTGAATCACACATATATATATATATATATATATATATATATATAGTGTATCATAAAAAGTGTAATTGACAACTATGTGTCTTTTAATTAGTTTAAAACATTTAATAGTTTTACAATATTTACACAATGTTCTATTGTATCATAATATGCACTGTATAGTATAATACTCTGTTCATTTTAATGTTGCATAAATCTACATAGACATCTGGTCGTCAATATATATATACATGCACCTATTACCATCGCAGCAGTGCACGCTGACTTTCTAACCATTTGAGCCCCTGTGGCATACATTTACCACCTGGCATATATTACTCTTAAAACACTGAAATGCTTTGGTATAAAGCATGGAGAACAACGGTTTTGTACAATTAGAAAGCATTATAAATGTATTTGTTAGGTATTTCTCCTTCATTTGACTACCTATGTTATGGGTCTACTGCCATTATAAAAAAACTCACTCTCATAATGTGGGGCGAACTTTACACGTCAGTATCTGACGTCTACAGACGTCAGATTCTGACGTCTCAAGTCGATTCCTGCGCTGTACTGGTCAAGTTAAGTTACATCAAAGGCAAACACTGTGTAGACTTCATCACAGTAAGGCTATTGTGGGCTTGCTTTTGGTAGATTATTCTGAGGTATTTTATAAAGGTGGGATTCTGTCATACGAGCCTTTGATACAAATGTGATAGTATGGTTTATTTTATGTCGGCTTATATATGGATTTTTAAATTTCATTGCGAGTAATGAAGGCTAGCAATTTATCGTTGTAGGAAACTAATTAGCAAAATTTAAAGTAATTAATTTTGGTATTTTATGGTCTTAATTAGATTTTGCCATCGTGATAGTATCCGCTATAAAAATTTAGAAAGTATAATCTTAATTAAATAAAAAAATAAAAATTGAGTGATGAATATAGCACATTAAGGGTACATTACTGTTTATTTTTAAATTATTTGCGGTTAGTATTGCGAGCACAGCTTATAAACTAAATGGCGAGTATATCATCAGGCTAGCCGACTTTGGTGACTTGTGTGACTCGTGTTGAGATAAATCAACCCTTCTGCACTTGTAGCTTGCAGGTTCGTGTATTTTTGTGCAATTTGCTATTTCCAGATATACCATTTTACGTCCGGTTGGATTGAGATCACTGAAAGCTAATAGTAGACGACAGTGGAAATGTAGGTGGACCACATAGAGAAGAACAATAGATATTGGACATGCCCTTTAAATTGTTCAAGCTAAATGAATATATACATACTTATATAGGTTAAATTATGTTTTTTCAAGGTTTTTGTACGTAAGAAATTTGTTTTAATATTATTCAAATACAACTCATATGGCTCTCATGACACCGTCTCATGACACCGTCTTTACACTTACACAGACTCGTCGTACTTGTATATTAGGGTTATTAATTTTATTATTCTAAAGAGGAATTGATTTTTTGGTCACAAAAGAAAACAAATGGATTGGTTATTGGTCATTATTTGATGATATAAATGACTTCGTTTGGAAAATATTCAGTTTCCTCGGGGCATTTCGTTCTATGTGAATGTTCCAGCTCTTAGGAGATTGTCCACATAATTGACATGCTGCCAGGACAGATGTTGGCAGTTGTCATGACGACCACTTTGCTACGCTTAGTAACCGTTCAGGTCTGTCAACCACTCAATCACTTAATTTACTGAGCTATTTAATATAAATTCCGTGTTCTAGGGTCACCCTAGGGTCACACTGGGAGGTCGTTATGATCTCATTCGCTCCCGTGGACAGATTGCAGCACGTCCCACGTGACCTCTGCCATGCAATGTCTAGTATATGTCCTAGTATAATTATCCATTCTCCACACAGATATGTCACTTAGGTGAGCACAATCTCTGAGGTCAGAATGATAATTACCGGCACTCACCGAGTGACTGTCCGTAGCTAACGCCCCCTCCCCACCCCACCCCTCAGCCTGGTGTATTGATTAATCACGAATATAATCAATTTTAATCTGTTTTAATAACCGATAAAATCACAGTAACTGGGGATGGAATTAAACGTAGCGATTTACAAATGTTTGATTTCAAATTAATCAAATATGAGTGATTTTCACCTACCTAAAGTCGCTGGTAGCGGTTGCGAAATACTACTTCAAGTGGCTTAACAAATCGAGTCGGATAACGCCTGTCATGCCAGAGCTTGTCGGTTCGGGTATTCAGGTGTTACAGAAACGAACATGATTGTCCCAGTCCGCTCGAAAATATGCAGTTTTGTGGGACTATGTTTGAACGAATAAAATGAAATGAGGTAAATGGGGTTTTAGTCTACCTACGTGCACATATAGGACTAGGATAAACTAGACCAAGATAAACTCTTGAGGATGGTGAGATAAATGAGATGAAACTGCCCTCCGGACACAGAATTTGAAATTCGAGCCCTGGTGGTCTGAGGCTGCGCACGCTACCTCTCGGTCACACTGGCTACCCACGATGTTGAATGTTGTCTCCACGACGTGGGAGCTAAGACTTGCTGTAGAGTAGATACCCCCCGTTTCATCATTGCAATCCTACCCCTGTCCTTGGTCAGTTAATGTAGACAGTGTCATCTACGCCCTCTGTAATACTAGACATCCCCATTACTGTGATAGGCTTAGCCATAATTCTCCTATAACTGTGGATACCGTATATCATATTCAAGGCTGTATTATAGACTTAGCACAACGTCAACCATCTGTAAATAGGCCTACTTAGCTTAAAATTAATGCTGTTTACATGTGTGAGTAAATAATGCTCGTAAAAACAGTAGTATGGTTGTTTGTCTTTTAGATGACCTTTTTCTCATTTTATTTTTTCAATACCCTGGGCACATGGAATTCCTACAAACATATTTAAAAAGTAGGCGGCAAACAATTATATTTTTCCACAAAACATTCTTTTGTAAATATAAGTTATGTTGTTTAAATTTTCACTCACTTGAAGTTGCGTCTCGCTACTGCGACCCACATATGTTCAGCTTGAGACCAATCATTTGTCAATATAGATGCTTAAACACTCATTCCCGATAACAGTGATTTAATCGGCTAATAAAACGGACTAAAACACCAATGGTTGTACTTAACACTTAAAGGGTTAACACCGTGACGTCCATAGCTTGACATTGATATATTACAGTAGTTCTTTTATATTATTGAGTTATTAATCCACTGTGATGTAGAAATTGAGATATATTTTTTGTAGTAATAGGCTCCGTTGTTGAGTGCTTAGGAAAAGCATTAGATAAGCTTATATATAGTCATAAATTTATACCATAATCGATGTACGAAAAAAAAACCGAAATTGGCTTAAAAAGATACACAACATTTTTCCCCTGGTATACCACTACAGATATGAGGACCAAATTTAGGTCTAGTAAGATGCTTTTCATCTTGCTGTACTTCCGAATCCTCCCAGTTCTATTAAACATTTCATATTTTCCTATTTATTTACACGTTTCGGTAAAAACAAAAAACATTTTTTAAACGTGTAGATCTGGTTTATTTACATGCTGACGTAAATACAAATATTTACTAAATGTGTAAACACCAAAATGTATTTACACTTTTGTGTAAATTAAATATTTATACTATACGACATCTTTCCCCGACTGACAACCCTGGAATTTTTTTGTAAATTAATTGTAATCAGCCAGTTTGAAATAAGATTATTCCGCTTATTAGCTCGACCCTATTGAACTAATACACTCCGCCATCCTACACGTGACCGGCTTATCAATCTGTAATTGGTTGATCAGTGGGAGGCTCTGGTAAACTTGTCCAGACATGAACACGTCCCATCTCATCATGCTCACCAGCCCGACTGTCTTGAAACCGCTGATAATATGCCCAGAAAAACAGTACTCGTTCACCCAATGCTGTTTTAATGTTGGGTCACCGTCTACAATAAAGCAACATGGGATTGCAGGGTGATTATGACGTATTCCTAGGTGACAGGTCACGTGTGATGGCGCATGCGTACAGACCTGTGAATCTTGTCACATTACTCAGCCGTCTAGTCACGTGATGAAAGTCGTCTCCTGAAGTCAGACAGTCAGCTATCAGGGTTTATGGTCTGAGGGGAAGCAATAAGCTAACATATCACTCTCAGTGGGTCATGTTATAGGCTGGTTTAAAGGTCTAGTCAGCTGTTAAAATTTGCAACTACGATTCAACTAATTGAGGGCATGCGTACACGTGACCGTCCCACGCATGCCCGTATTGCAGTTGAATGGGTCTTTAACCGTCAGATTCTTACGTCTAAAGTAGACCCCCGAGCTGAAAGAGGAAATTAAAATCCCATGTGTCGAAATACAAAAACGTACTGCTATCTGAGAACAATAAATATTGAAGGTAAACATCATGTTTCCGACTTTACTCACGGGAGTCTAGCTTTGGCAAACAATCAGTTTTAATAGTTTATTATTTAGGGCCATAAATAAACAAACATGTATCTGCTCTTCTAGCAATTTATGTTGGCTCAATAGATATATGTCATATATTAAGTTACAAAACATATCGATCTTTGTCAACCTAATAATATGGAAAATACTTGGAAAACCAATGACTGATATATTATATCGTTATGCTTAAGCAAGAATGGCACAAGTCATCTTGGGATATTTTGAAGAAGCCCATGAAACTCACTTATCATCGATCATACATTTGCCACCATGGACTGTTTAACTCAGTGTAGCCATGTTTCCTTTTACTTGGTGGTAACGTTCCTGGTTATCACAGGTCCCAGCACATATAGGCTAAACTGGACCGGATAACATCCTGAGGATACTGAGCTGACCACCATGTTTCCGTCACGGGATTTAACCATTTAATCCCTCATGATGCACTAAAGCATCATTTTACATGCCTGAAAACAGGCTTTATTTTCCTATAACTAAGGGTTTTAAAATGAAAATTCCCATGAAACTAGTTTACAATACATTGCAATTTTCTTGAATTTTTCACCAACTTCATATCATCTTCATCCACTACAAATCGAGAATCGCAATTAGGGGCTTGTAGTGGATGAAGAGAACAATGGTAAATTTAGACTTCAAAGGGTTAAAGTCCGGATCATAACGGTGATCGCAACGTTAATACAGCCCTAACGTTGGCTGCACGTATTGTGTTTGTTAGTGACAAAGCTAACACATTTACACTATGTTGTTTTAATGCTGGGCCACCATCTGCGATGCTATCCCAACTTTAACCCAGCCCAACGACTACGACGTTGGTCCAACATTGTACAGATGTTTTACATATGTTTTGTGTTTGCTGGGAATGCCCTATTCGATTCGCACTGATCTCAAAATAGTTTAGTGATAGCTTAGTGATCCGGTTTGCTTTCGTCTGTATGCTCGAAATGAACACCATGAATTGATAGCAGCAGTACAGTTGCCGCCAATGTAGAAAGAGTATGAAGCAAATAAGCAAGCTGGTATGGCAATCCGATTCCAGATCTAAATTTACAGCCAATCTAGAAACAGTTTGAGCCAACGAAAAGTTTGATTTGCCATACCGGCTCAAAATCCAAATACCAAACCGGCATGCAGGCAGGTTTGATGGTTTGGTCGATCCGGTTCTAGTTTGGACTGATCTGGTGCGAATCAAACGTTTCTGGATTGGTAAACGGGTTTAAAATCGGTGTGCATCGAACAGGGCTCAAGACATCATTAGGTCAACGTCTGGTGTTAGGGGGTTGTATCTGCCACCTCGTGGTAATTCGACTAATTATAAAGACGGGAGACGAAGTGTAAGTCTCGAATTTTAATTGGCATCGTTAATTTGCTCGATTTTGTCCTTGGCGCGGGCAAGTCACCTATGGAAAAGGCATCACTTTACCTTGGTACGTTTGACTTTCTGCTAAACTGGCTGATGTCACATGTAATATTACACGCCCAAGTTTTCACAAAAAGCGTAAAGTTCTCTGCGAATTAATTTGAAATTAAAAGTTTGAGTCTCGCTAATTAGCAACAGCGACTGTGGAGATACCACATAAAACAGTCAGCTGTGATTTATAAAACCTAGGAAAGCCACACACCAGAGATGCAAAATCATGATATATCTCTGAATTGTACCTGAACGCTATCAAAGCAAAATGTCATCTTGTGCGGGTAATGTGAGATATTTATCAAGCGGCATTAATCTATCCTAATAAATTGAAAAGGCAGACTTTGACCTTGTTTAGCGAAAGTGCTTCTGCTGGATCAAATTAAACCCTTCAATTCTCAATTGTTCTGCGCCGTTTGTCATCAATTTTAATTAATTTTAGATAGAATTGAGATGAAATTGCGTATCAATTTTAGAATAATTTAAATTCTATTTTGATCAATTTGTCACCTGCATGATTTAAAACAAGTTTCCATGTTATATTTTCTAAAATTACATTGGCTGTTTTAGTTTCATTTTGACATTGTTTAACTATGAGCTATTGTGACAAATTTGTTATCAAATAATTTAGAATCCTTTTCACAGAAGTTCGCTTTTTATTATTAGTTGTATAATTATTAGTTTT
Source organism: Flabesymbios commensalis (assembly GCA_964017125.1). NCBI lineage: Eukaryota > Metazoa > Annelida > Polychaeta > Terebellida > Flabelligeridae > Flabesymbios > Flabesymbios commensalis. Next base: position 6,905,831 of record OZ024915.1, read on the forward strand.
ATGGCATCATATTTTGTGGAACTTGGTGTCCACAAACTAGTTATTTTGAGAATAAATACAATCTTATCATGCACCAATTGAGGAACACTCTTGTACAATTTACATATGACATATTTTGCACAAATAATTTGTTGTTCATCAAATAAGTAAGTTCTGTGAATGTCTTTGATATAATAACTATTTTCCCGCTAAAATATTTTATTTAAATTTTCACCCATTGAAAGTTGTGAATCGCTTCCGCGATCCACAACTTTAAAGCAACGCAATCAAAAAATCTGTATTTTTATTCTGGCTTTTTAATATGACCATATGATGTCAACACGTCCATAGACTAGGATTACGTAAGTATTTTAATTTTTGTGTTGCGCATTTACCAGTTAAGCGAGATATAAAGACGAAATTCCTGATTTCTTATTTGGGACATGCATGTCCAAAATAAGAAATACGGGAATTTCGTCTTTTGGATGTTTAAACACTCATTGTATTCCCAATAACAGTGGTTTGATGGTATTAGCATTATATTTATCGAAACTATATTAAAACTATAACGGTGTTCCTGTCGAACGGCTGCTAGCAACACATTTTAAACATGATATATGTAGGCATAGATCATATTAACTATTCTAAAATAAATGGAAACAATACGCATGGTATGGATTGTGGCCTCGAGGCAATTAAGCGGAATACAAGAAACCAAAATGTAATTTGATCTTTCGTCCAGAGATTACTTAGACGGATTGCTTTGTGACATTTTGTGGCAGGTTCATTAAAACGTTCTGGAGTAACACATTGTTTCTATTATAATTCACACATTTACTGATAGGAAGTAAAATTGTCATTGTCAAAAGAGATTGCAATTCGCTCTGAGCCCGAAGGGGATCCAAATGATCTGTAAAGGTGAGAGATTCGTCGAAACGAGGCCACATTTAAGGCCTTGTGAAACATGTTATCTTTATTTACCTAATAAACTATTACTTTTGTGCAGTTACGCATTGGTGATGGGTGCTTAATTATCTTAACGAATCTCTCTTCATCATGCTACGATACATTCTGATTTTCATAGAAGCACATTAGTCAAAGCCGTTATGTTTTCCTTATTCATTTTAGTCACGTCCCTTATGAATAAGCAATCAGTTTGTCAGTCTGGTTAAAAAATACGGTTATTGTCCATGTTCATTATGGTCTGCCTTCTAATGCGCTTCCGCGATACATTGTAACCCCATGACGTGCGGTCGGCCATGACCCGTTAGAACGGCTCAAACCAGCATCTGCTTTCAGCCGCTGCCCTATTTTACCTTACTATTCCCGTCAGGCGGTGTAGCCATAGGTTACACGTGCGTGACTCGCCCGGCAGACAACCAGTGATAAATAGAGTCAATTAGCGTTTGTGACGTCATTAACATACGTCATCAATCTCCCGGGTCGCGTGCTTCCCGCCAGTTTACTGTCCGCACGTGGAACAGACACCGTTTTTACAGGTTGCTTTTCCAGTGTTGACAAAATAGCCTAATAAAATACTTGAGGGCTGGCATCAATAGCCATAAGAGCGGCTGATGGGTATCGTGCTCAGAATCTATTAGCTGCAGACATGGTAGATGCATTATTATAGTCAATAAAACGTCTCGACTGGTGCCGCCACGGGAAGATGGAGGACGTATTGAGGTGTTATGGCGTCTACGTCTACGTCACGTTCTGCACTGTAAGCCGTCACCTACCCTTACAACGCTGAAGTATCTGAGATTAAAAGGTTTTTTTCAATTTGAAATCATCATAAAAATCTTAGTTAGCTCTTTCCGATTCATTGCAATACCAATGCTATAGGTCTAGAGTCATTTTACGTCTTTAAACGTCAGAACGTCAGATTTCGACGTATAAAGACGATCCCCGACCCGTAAGGGTTGAATTCCACTAATAAAAAAAATAATCATTAAGCGTGAGGACCGTCACCCTGCCCAGTCAGGTCAGACCGTCAAACTAATCATTAAACGTGGGGACCGTCAACCTGCCCAGTCAGGTCAGACCCTCAGACTACCAGTCTGACCTTGACAACAGGTGTGTGTGAGGCCGGTACGAAAAGGAGGGGGTGCGAGCAACATGAATATTCATTATGACGTCACAGGTTTACTGACTGTGGCATGGAGGTCACACTCAGGTCAGATTGTCTGGCCTGCAGGAGTTGGGCAGGGAAGAGAGGGGTTCTGAACTCATAGCACATATACGTGATATCAAGGAGTCTGCCGGAAGCAGACACCTGGATAAATGAAGATGGGGGACCGTCAGATTCTGACGTTTAAAGTCCTCACGCTGAGAGGGTTGAACCGCTAAGGGCGACTTGAATCTGTTTTATTAGTCCAGAAAATCACTGATATTCGGAATGAAGGGAATCAATATTTGCAAATGTTTGGTTTCAAATTAAACAAATATTAGTAATTTTTACTCACTGAAAGCTGTAGATCGCGGTAGCGAGTCACAACTTCAAGTGGATGAAAAGGTATTTAGTGCTTTAAGGGTCATAAACAACAAAAGCAGAATCCGGGACATGCTCCACTGTATTGTATTGATTACCTAGGCTTTATTTTTTACACACTCAAGTTTTCAGTACCGTCTATGATAAGACTACAGATAGTAACACTCTCTCGATTCACAAAACATCATGATGCTCAGACCTATGTGGCTACAGACCAGTGTTTATTATGCATTACATAACAAAAGTTACAGACATAAGGCAACATTCACTCAAGTAGTGCTCTAGCTGTAGTTATTTTTTATGTGGAGCGCTAGTTTGTGGTCTTCTGTCATGTCTGTGGAAAACACGCACCATTAAATTGATTCAACATTTTATGATGTTTCGGCTTGTGACGCTTCATGAAGCGGAACGATGAAACTGTTATTATTGAATGGGACGAACACAAACATAAGACATTGCCCTGAATTATTCACTGAATTAATTATAATATTTACTTCCGTTTCTGTTTCAGGACGAGACGATTGGCAACCACCTAGCGAGCCGCTGCGCATTACCACAGTCCTGGTGAGTACAGTAGGAACTTTTTTTCTCGCTCTGATTCAACACATATGAGCGAGCTCTAGCCTTGCTTACACTGATTATAAAACACACGCTTTTTGTAACCCAACGTCCATTTCTCTATATCGATTTGTAAAAGTTTCACTCTTAGAGCACTAAATTGAAAGCAATATTGTCTTCCCACGCTGTATAAATAATATAAGCCTACAATTTTAGCACAACTTTATTACAATATTACAAATGGTATACAATGGTATCAAATAGTTTATGTTTGCTGAGCATGCCCTGATTTTGCAAAATACATGACTATAATATGACAGACATTCAGAATGACTTATTCCGTGAATTGTTTCCAAATGTATCATGTGGTACATAGATGCAGCGATACAGATTGTTGTTTTTTCGCGTTCGTACCGGGTTTTGCGTGGGAAATGCCAGTAGATAAACGTAGAATTTCGAGCCTGTTCGCATGCTGTCGTCGCGTGCATATTCGCTGTCGCTTCCGCGCTCGTGTTTTGTCCTTGAAATAGGTAGACATATGAAGATATAATTCAAATATATGACGTATCTAAATATAGTATGTCAATTACTTATTTTTTTATAATTCTAATACTAAAGCACCGCAGAATGACGTATTGATCTATAAAACGTCATATATACTAGATTTCATTTAATAAAAAAAATTTTTTTTTTCAGATAAAATCATAGGTAGATTTCGTGTACCTGTGTGATGTGTCGTTAAGTTAATGGATAAATTAATGAGTCTGGTTTATTTTTATTTGTCTGGCTTCAATGACGCCGGCTGACTATGACGGCGTCGTACAGCCACATGTCAGCCATCTCGGATGATCACGTAATTCTCAATTTAATCAAAGTACCCAGATTACTAATACTTTCTCTATCAATTTATAATGATATTGTTTTTTCTGGCCCGGCACTGATTAGCAGCCTGTCATGTAAACAGTGCATTATCATGATTACTAAGGTCTAATAGCCAGCAGATAAACCAGGCTGATAAACCACGGTACATGTACAGCCGTCTTGAATCTGTTTTATTAAACGACCAATTCACTGTTACTGCCAATAAAATATGTACTTAAAGCTCAAAATGTTTGTCAATATCGCACTAAAAATGAGGAATGTTTCTGTTTTTTCACTCAATCAAATCACACATGACATAACTGCCATAGATTGCAGTTTAAACTACATCAATGGTACGATGTAGGCTGATACCAGAAATACATAATACAGACCGATATACGTGTCAGAGTGAAACACACTGCGCAGAATGTGAGAAAACGTATATAAACCGCCCCAGTACATCAATGTTTAACACTCTATCTACAACTAATAGATCGAGTGATTTAATTTAGAGACTAACGTGTTTAACACTGCATCTACAACTAATTGATTGAGTTGTATGAGAGAGTGAGTGATTTAATTTAGACTGACGCGGGCGCTTATCGCTTCATTATCGTCTAGCACAGTAACCATGGTAACTGTCAGCCTGACAATGTATCATTGGAATATGTTATCTGGTAGAGTGATTGCATTATACAATGGGAGATATGTAATTTAGCGTGAGATTAGTTTTGTGGTATGTTATTTGTCTAGACATGCGGCGATAAATCAGTAAATCTTTATGTGGCAGTCTGTCTGACAAGATGTTGTTGGAATATTTTCTATCATGTTTGTTGTTCAACTTCTTATAACACGAAAATACAATTATTTCAGGGCCCGTATTCTCGTACAAGTTACGATAAATCGTAGGCTTCGGATTGGTCGAGATGGCCATCTCGACCAATCCGAAGCCTACGATTTATCGTAACTTGTACGAGAATACGGCACCTGTCATTTATAAAAACTCTCTTTATTTAATCTCCAATTAGGATTTCAATTACGCCCTAGCTAATAAAATATAATTAAACACATTAACAAAAGAGATACACATATCATTCATGTCAGTGTTTTCAGACGAACAAGTAAATGTGTATTTCATTCTTGTATAAAACAAAATCTCCAAATTTATTATCTAATTACCATTTCAATTACGCTTTTGCGATTACAAAATAATTAAATAGATAAACAGGGGAACCATTTTGTTTTTTTCCTAGTAGCTTATATCACATGTGAGACGCGACTGATTAAATAGTTAGCTGTCTCCCGCTGTTCATACACAGTGGACTACTATTTTAAGTGCAGATAATCTTGCATTAATAAGCAGCTACGCGTATTGCCTTACGATCAGAGTCAATAATTATGTGAAGCTGGATGAATAAATCGGGTTTTATGTCACATTTGTGCACATATAGGCTAAAGTGGGCAGGATAATTTTCTGAAAATGTGAGATGATTGAAATGGCTCTGCCCTCCAGACACAGGATTTGAAATTTGCGCCATGGCGTTCTCAGGCCGAACACCCGAACTCCCCACAATATTGAATCTACACGAGCGGGAAAGAAACAGTTCGTTTCTTTGCAATTTAAAAGTCATAGTGGGGTTCAAATCTCCGACTCTCCAAGCAAGCAGCTTTACCATTTCACCAGGACACCTGCTCGCCTTCATACATGAAGTTAGTATCCCAGCAACCACAAGGCCTTGAGTATCTGCTGGACCAATGTTGGACCATGTTTGACGCTGTCCTAACGTTGGTTCATCACAGGCCCAATGTCTTGTGTTTTCTGGATCCACTCTATCCAGGTTCTGTACGGCACCACACATTCTGTGACATGTAATAACCCAATGTTGGGAACCGTCTCTGTGGACGTCAGGTTCTGACGTATAAAGACTGTTCCGTCTGTAGACGTCGGGTTCTGACGTATAAAGACGGTTCCGTTTATAGACGTCAGTTTCTGACGTATAAAGAAAGTTCCGTCTGTAGACGTCAGGATCTGACGTATAAAGAAAGTTCCGTCTGTAGACGTCAGGATCTGACGTATAAAGAAAGTTCCGTCTCTAGACGTCAGGATCTGACGTATAAAGAAAGTTCCATCTGTAGACGTCAGTTTCTGACGTATAATGAAATTTTCGTCTGTAGACGTCAGGATCTGACATATAAAGAAAGTTCCGTCTGTAGACGTCAGGATCTGACGTATAAAGAAAATTCCGTCCGTAGACGTATAAAGACGGCTTAAAAAGTAAACATTTTTATAATGGCCGTAGACCCATAACGTAGGTATTCAAATGAATCGGAAGGAGCTAACTCAGATATTTATGATGATTTCAAATTGAAAAAAATATATTGGTCTCCATGGTTAATATAAAAAATGTCAGCATTGTAAGAGTTAATGGTGGGCCATCGTCGGCGACTCTGGCCCAGCATTCAGATAGCATGCGGTCAGTGTATGGTGTTTGCTGGTCGCCGAGCTCCATCCATTAGAGATCCATTTCCATCAATGCGGGATCAATTAGATATATGCCGCTCTCACCAGATGCCGGGGAATCTCTTATTTCAATATAGGATTTTCCAGATGGGAGTCACCGCATGACGTCATTAGTCACGTGATCAGGTCAGAAATCACCCTCATAAAAATCAGCGACAGAAAAACTCACGCTAAACGGCCGAGTGGTTCTTCTCGTCAAAATCTCGTTTGTGTTGACACCGCGTGATTTCGGGTTGGGCAAGCCATTTGTCAGAGTGAGACGGGGACATTTCTCTGCAGGACAAAGTCACTGTCAGCCTCTGCTCCTGAATCAAATTCCTCCTGCCATTTGCGGGTGAGTAATTCCGGTCAGCGTGATCACGTGACGCCGCAGGATTACGACGAGACGTGGAAGCGCCGCCACACGGCGGTAGATGAAAAGGGGTGCCGTGTCGCCGCCTGCTGGGAACAGGACCAAGTGTAGATCAATGATCAGCTGTAGATCAGGGTGAATAATGGACTCATGTAGGACTGGGGTACTGGAGGGGCCCAGGGGACGCATTTAAAAAAAAAGAGATAGGGCTTTAAATTTAGCCATGTTTGAATATGTTATGAATGTGCGTCGACGCAATGTTGCTTTAAAGCTAGTCGGTTATATCTTAAATTTAAAAGTGTACTTTATTAAACATGTGTTTATATGTATTTTCCTGCATTTCGAGGCATATATCGGTGTGTGAATAAAAAAACTGTAGATTCATATTTTCTCCTGTGTCCTATGACCAAATAGGGTTATAGCACCCAATCCGTCACCGCGGCATCCACGTTAAATTTCAGAATCTGACGTTCGTTGAAGTCAGATTCTGACGTCTAAAGTCAATCCCTGCACTGAAAGGTTAACACATTTATAATTGCCGTAGACCCATAAGATAGATATTCAAATGAAGAGGGAAGAGCCAACTAAGACATGTTTGATTATTCAATATGTAAATGTCCTTCTCTTGGTTTACATACAATTTTTCAGCGCTTCAAGTGTTAAAGACGAACAAAATTACCGCTTATTTTCAAATTGAACAGTTATTCTCGTTTTCTGCTCCATCAACGTCAAACAGCAGTAACTGTTCACTTTACAAGTATGCTGTTACATGTGTTACAACTCTTGCTCGTTGTTGAAGTATTTAAAATGCTGTAAAATGATTTAAACATATGTCGCCAATGGATTTTTGAAACGTATTGTAAAAGCGATGATACTGTATGAAAATACAAACACTGCTAATTTATCATGACGAATTAAGAAAATACAACACTTCCACCAGATTATTTGTATGAGTGATCTATTTTCCATGCCTCACACAACCCCCTCCCCCCCCCCGCCCCAACATATTTTTACTGCCTAATGTGACAGTAACCCGTGAGTGCCTCGCTCACCCAAGATATAAACTATCAACAGAGGTAACAAAGGGGGACGGCATGAATAGTCATGGCTGGAGCTGGTGAATCCAAGAGCAGGAAAAAATAAAGACAGATTACAATGGGAGCAGCAGAGCGTCGTGTCCCTTGGAAACCAAGCGAGAAGAAGAATTCAATAGCTTTGAGTGTAACGTAGGTAGGGTCTACATCTGGAACATTGTGGCTGTTTTGCTCAGAAAAAAATCAAGAATACATTCAGTTGCTTAAATGAGTCTCAATTCAAAAGTAGTATTATAGGTGATAATAGAAAGTGAAATTCTGAAATACAAACTGGATGACGATGGCTATTATGACCTGAAGCATAGAATGCCCTCAAGGAAATTATAATTTTATAACCGTGGAATACATAGTTTATCGGCATCAAAAGACACGAATTGTTGTAGATAGATGGAAAATAGATTTGCTGCTTGTTATTTAATCTAACTTCAAATTCCCATGATGATGATGTCTCTCCAAAACAGTAACTTTATATTAGACAAATCTATATTCTTAATTATTCTGGATAAGCGGGCCGCAACTTGCGTCATAACCATGAGTGTAAACCAGGTGATGTGTATGAAATCCCACAAAGATTATTATGCATGTTTAAGTAAAAACAAAGTTAAATTACGATATATTTATATATTTGAATATACTCAGCGCGTAGCATATATATACCTTCGACCTATCGAATTTTACTTTTCGTTCTGGACATCCACATTTGTCACTCCATTTACAAATGACCTGTGAGTATCTACCATTGCTGATAGACTGTCTGATGTTATCCCCTATCATCATGGAGGAGTCTGTAAAAGAACGGCAAGCCCTAAGCCCGATGCATTGTCACAATGCCTGGTGTTTGTCGGAAACACGATCAATATAGCATCACTGCCACCACGTCACTCCTTATAAACCATCACGTCGCATAGATACATTAAAGATGACTCCAAGGGATACAGAGGTCTCCGTGGATGTTTAACTGTAGCCAAAAAAAATCAGACAAATGGTAGGCCTACACTAGATACAGGACTGTTTGCTGCATCGCTACCCAGCAGATGGATATCTCCACATTCTCCACATGCATAGTAGCGACTTGTACATATCTGTTTATAATCAAAAATTGCTTATTTTCGTAAATTTCCAAATTTCAACAATTCAGGAAACGAACACATACATCATATAGCTACTAACATATGCTGAATATATATCTTTGAATACAGATTAAATTGCATGTTTTCCTACTTCTGTCCATTATATAGAAGATGTATTTTTGCACATAGATCACATTTGTATTTTCCAGCCTTTTTAGTTAGTGGGAATAAAAAACATAGGCGTGTGACTCGTAGCACTATGTAATCTTATTTTATGATATGAGTTCTTGTCATATTTCATTTTTAAATGAATTTATAGATGTTATTAGTTTCAACCTATTGCCCTATGTATATTTCAGCTCATGTAGTATAAGTCAGCCGTTAGACTTGACGAATCTTCCCCTTGGTGTTAAAGGGTCGTATCTGACACTTAGTAAGGTGACAGATACCACCCTCTAATACCAAGATGACGAAATGTAGATAATGTGACGGACGTACGGCGATTTCATTCCGCAGTGACCAGCACGGATGTCTGTGCGATGTGTACACGGATAAACAAGGTTCTAATATGTGAACAACGTGGGAGTATTCAGCCGTGTCACAGCCGCGGCAGAGTAAACAAAAATGTGCATGTTTATTTTGTCGTGGGCGTCTAAAGGAGACACCTGATAACTGCCTGTAAATTCCAGCCACAGCCCAGACCTATAAGGTACAGCTCGGAGCACCACGCATCGCATCACCGGGGTCTACCGGGGTCCAATCCGGTTGGCGAGGGGTATTACCAACTGCAGCTATCACAGACATCGGGTCATAGCTGACTTAACGCTGGTCCACCATCTGCGATGCTGGCCCAGCATTAAGCCAGCTATGATTGGTGCCTTGTTATCTTGTGCCCCCCTGAGAGATGAGATGAGATGTGAGGACGCCACCAGAAGTCAATTGGATGTAGTTTATCATCCTCCGTGTCATGTCATCTGTGATCAACTGATTAATGTAGAGGAGGTGAACCGGCGCTAGTGCTATGATGCACCAAGCCCCCCCCCCCCCACAGCTAGAACAAGTAACCCTCTCCTCACTAAAGGCACATCCAGGCCCAAGAAGACCCTCTAATCACTAGAGGCTCATCCAGTCCCAAGACGTCCTATATTAGTCAATACCACCCACTTGAAGAAGACGATCACGATTTTTAATTATTTAAGAAGTAAGAAGTAACCAATACTATTTGTTTGTTAAATACAAAAGAAAAAATCGTGTTGTTGCTTAAAAAAAATGGTTTCCTCAATGGGTGTGTTTTAGTACCAGTTTTTTATTATCTCGTTTGAGCGTCTGGGTGAGAGTTGTATTACTAAGGAACTGTGTTGACCTTAGCACATTGTCGGAATAAAGTATGCATACTCTGTTGCCGTGGTTACTGTAAAGGTGTTGTGATTGGATTCGAGACCATCTAGGGATCTTAAACCGGATCTAATCAAATCAAATCGGCGTCTGAGTCCGGCACTACAGCGAGAGACAACGAGATGTCCAAGTAGGTCACAAATCAGTCTGGTGTTAAAGTGCTGTAAACTCAGACAGAATAGCAGTAATAAAGAGCTTCCACAAATGATATCATACATCATTTCAGTTTATTTATTGACATAATTATAATACATGGGTCATGTGGACATTACAAACTGTAATAATCTATTGAGCCTTAAAGCGTTGAAATAAATATAAACCTTAGAGACCAACGGATTTTTTCAATTCGAAATCATCACACGTCTGTAAGTAAACTATTTCCCCTTCACTTAAATAACTATTTTATTGGTCTACGACCGTTATAAATATATTTACACTTTCAGTTCTGGAATCGACTTCACCTACGCCGGGTGTTGTGAAGCTGTGCTCCATCAAGTTAAAAATATGTATAATGTGTTCTAATATACATCTAAGAGTGACCAAAATACTACTACTATATTTTTTAATTAGTTTCTGAAACTAATTGTATGGTAAATACTTTGTTGATATTTTCTTAATAAGTCTAACCTGCTAACCGCCTATGGAGCACATACGTTAATGTGGCTTTACGTTGATTTCGCGAAACAATCGCGAAACAATATGGACAATATTTACAATCACAAAAATCACAAACATAAGGTTATAGTCAAGATTTGAAACCAATACCTTAGTTCCACAGACGAACGGAATGAGCCACCGCTGAAGTCATCATGTCAATTGAAACATATCCGTATAGTAGAGTTTAATTGAAATATAATTATCTGAAGCTAGTTAGCATGCTTAGGCTGGTATTAGATTGTACTCCTGATTCATTTAACCATTTCAGCAGGGGAATCAACGACATACATCAGAATCTGAGGTCTAAAGTCGATCCCGCACTGAAAAAAATACTAAAATGATAGTGGCCGTTAAGATATGCATATGGCACTGATTTTTGGTCGATAAAGGCTCAGATCGGTACGCATCGCCAGATACAGGCCGCATAATTCGCAACCGGAGCACAAGTTTTGGTCGTTACAGGAAGTTATCAGCACAAGTCTCGTGGGCGATAACACCTGTGGGAGTACGATAAGACACATAAGATTGGTATTCGAATGAAACGTAAAGAGCTAACTAAGACATGTATGATGATGTCAAACGGAAACAAATCTTTGGTTTACGCCCCAGTGTCAGTCAGAAGGAAGATAATACCCATCAGAATGTCATTTATCACAGATGAATCCGACCAGAATCATTGGTCTGGAGGCGAATTGTTATTTTTTTAAATATCGCTCACCCCAAAACCGTAAAGGCGACTGCCATGCTAATATCCTTAAATACACCTAGTTCAACAGATATGGAGCGTCGGTCACCTTCCTAGACCATGCGTAAGGTCGCTAGAGGTCACCAAAAGGTCATCAAGTGTAAATTTGATCAAACGCTTTTTTCAGCTCAATAGTGGCCACGTATTGATATCTGATAAATATATCAAAGTCAAGTACAAGGGAAACATAGATTTCTAAAAAAAAGAGAAAATACAAATCTTCAATATTCTTAATAGGACGATTATTTCCACCCTGGCGCATATGACGTTTTTTTAAATCGTATTCTGTTGTTGTTGTAAACAAGCCGTATAACGCATATATTTGTCAGTAAACATTGTGGAAGCTTAATAACGGCATATTCTGATTGTGATTGTTTAGAATGCCACATGTAGTGGCTTAGCAACCACGGATATGACGAAGCTGTAATGCCTGACTGTGCCTCTGTTAAATCGGATTGGATGTTTTCAGACAAGTACATGTCACCAGATGATGACCTCTGACCTAATCTATATGAGGTCAGTTCTCCAGGCTAGAAACAGCTGGTGTGACTTTCGATGTCATGGACACTGGAATAGCACATCGTCTGAACGCTATTCTGTAAAAGGCCAGGGACTGGTCTGGTAGTTGTAGGCTGTGATTGTTCAGCCTCACTCTGACTCAGCTTGGAAAATGAAAGGAGATGAATGGGGAGTTCGAGCAATGGTCTGAGGCCGCGCACGCTACTTCTCGATCACAGAGGCTCCACACAATATTGAATCTTTACGAGTGAGCGGGGAAGAAACTGTAGGTTTCTTTGATACTTGAATGCCAGAGCGGGCTTTGAACCCGCGATCTCCGACTTTCCGAGCAGGCAGCTTTAGCCACTGTAGCAGGACATCTGCCCTGACTCAGCTTGGTAGTCGGTCCCCGCTCTGACAGAATTAAAATATTTATAAAGGTCATAGAACCACAACTCAAATAAACCGGAATGAGCTGAATAAGACATGTATGATGAATTTAAATTGAAAATAAACCATTTGGTCTCCATGATTATACACAAATAAATCATCGTTGTAAAGGTTAAAACGTTAAGCTTTAAAGCAGAAGGCGTAAGGTTTCAAACTGGTATGATTATTTTCGCGTTCCTGCCGGTTTTTCGTGTGGAAAATGCAAAGAAATAAACCCCAATTTTTGTGCCTGTTCGCGTGTGTCCATAGTCGCTGTCACTAATAATACGACGTATCTAAATAAAGTATGACAAATACTTATATATACAAATACAGAATGAAGTAATAATTTATAGAACCACAAATATACTAGATTTATTTTGATTAAAAGACCAATTTTCTTACTTCAGATCGAATCATAGGTTGATTCCGTGTACCTACGTGATTTGTCGTTAAGTTAATGGATAAATTGATTAGTCTGGTTTATATTTATGTCTCTGGCTTCCAATGACGCCGGCTTGCGGCTCACCCACTGTTAACGGCGGCATGCGGCTCACCCTCACGGCGGCGTACAGCCATATGTCACCTATCTCGGATGATCACGTAATGTTCAATTTAATCAAACTATCCAGATTACTAATACTTTCTCTATCAATTTATAATGGCATTGTTTCTTTGTTCTGTCTCGCCCGGTACTGATTAGCAGCCTGCCATGTAAACAGTGCATTATCGTGATTACCAAGGTCTAATAGCCAGCAGGTAAACCTGGCGGATAAACCACTGATTGAACACTTGCACCGCAAACCACGGATACATATACAACCGTTTTGAATCTGTTTCATCAAACGACAAAATCACTGTTACCGCCAATGAAATATGTACTTAAGGCTCAAGATGTTTGTCAATATCGCACTAAAAATGAGCGTTCTATTTTCTTACTCAATCAAATCACACATGACATAACTGTCATAGATTACAGTTCGAACTATATCAATGATACGATATAGGCTATACGTATCAGAGTGAAAAACACTGCGCAGAATGGGAGAAAACGTTTAAAAACCACCCCAGTACCTCAATGTTTAACACTTTATTTACAACAAATAGATCGAGTGATTTAATTTAGAGACTAACGTGTTTAACACTGCATCTACAAGTATTTGATTGAGTTGTAGCAGAGAGTGAGTGTTTTAATTTAGACTGACGTGGGCGCTTATCGCTTGACTATCGCTAAGAACAGTAACCATGGTAACTGTCAGCCTAACAATGTATCATCGGAATATGGAGTCTGGTAGAGTGATTGCATTATACAAATAGAGATATGTAATTTATTGTGAGATTAGTTTTGTGGTATGTTATTTGACCAGACGTACGGCAATAAACAATCAGAGTAAATCATTATCTGGCTGCCTTTCTGACGAGATGTTGTTGGAATATTCCCCATCAAACTTTTGTTAACTTTTTATCATAGGAAAGTACATTTTATTTCAGTCACCTAAAAAACTCATCATTTCATCTTCAATTATTACTACGCCCTCGCTAATAAAATATAATTACACAAACGAGTGAGGTACACATATCATTCACGTCGGCTTTTTCAAATGATCAAGAAACTGATTATTTCATTATCATCTAAAAAAAAACTTCTCCACATTTATTATCTAGTTACAATTTCAATTACGCTTTTGTGATTACAAAATAATTAAACAGATAAACAGGAGCAGAATTTTGTTTTATCCCTAGTAACTTATAGCGAGACTGATCACGTAATTATCGAGGTGACGATATGTCATTTTAGCATAATAGTTAGTGCATATTGCGGCTATCTTGAATGTTGTTATTCTCTATACAAGGAGACTGAACACCTTGCTGAAGTTAGTCTGCTTGTAACAAAGACATGTCATCAGTCCATTTCTTCACCACAATATATGTACCCATCGTTGGTTGACTAAGACGCCAGCTTTCATCCAGGCTCTGTATGCCGCCACACAGTCAGCACGATGTAATAGCCCAAAGCTGCTTTAATGTTGGACCAGCGTCGCAGGCCCTGCATTCAGCTAACATCGGGCCAGTGTGGTGTTTGTTGGAAGCCACTCGATATATGCAGCTCTCACCAGATTCCGGGGAATCCCTCATTTCCATATAGGATTCCCTAGTAGGGAGTGACCGCATTTGTCATTAGTCATTAGTCATTAGTCACCTGATCAGGTCAGAAATCAGCCTCATAAAAATCAGTGACGTAAAAATTCACGCTAAACGGCTTGAGTGGTTCTTCTCGTCCAAATCTCGTTTGTGTTGACATCACGGTGGCCAAGCGAATTGGCTGAGTGAGACGGTGACATTTTTCTGCAGGACAAAGTCACTGTCAGCCCAGGCTCCAGAATCAAATACCTCCTGCCAATTGCGGGTGACTACTTCCGGTCAGCTGATCACGTGACGCCGCGAGAATACAACGAGACGTCGGAGCGCCACCACACGGTGGTATTAAATGGAAAGAGGCCAAGTTTCGCCGCCTGCCGGGAACAGGACCAAGTGTAGATCAATGATCAGCTGTAGATCAGGGTGAATAATGGACTCTGGTGACCTCTGGTGGTGTCCTGCAGGACTAGGGGTATATAGATGCTTATTTTCTCCTGTGTCCCATGACCAAATCCGATTACCGCACCTAATACATCACATGCTTCCTATGACTTATTATGACCTAAATTGAGGTGAAGGTAAAGCATTGTCATTCCTACTTATAGGAAAATCTGAGATACAAGAAGACGACTAGTCTAACTGCAGTGAGAGCATCAGATTCTGACGTCTAAAGTCGATCCCCGCACTGAAAGAGTAACACAATTAAAATGGCCGTAGAATACCTATGTTATACCATAGGTCTTGAAATGAAGCAGAAAGAGCTAGATAAGACATTTAAATGATTTAAAATGTTCTTCTCATGTTCTTTTAAAGATATGCTAGCGCTTCAAGGGTTAAAGATGAAGAAAAGTAATTGCATATTTTCCAATTGAACAGTTATTGTCGTTTGCTGTTCCATCAACGTCAAACAGCAGTGACTGTTTACTTTCCAATTACGCTGTGTGACATATGCAGCTCGTTGTTAAACTATTTAAAACCCTGTAAAATGATTTAAATATATATGCTATATGCCCTAAAATGATTTAAATATATATGCTATATGCCCCCAATGGGTTTTGGAAAAGTATTGTTAAAGCAATGATACTGTATGAAAATACTAACACTGCTAATTTATCATGACGAATTGAGAAAATACAACTCTTCCACAAGATTATTTGGATGAGTGATCTATTTTCCATGCCTCATCAAGCCCCCCCCCCCCCGCCAAAACATATTTTTACTGCCTAATGGGACGTTAACCGTGAGTGCCTCGCTCGCCCAAGATATAAAATATCAACAGAGGTAACAAAGGTGACGTCATGAATAGTCATGGCTGGAGCTGGTGAATCCAAGAGCAGGAAAAAATAAAGACAGATTACAATGGGAGAAGCAGAGCGTCGTGTCCCTTGGAAACCAAGCGTGAAGAAGAATTTAATAGCCCTGAGTGTAACGTAGGTATATAGGGCCTACATCTGGAACAGTGTGGCTGTTTTGCTCAGAAAAAAATTCAAGAATACATTCAGTCACTCAAAGGAGTTTTAATTCAACAGTGCTATTATAAGTGATGAGAGAAAGAGATATTCTGAAATACAAACTGGATGACGATGTTCTTATGGCTATTATGGCCTGCAACAGACAATGGCCTGAATAAATAATAATTTTATAATCTTAGCTTATATGGTTTATCAGCATTAGAATACCCCAGTAGGTTTAGATTGATGTATGGTTCAGGCATGTATCAACCATGACCGAGAGGTAGCGTGCTCGGCCTCAGACTACCAGGGCTCGAATTTCGAATCCTGTGTCTGGAGGACAGTGTCATCTCAATCATCTCACCATCCTCAGGAGGTTCTCCTGGCCCAGTTTAGCCTATATGTGCACAAAGGTTGCCTAAAGCCCGATTCATTTCATTTCATTTTATTTATCAACCATGATTTGCTCCATGTTACTTAATCTAACTTCAAAATAGACATATATGATGTAAATATAAAACAGTAACTTTATAGAACTATACAAATCTACAGTTAGTATCTATTCTGACTAAGCCGGCCACAACATGCGTCATAACCGTGACCATACACTAGGTGATGTCTATGCAATTTCAAAGCTTATTCTGCATGTTAGAGTAAAAACAAAAATAAATTACTATATTATTATATATTTGAATATATACTCGGCACGTAGCATACCTTCGCAGCTATCGAATTTTACTATTCGTCCTGGACATAAACATTTTGTCACTTCATTTACAGAGTATAATGGCCTGTAAGTCTGTACCATTGATCATAGTTACACTGTGTAATGTTTTCCAATATCATTATGCAGAAGTTTGTATAAGAACGACAACCCGAAAAACACAAGACATTTATACAATGCTGGTATAATGGTGTGCCAGTGTCGCAAACGTAGGCCATTATTGAACCAACATCGTATCAACGCCTGATGTTTGTTGGAAACACGGGATCAATATAGCATCACTGCCACCACGTCACCTCTTATAAACCATCACGTCGTATAGATACATTAAAGATGACTCCAAGGGATGCAGAGGACTCAGTAGGTGTTTAACAACCAGCAAACACAAAACAATTGTATAGCATTTATACAATGTTGGACTAGCATCGAGGACGTTGGACCAACGTTGTATAAATGTTATACACACAATTTGTGCTGGTGGACGAAAAATGTTTCATTTTAGATTTACAGATGATAGCTGCATAGTGACAACGTTTACATATTTAAAATTTAAGTAAATATTTTTTTCCCATGCATTTCTACCTTTCGACAATACAGAAACAAACATGCACAATGTAGGGCCTAGCGTATTTTGAATATAAATCATTGATTTAAAAATTATGGTATGTTTTTTTTGATATTATTCTTATCCTGGGTAGTTTTGTAAAAACAGGATGACACTATGAATCAGGATTACACTATTGCTGTCGGGCAGATTAAAAACAAACATGCATGTTACATTTTTTGTCGACGGCTCACAGAGCCCGCTGGTAACTGCCGGTACAGCCCAGCCACAACACGGACGCATGCCCCGACCTACATAGTACAGCACGGAGCACGCCGGATGGCATCTGCAGGGTTTACAAGGGTCCAATCCGGTCATGTTAGACGGGGGTATTACCAACTGCACATAACAGCTATGGGATCATAGCTGGCCTAGTGCTGGGCCACTGTCTGCTATGCTGGCCCAGCATTAGGCCAGCTATGATTGGTGTCATGTTCCCAGCAAAAGCGAGAAATTGAATCAATGTTGGTTCAATATTGGCCCTCCGTCTACGACCCCGGTCCAACATTGACCAATCATTGATTCAATGTATCGTTTTAGCTTGGTCTCCCCGAGAGATGACATGAGATGAGATGTGAGGCCGTCACCAGAAGTCAATTGGATGTAGTTTATCATGCAGTATAGGAATCATAACGTCCTCCATGTTATGTCATATGTGATCAAATGAATAATGTGGAGGAGGTGAACCCACACTAGTGCTATGACCCCCGCCCTATAGCTAGAACAAGTAACTCTCTCATCACTAGAGGCACATTCACTCCCGAGACGTCATAATATCATATATTAGTCAATATTATCGACTTGAAGAAAACAATCACGAATTTTAGTTATTTAAGGAGCACCCAAAACAATTTGCTTGTTTTAACCTGAAATAAAAAAAATGTGCAGTTGTGTAAGAAAATAATAGTTTTCTCAATGAGTCTCACTGGGTGTTTTTAAATCCAGTTTTTTATGATTTCGTTTGAGCGCCTGTCTGTGGGCGGTATTACTAAGGAACTCTGATCTTAGCACATTGCCGGAATAAAGTATGCATACTCTGTTGCCGTGGTGACGGTAAAGGCGTCGTGATTGGATTATATACCATGTAGGGATCTCATGTTGGATCAAGTCAAATGAGATTGACGTCTCAGTCCGGTGCTACAGCGAGAGACAACGAGATATCTCTGTAGGTCACACACCAGTCTGGTGTTAAAGTGCTGTAAACTAAAGAGCTTCCACAAATGATATAAAACATACCTTCAGTTTATTCATTGACATAATTATAATTCATGGGTAATGTGGACTTTTGGACATTACAAACCGTAATTATCTATTAAGCCTTAAAGCACTGAAATATATATAAACCAACGATGTTTTTTTATAAACCATTGAGACCAAAGGTGTTATTTTCAATTTAAAATCATGATACGTGTCTTGCTCAGTTCATTCCGCTCCATTTAAATAACTATTTTATTGGTCTACGGCCATAATAAATTTTACACTTTTCGTTCGGGGATCGACTTTAGACATCAGAATATGACGTCTGTTGACCTCAGATTATGCGCTGTAAGTGTCAAACTATTATTATTTCAATGTATCCTAACCTGGGTGTTCCCCGATTATGCTCAATCAAACTAAAAAAATGTTGCAGTGTTCTCATATAAATCTGAGAGTAGCTAAAATTTACTAATATTTTTAAATTATTCTAGTTTCTAATTGCATTGTAAATATTTTGTTGACATTTTCTTATAAAATCTATCCGCCCATGTGCATATACGTTATTTTGGCTTTACGTTGATTTCGCGAAAAAAATGAGACTGCTATTATACTATTTTCAAACGACGGCGAGTGTCATTTAATACAGAAAGTATACATGACATCATAACATGACAGTATAGTTTGGACACTGTAAATTTACAATCACAATGACAAACGTATTAGGGTGTGGTCAAGTTTTGAACCCAATACCTTCGATCCACAGCCGAGCGAAATGAGCCACTCTGGAAGTTAATCATGTCAATTGAAACATTTCCGTAGAGTTTATTTGAAATATAATTATCCGAAACTATAGTTAGCAGGCTGGTATTAGATTGTACTCCTGATTCATTTAACCCTTTTAGCGTGGTGATCGACTACGGACGTCAGAATCTGACGTCTAAAGTCGATCCCGCACTGAAAAGAATACAAAATGGTAGTGGCCGTAGATCCATAACATTGGTATTCAATGAAACGTAAGACATGTATGATGATATCAAATTGAAAAAAACCCTTTGGTCTCATGGTTTGTATTTCATATTAATATGCCAGCCCTGTAATGATTGAACCACGTCACCCACCTTTCTCGGATAGCCTTTAACGAATAGGCATATATTACACCCCACAGTCAGTTAGAAGGTAATTAATACCCATCAGAATGTCATTCATCACAGATGAATCTCACCAGAATTATAAGTCTAGAGACGAGCTGTTACTTGTTTTAATTCCGCTTACCCCGAAACCTTAAAGGCGACCGCCATGCTAATATCAAGAAATTAACCTGGTTTAACAGATATGGGGCCCCGGCCATCTTCCTAGACCATGCGTAATGTCACTAGAGGTCACCAAATGTCATCAAGTGTAAATTTTATCAAATTATTTTTCTTAGCTCAATAGTAGCCGCGTATCGATATCTGATAAATATATCAAATTCAAGTAAAAGGAACACATGAATTTCTGAAAAAAAAGATATATTTATATATTTTAAATTATACATTAAATTATTGAAATAAAAATCGTCAATATTCTTCATATGACAATTTTTTCCACCCTGGCGCATATGACGTTTTATAAATCGTATTTTGTTGTTGTTGTAAACAAGCCGTATAACGCATATATTCATCAGTAAACATGGTAGAGGCTTTATTACGGCATATCACTATTGTGATTGTTGAGAATGCCACATGTAGTGGCTTAGCCACCACGGATATGACGAAGCTGTAATGCCTGACTGTGCCTCTGTTAAATCGGATTGGATGTTTTCAGGCAAGTATATGTCACCAGGTGATGACCTCTGACCCAATCTATATGAGGTCAGTTCTCCAGGCTAGTAACAGCTGGTGTGACTTTCGAGGTCATGGACTCTCTGGAATAGCACATCGTCTGAACGCTAGTCTGTAAAAGGCCAGGGACTGGTCTAGTAGTTGTAGGCTGTGATTGGCTGAGGTCAGGTCTTCAGGCTGGAAACAGCTGGTGTAACTTTCTTGGTCATCGACATTTTGGTATAACTCGTAAAGATTCAATGTTGTGGGTAACCTCCGTGACTGAGATGTAGCGTGCTTGGCCTCAGACCGCCAGGGCTCGTATTTTGAATCCTATGTCCGACTTCCTTCTGTCGCGATATTGCCTCATTGTGCAGAAAGCGACGTAAAGCAAGATTATTATCGTCTTGACTGCCTTGTTCATTAACATTGTCACTAATGTCCTTGGCCGAAACAACAATGTCTCAATCTGACGTCATGTACAACAATTCATGACATCATTATGACGTCACGTACATAATTACGTGACGTGATAATGGCGTTATATATATACAGCAACACGTGACGTGGTAATTACGTCACCTACATCAATAGGCCTACGTGACGTGATTATGACGTCATGTACAGCAACATGTGACGTGACCATGACGTCATGTACAGCAATGTGTGACTTGAGCATGACGTCAGGTACAGCAATACGTTACGTGACCATTCCGTCATGTACAGCAATTTGTGACGTGACTATCACGTCATGTACAGCAATAATTGACTTGATTATGACGTCATGTACAGCAACATGTGACGTGACCATGACGTCATGTACAGCAATGTGTGACTTGAGCATGACGTCAGGTACAGCAATACGCTACGTGACCATGACGTCATGTACAGCAATATGATTGTGACGCAATTATGACGTCATGTACAGCAATACGTGCCGTGACCATGACGTCATGTACAGCAATTTGTGACGTGACTATCACGTCATGTACAGCAATAATTGACTTGATTATGACGTCATGTACAGCAACATGTGACGTGACCATGACGTCATGTACAGCAATGTGTGACTTGAGCATGACGTCAGGTACAGCAATACGCTACGTGACCATGACGTCATGTACAGCAATATGATTGTGACGCAATTATTACGTCATGTACAGCAATACGTGCCGTGACCATGATATCGAGTACAGCAATTTGTGACGTGACTATCACGTCATGTACAGCAATAAGTGACTTGACTATGACGTCATGTACAGCAATACGTGACGTAACCATGACGACATGTACAGCAATACGTGGCGTGACCATGATATCGAGTACAGCGATTTGTGACGGGACCATGACGTCATGTACAACAATACGTGACTCAATTATGACGTCATGTACAGCAATACTTAACGTGGCCATGACGTCATGTACAGCAATATGATTGTGACGCAATTATGACGTCATGTACAGCAATACGTGCCGTGACCATGACGTCATGTACAGCAATTTGTGACATGACTATCACGTCATGTACAGCAATAAGTGACTTGACTATGACGTCATGTACAGCAATACGTGACGTAACCATGACGTCATGTACAACAATATGTGACGTGACCATGACGTCATGTACAGCAGCACGTGATGTGACCATGACGTCATGTACAGCAATACGTGACGTGAACATGACGTCACGTACATCACTATGTGACGCATTTATGACGTCATGTACAGCAATACGTGACGTAACCATGACGTCATGTACAGCAATACGTGACGTGACCATGACGTCATGTACAGCAATTTGTGACATGACTATCACGTCATGTACAGCAATAAGTGACTTGACTATGACGTCATGTACAGCAATACGTGACGTAACCATGACGTCATGTACAACAATACGTGACGTGACCATGACGTCATGTACAGCAGCACGTGATGTGACCATGACGTCATGTACAGCAATACGTGACGTGACCATGACGTCATGTACAGCAGCACGTGATGTGACCATGACGTCATGTACAGCAGCACGTGACGTAACCATGACGTCATGTACAACAATACGTGACGTGACCATGACGTCATGTACAGCAGCACGTGATGTGACCATGACGTCATGTACAGCAATACGTGACGTGACCATGACGTCACATACAGCACTATGTGACGCATTTATAACGTCATGTACAGCACTATGTGACGCATTTATGACGTCATGTACAACAATACGTGACATGACCATGACGTCATGTACAGCAATACGTGACTTAATTGTGACGTCATGTACAATAAAACGTAGCGTGACCATGACGTCATGTACAGCAATTTGTGACCTGACAATGGCGTCATGTACATCAATACGTGACGTGACCATGACGACATGATTGTACAGCAATACGTGACGTGACCATGACGTCATGTACAACAATACGTGACGTGACCATGACGTCATGTACAGCAATATGTGACGTGACCATGACGTCATGTACAGCAACGCGTGACGTGACCATGACGTCATGTACAGCAGAACGTGACGTGACAGCAATCCTTGACGTGTCCATGTCGTAATGCATATACATTCGTGTAGTAATCATGACGTCATGTACAGCAATACTTGAGGTGGTTATGACGTCATGTACATCAAAACCTGAGGTGATTATGACGTCATGTTCATCAATACGTAAGGTGATCCATGGTGTGAGTGAATAGTTGTTGAAAGCAGTACACACAAATAGGCATATACCCATTGCCCATCTCATTTGCTACTCTTGCATATATTTTTTCAATCAATTATTCGTACTATGGATTAAGAGCATTTCACTGGTAATGCATACTATACTTTCATTTATCAGTTTTATACAGGCGTTGTACCCCAATTTATCATATATCACTCACTTTCCACCTGCAGACACCGTAAATAACTCTGACGAATGAACACTTACCAGCCCATAAATTTCTTTATACAGCATGTCAAACCTATTTCTCTCATAACAGGGCACATCCAGCATTATGGAAGGGGGTATAGATGTGGGGTTCCTTTTTTGCCCTATCCTAGCTAATGTCCAGGCACTCACATAGCGATAAACAGGGGATTATGCTTCACTTTGGTGTAATACATCTTAATGATTTATCTTAATGATTTATAGTATACAGTAATATATAGGAAGGTTCCTCGTACAAGTTTAATCTCCCTCAATTACACTGCTATACACCCCAACAAGATACGTGACCTCAATGCTGGGTTGGTGTTGACCCAGCATCTGCACCGTTAGCCCAGCATTGCCCCAACATTAGGCCAACATGGTGTGTTTAAGGGGATACACTAACATACCCTGACATGGTACAATAATGTGTCAGAATACATTTTTGAGAGAAACACAATAAAAGTGTGTTGGAAGAAGAGCAAACACAACGGAGAGCAGCAGACAGCAGACACTGAGCTATTTTTATATCTGGTAACGGAATATCTATCTTCATGTTTAAACAGTCATGTCATTCTCAATAACAAATATTTAGTTGACTAATATTTCTCATGCGAGATGACATTTATTTACCCAGTAGCCTCTACTACGTTCGGGGACAATGTAATTAACCCTTTCGAGCCAGAATTTACCATTGTCATCTTCATCCACTACAAGCCGCTAATTTTCGACTTGTAGTGGATCAGGATGATTTAGTTTAAAAAATAAAGACAATTGCCATGTATTGGTAAACCAGTTTCATTAAAATGTTCGTTTTAAAACCCTTGGTTGTAGGAAAATTGAGTCTGTTTTCGGAGATGTAAAATGATGCTTTGATGCATCGTGAGGCTTTAAAGGGTTAATGCACCGCGGACAGCAATAGAAAAAATGAGCGGATCAGTACATTTTTGATTGATATATTATTGCCTGAAGCAATCTAGCACGCTTTAATAAGATCCTGGTGTATTGAACTAATTCATCCATCATTCTACGGTGTAAATTTGATTTATCTTTAGAGTATTTTTTTCTTGAATTACTGCGCATGAAGAAATTATTGGACAGAGTTTAATCAAACCAGAAAAAAACACTATTGGTTGAGTTAATTTGCCGGGGATTTTTGACGAACCATATAATGAGTTGACCTGAAATGAAAGTTTTTGTGGCAAGAAGTTGACCCGAGGGTATGAAAAGTCAGGAAATTAATCGGCGAGGAGGTGATGTGGCGGTAAATATGGATGCCAGACGTCAGTGTGTAACTATGGTAACTAAACACGCGCGGATACACTTTGGAATCCTGTGCGATGACGTATTTATCTGAAATGTAATTACATAAAAGTAGATCTGTCTAACATATTTTACTACTTGATTATTTGCGGGCAGACTCTGCATGAAATACCTTATTTATTTCAATAAGTATTCTTTATAAACGTACGTGTAATAAAATTTGAAATTTTTCAGCGCGATATGGATCATCACGAGGAGAATACAGTTTTTGTACATTGAAACATATACTGGTTTATAATAAAGTAGGTTTATATTAACTGTTAAACGTACGTTTATATAACTTATAGTTATTTCACAATTATCAACATTAAAATGAGCCGTTGCCCGTGTCTGATGTACGCTGCTGCCGGAGAGCAACATATACACAACTTGACAGGACAGGGGTTGGACAACGACTGGGAATCGCTCTGCAGTGCTGAGCTCTGGTGACTAAGGTCAAAAAAACGATGCCACCAGCTCAGACACTTGTTCCTACATGCGACCCAGTTTTATTCAAGCAGTTACCACTATTGAGGACTTTTCCTAGAATTTGCAAATAAAAGTACAGGAATTCACACAAAACAGTTCACGTGTTGCCTAATTAAAACTAGAGGGGAATACGTATAATTTCAGCAATAGTGATGTCATTTTATGATAAGCATAGAATCAATTGTTTAAGCTATCTTCATGCTGTGCACCATGCAACCAATTAGTCCTAAGGTCTAGGTTTCATCCATGTTATAACCCGTGTTTTATGCGTCATTAGTCCGTAATGGAAGATTCCATAGAAGGAAATCCATTTATGACGTCATTAGTCAGCAATACAGGATTCCCCTGTATGAAGTCCCTGTATGACGTTATTATTCAGCAATACATGATTCCCCTGAATGAAGTGCGAATGAAGTCCCTGTATGACGTCATTAGTCAATATTATAGGATTCCCCAGAAGGGAGTCCCTGTATGACGTGATTAGTCAGTGAAATATGATTTCCCAGAATGAAATCCCTGTATGACGTAATTAGTAAATGATATAGGATTCCCCAGAAAGGAGTCTCTGTATGACGTCTTTAGTCAGTAATATATGATCTCCGAAAAGGGCGTCCATGTATGACGTCGTCATTAGTCTCGTGGTCAACCGCGACATATCAGCATCAGAAAAAACTCTTGTCCGAGTGTTGACACCGCTTGATTTATGGGTGGCTGGGCGAAAAAGGGACATTTTTCATCCCAGGAAAAACTCTCAGAATCAATTCCCTCCTGCCAAGTGCGAGCGACTAATTCCGGTCAGTGCGATCACGTGACGCCGCGGGATTACGAGGAGACCCCAGAGTGCCACCACACGGCGGGAAATGGAAGCTTGCCGGCCAGGATGTGTTCAGCAGGAGAACGAAGTGGAGATCAATTGATCCAGTTGTAGATCAGATTGAATAATGGAGCAACAAGAAATACACTTTGACACAACGTCAGTGTAAGGTTAGGTCAGCGTCACAGGCGATGTGCCGTGTTTGCTGGGTGGTTGTATAGGTCTAGGGGTGTATATAGGAGGGGGTCCTGGGGAGTATCTAGAATACGTAGAAAGGGAGTATCTAGAATACAGAAAACAGTGCCAAGGAAGGCATACAGTACAGAAAACAGGGAAAGTATACATTTGAATAAAATACATGTATTATACTCTGAGAAGAAGAAATGAGGTAATTCAGGGACATAGGGGAGAAAAAGAAGTTTACGAAAGATGAGGGGTGGTCAAAATGGTAAAATAGAGAGAAGGGGTTCCAAATATAGGCCTGTTTGAATATTTTTACCTCTTCACATCGAAGCCTTGTTAGTTTGATGTTGGTTATTTTGTTTTACATTTCACATTTTACGATGTTATTTGCTATAAATATATTTATATCATTTCGCTTACATGTATGCCTATGTTGGTGGGGGAATCAATAAATAAAAATGACTAATTTAACCTGTGTCCCCTGACCAAATTCTGATACTGCAGCTAGTTCATCACTGAACATCACTGAACATGCTCACTGAACATGCTCTACGTATGACAATGTACACATGTTCAGATCTCCATATGAACTTCCTGTGATTTATTTCCACCAAAAAAGTCGGAAATAGTCATTTCCACATCTTGAAAATTCAGAAGATCTAGGAAGTTGACTTACCCCAGGGGCAGCATCAGCTCCAGGAATTCATCTTATTGAGCTAATATTGAACATTGTAACAACAATAACATCATATATAAGCATAGTATGTTGGTGAGTGGGGTGAAGTGTATTATAATAAAACATTCAGCTTTTTAATATACTTGTATTTCTAGATGATATTTGATTGCAAGTCGAAGTCTACTCACCTGAAGTTGTGCCTCATCCCCCCGATTAACAACTTTAAGTGGATGACAATTACTCATATTTGCTTAATTTGAGACCCCAAAAATGCAAACGTTCATTTTGAAACAGGTTTCATTCACTATAATAGTGATATAACCCGCTAATCAAACATGTTTGCATAGAGCTTAACAACACTGAATTAATTTGTATAAATCATGAAGATCAAAGGGTTTTATTGAATTTAAATAATCATAAATGTCTTAGTTAGCTCTTTTCGATTCATTTGAATACCTATGTTATGGGTCTATGGCCATCGTAAAAAAATTTAATTCTGACAGTTCGGGGATCGATTTTAGACGTCAGAATCTGACGTCTACAGACGTCAGATTCTAACGTCTAAATTCTATCCCCGCGCTGTAAGAGTTAAAGGGTTAGCAGCTATTGTCGTTTTCAGTCTAACTACATCAACTGCTTACTTACAAGTACAAGCTGTTACTGTAGTCTATTGAACTAGTTTAAAAAGCTGTAAAAATGATTAGATATATCATTTCTGTCGCCAATGTTATCCAGGTATCTGCAGAACCGAGTCAGCCAAACTGCCTGTTTTGATGTTATAGCTATATCATGTTTTATATCACAAGTCGCTGAAATAGTTGTTGTTAGCTAATGTTTTACTGTATACACTTGCGACTGAAAATAATTTTTATCTTATCTATCTAATGCATTCTAGAAACGCATAATATAAATACTATTATATACTGCTAATTTATAATGAAAAATTAAAAAAATATAACACTTCCACCAGATAATATAAAAGTTTGCTGTATTTTATCTGCATCACATGCCCCTCTCCACCCCCAACACATTATTACCATCCTGTGGTTAATGCTTAATGTGGCGTTAATCCGCGAGTGTCACCCTCATCCTATAAACTACCAGTAGAGGTAAGGAAGGTGACATCATGAATAGTCATGGTGCTGGTGAATGAGATTTTTTTAATTTGAAAACATCATAAATGGCTTAATTGTCGATTCCTCTGAATACCCATGTTAGGGGTCTAAGGTGGTTATATATAATTCAATTCTTTCAGTGGAGGGATCGTATTTATACGTCAGAATCTGCTACATACATACTCTGTCAACATACTGCAGATTCTGCCTATAAAGACGGTCCCCGTGCTCCAAATGGGAATATTATATTGGACCACAATCTGACAATCTACAGTCATCATGTTATCATGGCGACGGATTTTATCTATGCTGATATAGGCCTACTGATATCCATGGATCATAATAAATTGGGGGCGCAACAATTTAATGTGGCTATTTCTACAGGACTAAATATTTTGTCACCCCATTTTGAGAGTTTATGGCTTGTGAAGCAGACTGTATAAATGTCCAGTCTTATGGACAATAAATGTAGGGTATCACATAATCAATACCACATCGCCGCCACCACTACCACCACGTCATCCCCCATAAGCCATCACGTCTCGCAGATACAGTAAATATGACGCCACGGGGTAGAGAAAGATGTATAATACTGAAAGAGAAAATCCAGAACATACGGTAAATAATAAACAGCCACATACATGGGAAATAAATTCTAGTTTTGAAGATACAGCACAAATACGAATTTGTAGACACTTGTGTGAATGAAGTCTAATCTGACGTCATCGACATCAATTCGTGACGTCATCAGGACGTCATAAACAGCGAAACGTGTCATCTTGACGTCAAAGATTCAGGGACACCCTCCTCATTGTTGCTCAGTCAGAAATCGATTGATTGATTGATTGATTGATTGATTGATAGATTGATTGATTGATTGATTGATTGATTGATTGATTGATTGATTGATTGATTGATTGATTGATTGATTGATTGATTGATTGATTGATTGATTGATTGATTGATTGATTGATTGATTGATTGATTGATCGATTGATTGATTGATTGATTGATTGATTGATTGATTGATTGGCATTACGTATTGTTGGGTGGTTTGTTACGTATCAATACGTTTGCAGGTGGACATAAAACAATCAACACAGAAAAATAAGGAGATAAGACCATTGAAAATATTTTTTTTTGTTCTGAATGCGTAGAGTTATTTAAGAACTGGGAATAGTGAGTGAGTGATATGTCACGCTGAGATATGCTTTTTCCAATTGGTAAGATTCAGCATTATCTGGAAATGAACAAATCTACCATACTACGATTGCTCTCGATATTTTTTATTTTTTTGTTTAAAGTTTTCTCATGACATAGTCTATTGTAAATATATACACCTCAGTACAAACACGTGAAACTGGCTTTAAATCGACGTATGTACTTTTAAAAATATAGCAAAATGAGCCACTTTAATATATTTGTTTATAGATCAAAGTACAAGGTGCAGCACTGCACACTCTAGTTTTTGAGCTCAGTAAATTTACCACCACAATGTCAAACTTAAGACGTCGACTATGATGAAAGCCCAACACCTCCATCTTAGTTCACTGCCGGATGCAATGAGCCAATCTTGAAGTCTTTTGCAAAATGAAAAAAAGTCGTGAATTAATTAAACTTGAATGTCTGCTTAAGCCTAATTAAGGCTTTTACTAAACCAATGGTGTGGTGTAAATCACAGTGCATCTCAATGTCATTTTGAAGGAAATTACTACACACGAAGAAGTGATTCGTCACATATTAATCCGACCATAAAAATAGCTTGCGGTTGAGCTCATTTACGGTCAGTTTTGACGTAACAGATGATGAACTGACCTAAAATGTCAGTTTTTTTGTCATGAATTTGACCAGGGGTTATGAAAGGTTATGAGATTAATCCACAGAGAGGTGACGTAGCGGTAATTATCTCTGTAAGCCAAGCGTCAGTGTGTAACTACGCGTGGACTGATATTCCCTGCACCAGAAAGCCAATCGCGAGCATTCCGGGATGTTACACTGTTTGATGACGCATAGATCTGGAAAGATCATCATATTATTGACAAAATAATAATCTCATTTTACAATACGAAAGATAATGCGGAAAATACTTGTGAAAAAACAATTTTAATTATAAGGGAATGTTATGATTGTGGTATTGCTCTCTACCGTCACAGCATTCTATGTTTTACGAACGGTATTCTATCACTATATGGGACTGCGACGCTGGTCCAACGGTGATTAAACATCCAAACAGCCTTGGTTCAGCGTCCTGTATTAGGTTGGTCTCCCCCAGAGAATTGTAGGTGATCTCGACTCCAGAAGTCAATTAGGTGCTATTCATCATCCTGACGAAATCATAAACGCATCCCTATCATGTCAACTGTGACCAATTGGTCAATTTACTCTGGTTGAGCCCGTGCTTCTTCTACAACGTTAGTGTAGGCTCTACATCGAGTAAAACTCCCTCTTTTGCATCGTTTGGTATATTTTATTGTACGTAAGGTATAACGTTTAAAAAGTACCTTAAATTGTTTTAACGTTTGACGTTTGTTTATTTGTGAAACAAAGGAATGTTTTTGAAGTCCAGCTTGTTTTTGTCTCACTCGAGTCTACATCACCAGGGACCTGTGCATGACCTTGACACACCAATGCGAAACATATATACATAGTATGTTGCCTTGGAGACGGTAAATGCGTCGTGATTGGATCAGAAACCATGTAGGGATCTTATACTGGATCAAATCAACGTCTCAGTCTGAGAGAGCTCTGGCGGCACTACAGCGAGAAGCAACGAGACGTCTAAGTAGCTCTGGGAGAAATCAGGTGTGAAATAAAGATTAGGCCAGACAGAATGTGAACAATCTCATTTTCAGAAAAATGTGCGTTTCGACTTTGTGCAGATGGGTTACAGGTATAAAACATGTATATGTGGATATTATAAGATGACCATGGACGTTCAATCAATGATAGTTCAACGTCGCAGACAGTTGGTCAGCAGTAAACCATAATTGTTTCATTACATCGTGTCTATATGTCGTGATATGCTTCATCCAATTGGGAAGGTTGAGCCTTATCTGAAAATGAACAAACCTACTATATCAAGAATGTTTTCGATACGCTATTTTCATTTTCTGTTTAAAGTTTTCCTCTGACATCATAATATTATACATCTATCCACCTCAGTACAAACACACGAGCCTGACTTTACATCAACGCATGTACTTTGTAAAAATATAACAAATGGAGGACAATGACAATGGCAATGACAACGTTTATTCATGGTCTCAAGAAGAGACACAAGAGGAAGCCTGGTGTCGCAAGTATAGCCGACTGTTATCGAATCATTCTTGTTGTTTGTGCTTTACCAAAGGCACCACTGCACACCCGAGGCCATAGGCAGTTTTGAGCACTTCAACTGTATTACCACAATGGGAGACTTTAGATGTCTTCCAAGATTCAAACCCACTTATAAATACCACCGAACGGAATAAGCCAATGCTGGGTACATTTTAAAAGAGGTATTCTGAGGTATAAAGACGGTCCCCGCACTGAAAGGGTTCAAATATTTGTAATGACCGTAGACCCATAACATAAATATTCAAAGGAATCAGAACTAACAAAGACAATTATGATGATTTCAAATTAAAGAAACCCTTTGGTCTCCATGGTTTATCTTTTTTTTAACCCAACTCACTGGTTGATATATTATTATGTTAGTTTTACGGGAATTACCACGCATAAAGAAGATATCCATTACAGCTGAATCCGACCAGAAAAATAGAGTTAATTTGCCGGATATTTTGACGTATCAGACAATAAATTGACCCGAAGTGAAAGTTTTATGCCAGGAATTTGACCTGAGGGTATGAAAGGTCAAGGGATTAAT
The DNA here is from genome assembly GCA_964017125.1 of Flabesymbios commensalis. Taxonomy (NCBI): domain Eukaryota; kingdom Metazoa; phylum Annelida; class Polychaeta; order Terebellida; family Flabelligeridae; genus Flabesymbios; species Flabesymbios commensalis. The sequence goes on from OZ024915.1 coordinate 6,937,757, forward strand.
CCAAGAGGAGGTGATGTGATGTAAATCGGTCTGTAAGCCAGTCTTTAGTGTGTAACTACGCGTGGACGGGTAGTCTCTACACTAGAAACCCAATCCTGGCTAGTCCCTGAAAGCTAACATTGTTAGATGACCATGTCTTCAGTCTAGTTGGAGAGATCATCGATATCAATCATATTTTACAATATGAAAGGTACTTCTGTAAACAATTGTGAAAACCAATACTTATTAGGTTGAAACATTATCATTGTGCTAGCTTTAAATTTATGCATATTCACTGTGCGTGCAGCTAATACTCTGTGTCTGGAATAATTGGATTTTTCTCTGCCTTCACAACATTTTCTCTTTTACGAACAATATTCTATCAGTTTATGAGAGGTATACCACCGTAATATTAACGGTTGTCCTTGTCGTATTATATCGCAATATTTATTATATTATATGGATTTCATTCTTATCGGGCATAGCGCAGAATTAGAGAGCTTGGCTTGAAATACAGCGTTGCACGCTCTATTTAAAATTATACGATTTCGAACTTTAACAGTATATTATGTTTTTTTTTTAGTCCACTATATAGTAATCTTACAAAAATCTTACAAAATATGTTAGTATGCTTACTACAGCGGGTATTGCGTAACTACAGCTTCACAATGGTCAATTTGGCTGAGTGGTTTCTTGTTAACCTTGGTCAAGGTGAGTGTGACTAAAGGTGACCTACAACTAAGTGGGACATTGAAAAGGTCACATAAACACAGCTGGTTTCGCTGTAGTATCACCTGATCACGGGAAGCCTAACTATGTTTTTCCCCCGTCTAGACAGCCAATCTACCGGCAATACACCAAGTGAAGCCGCGTTTGTTCGAGTAGTTCCCGAGAAAGTGGTGTTGAAAAGACGGAGTGCTGCCGGCTCTCCTAGCCACAATACATTATTTCGGATGAAAAGTCGTCGGAAATGCAAGGAATAAAAAATAACGTTGGCTCCATCTAAAAAGAAGGACTGAGCTTCACAAATTACCTGATTCAGGATTTGTTTATTTGTCATGCACAGATTGTGTATCTGCTTGAGCTGTATGACAAACAAATTTGAAGATGAAAACAGTTTTATCGTCATAGCACCGGATATTTCTTTCATAGCTTTATCTTGCATGATGCTAAAGCGAGACCAGGTTGGATCATTACACTTTTAAAAGAAAATAGAGACAGTTAGATAATATCAAAGTAAGGATGTTTATTAAGTCGCGCTCGTGGGCGTCCTTATTTAGATTAATTATGTGTTAAGGCCATATGACAGGGAAACCTCATGGGTTAAGCATATCAGATTTTTAATTTAGCTTTATGTCAGTGTTCTAAATACTCCAAACATTTGTACAGTTTAGAAAAATGTATTTATATGATCACATAATCAATATTAAAAAGAATTCGTCTGAAACTTAACTGACTCCAAAAACACCCCATGTGTTGAAAAAGTAAAATTAGTACAGTTTCACTGCGAGGAGAACAGCTGACATATAAGCATGAGAAGGTTCAGCTGTGTGTGTAGATATCTAGTGAAGACACTTTTTATTTACAATAAATAATTCCAATTAGGGCTGGCCATGAAGTTGATTAATTTGGTGAAATTGTGGGTAGGTAAATAATTGTACCACAAGTGAAGTAAAAATCAAACATTCTTCAGTGATTACAGTAATTAATCAATCCTTCGCCAGCGACGCTTTCTGGGGTCTTCAAATTTATTTTATCACGACAAAATATATTGACTGAAATGTACAGATGCAGATTAATTCCCTCATGGAAGCAAAAGCTCAATATTCAAGATGTGCTGATTTGGTTGATTTAGATTTACAGCAGTAATGACAAAAAATTAACTGAATCGGGTTTTAGGCCACTTTTGTGAACATATAGACTAAATTGGGCCAGGAAAACCTTCTGAGGATGGTGAGATGTGTGAGATGACACTGCCCATCAGACACAGGATTCGAAATTCAAACCATGGAGGTCTGAGACCGAGAACGCCACCTCTCGGTCACAGAGGCTCTCACAATACTGAGTTTTACGAGTGGATGGGGAAGAAACATTTTTGTTTTTTTCAAAACGCAGATACCTGGAAACGAATCCCAAACTCTAGCGTGAAAGGCAGCGGGGCTACCCACTACCCTAGGGCCCCAGGTAGCAGTAATGACAGCTGTAGATGAATGTAAGGGGCAATGTAGCACATTACAATAATTAGACTTCTAATCATGTATTGCTGAAATACAGTTTCAACGTGGGCTATATGTCTTCTTCGCTCATGGAAACAGCATATGAAACATATAAAATCAATATATAGTTAAATATTGGGCTCATAACAATATAAGTTGCATTTTCACTCAACATATTTGAACCATATACAATTGATAACAAACTTGAAGTAACAGCAAATAAATATTGTATTACTATATTCTGTAAATTTATTGTTTTTTTTTTTTTATTTGAAGCTGTATTTGAAATGAATAGCCACGTACTAAACAAGAATATAACACTCAATTCGAGGCTGGTATTATCCATTACACGTCGATCTATATTTCCCATTATTTGAATTTGCTGGAATTGGCTAATCCAGGCCCGAAATGTGTGAAAAAACAGCAGCACAGCTTATAATTGAAATGTTTGAATGCAAAACTTAAAGACGCAGAGTGTCAATCAGGGCTTTGGTAAATATGGTAATTACACGAGTCGGCTTGTCGCTGGCACCATACTAAAAACTAGTTTGTTGATTTAAAAACGTTAATTATCTTTGTCTGAAAAATAAACAATTCATTTCTCTGGAGCTGGTTGTTTTTTGGTCCTTGCAGTTATACCTCCTCTCTCCTACAGTGGTACAGAAATAAAATCATAAAAAATATTAGGTTTGCATACAAAACCACTAGGGTTTTTATTTATTTATTTATTATTGCTGTAAAACTGTTTGCAATCAGTCACAGAAAACATACTGTGCAGCATTATAAGTGACTATACAAACAATTTTAACATTATTTATGGCACATTATCTAGGAAATTACTTCAAAATAAAATAAATCTTCATTTGAATCTGCTAAAAATGTGTAGTCCCAGCTGTAAATGTTTCAAAATACAGAATAACATTTTTACGTAATATGGTAATAACAAGAGTCGGCTTGTCACAACTAGGCAGCGCCACTATACATCTCGCGTTAATAAACTAAAGTTTATCAAATGTATAAGTTAGGCGGGGTGGCTCGTTAGTTGCGAACACATGACTATCGACAACAGAGCTCTCCGTCCCTGATTTTGCATGGCTGGTGACAGCTCAAATAGCCATCCCACAGCCGATTCGAGTTACACAGGTAGTTTAAGACACAAAAACTTATGTTACATTCGACAACTTAACAACATAAGATAAAAATAAGTAAATTGGAACTGAGCAGTCTTGCACAGAGGTAATTTGAATAGCATACCCTGTTGAGCAGATCTGAGGCCATTATGCTTACAAGCTAGCTCCAAATTACTATAGTAATCACAAGATAGTTCACCATGAAGGTAGCTGTATAAAAAACACAAGTTGTTCATTTCTCGACAGAAACACAAATCCAAGATAGATAATGCTGTGCATCTTTCTTGATAGGGTAAAACATAATCATTGAGAATGAATTTTGAAGCTTGACGTTGCACCCGTGCTAATTTGATTATGTCATGAGAGGGACTCCACATCGGACTACAGTTCACAAAAATACTCAAGAATACTGACATGAGCCAAATATAATTGTGTTCGTTCCGGATTAAGCTTTATATTCTTATATATGTCATGTTATGTTACAGATGGAGCCATACACGATGACAGACGCTACCTCTATTAACGCCACAGATATCCACCTATATGGCTACATACCTGACCTTATATTCCACCTGTCCAGAGTGATAGGGTTCGAGTACAGCATCCACCTGGCTCCAGATCAGAGCTATGGTCGTAAGTTGGCGGATGGAACATGGAATGGTATGATAGGAGAGCTAATGTCTAAGGTAATGGGGAGTTAGAATAAATGGATGTATGCATGAATGGATGAATGAGTGAATGAATGAATGAATGAATGAATAAATGAATGAATGAATGAATGAATGAATTATAACACAAACATAGCTGCTAACGTTTCCCAACCTAATTTTGCGCCAAGCTGCTTTCGACAAAACAAATCAATTATTGTTTTTATTGAGATCAGTTTCACCTTTCAATCTGACCTTTGTTTTATTAATATGACCTTCTAAAAGACGTCTGAATATCAGATTGTGGGTCGCGTCCTGGTAGCATCTGCCGGATCACGACACGACGTTTATGCCTTCGCAGAATAATGTTGCATCAACAACATGTATTTCCCCAGGCTAAGCATCTGAATAATAAAATAAAATAACCAATTATTAAACATTATCTTATTTATTTACCCTTCAGGATATAATGAAGCTTTGTGCTCAGAACTATCCATCAAATAAAATAACAACACAATATCCAAATCGTGCATGATTTATGTATAATTATTAGACAGCCTGTATGTATCGGGTATAGTTTGATAATAAGTCTCACCAAATAGCAATGTGCCACCCATTTTACCATGTAACATCATCTTACATTCAATTTAACGATAGTTAACTTTACCATAGCATTAAGTACATTTACACACAATCTAAGTTTGCATATAATAATAGGCCGCTATTCATTCTCAATATGGGAATATCCTCCAGATGTAACAATCAGCAAAATGATGGTGAATGTAACATATATTATTCCCGCAGTGAAATCACAAAAGAAATACAGTTAGATGGAATATCCTGTATAATCATGGATTACTGCTCATAATATTAATATAATGATTGTTTAGACTATGTTTGTTTTGTCCAAACTGTCCTGAAATAGTTCACTTAGCAATATTTTTGAAATCATTAGTATGGTACTGGTTATTGTATAGAATACCATCATCATTTAGAATTGATTTTAATTTTAAATATACGCTCAAGATGAGTTCTTGTTATATCGGTTGTATTTGGAAAGTGTGTATCTAACTCAGTGAAAGCACGGGGACTTTAAATACTTATATTCGTCTTGCGTTTGTAGTTGAGTAATGAAAATAACGTTTTTACATACTTACAGGATCGCTGGCTTTGTTAATTTTCCTTGTGTAGAATAAGTTTGTATTATTGAATTACGCCCTTTTTTATACTCTTCGTGTGGCACATCACAATTGTATAATTGATATGTTTAAATAAATGATCTCGTTTCAATATAAACAATAATATTTGGTTATTCGGCCATGGGTTACCCTATCTAATCCTTAACGTTATCCGTTCGCAAAATTAATTAATGTGATCGTTATTTACTGTTTTGCTTTTCTAGCACATTAGCCATCAATATTTTATGCATTATGTAAGTTCAATAATGATCTATTATATAACATTCAACACGACTCAAAACTAAATGAAAGTTTGTCACTGAAGCATATGTGAGGCTAATATTGATATTGGATGTGGAGTAACTCTAGTGGGTTTATCTATAAATTGTGATCAATTAAGAAGCATCACTATCAAATGAATAGGGCTATCAGGTAATAAATCATTAAGTATATATAGTCATAGCTAAAGTTCCAAAGATTTAAAATAAAAACGTTTCAAAATTACCAAACATATTTTAACTCACCCTCACATGTCACATGTATAAAGCGAGCAGCCCCCAATTCTCATTTGGACACAGCAAATCTGACGACCTACAATACAGTTTGTATTGGCAGTTTTTATTAAACTTACATCAGATGAGCTAATTATAGACATTTTGTTTTCCTCAGCACACAATGTAACACATCTGAATATGAAGGTTTTGTTTTGTTACATATATCATAATTTTCTATAACAACTGATTGGTCATACACTGCTATTGTCATCAGTGTTATTCCACACACTATTTTCCCTTCACGCTGTATAATATATGAATATTTATTTATGCAGATCTTATGAAATAAAATATATTTGTCTCAATTTTTTTTTAGTTTAAAATTACTAGTTTATTTTAGTTTATTTTAACAGATGCCGTTTATTACCTACACATTCAGGAAAATCCATAGTGCAATAGATAACGTTTATGAGAAATATTGTTTCTCTGCTACATCTCCAGGTTCACTAATACAATAAATAATTGTCTTAATAGCTATCTTGGAATATACGGTACGGATAATTTATTGATACTGACAACATGTGGTCAACATATCAACACGTGGAAACATAACTTTCATGTTTTATTGGATGTCAAAGCAAAATTCCATGCTGATATTTGCAGGTTTTGTCATGTTAACGAAACGAAAATAACTTGTTCTGAGGCTAATTGATGCCACTTTTAGTACCCTTGTTTTGATTCCACCAGGGAGATGTATGCGTTTTACATTACATAAGGCGGAAGGCTTTTGTGATACCCTTATAAACGTCAATGTTTATAAAAATTGTTTATGATTATTGTCATTAATTTTACACATGTTTACAGACGACAGACGTCACAAATTGATGATGTGTTTGTAATGTCAATAATGCTACATGTATTTACAGAGTGCAGACATTGCTGAGATCTAAATGTACTTCCCTAGTTGAAGATGTGTTTATGATGTCACTAAGATTATGTACGTTTACAGGAGCAGCCATTGTAGCTCCACTCATGCACATCATTAGATGATCATTTGTTCATGATGTCACTAACGTTACCTATGTTTACATTACATATTGCCGACATTGCAGCAGCGCTCATGTAGATTATTATATGATAATTTGCTTATGATGTCATTAATGTTACCAATGTTTACATTACAGAAGGCAGAAATTGCCTCGGCACTCATTTACATGACTAGTTGATATTTGTTGATGATGTCACTTACGTTACCAATGTTTACATTACAGAAGACAGAAATTGCCGCGACAGTCATGTGCAGTTGATAATTTCTTGCTGATGTCACTCACGTTACTTTTGTTTACATTACAGAGAGCAGACATTGCAGCCGCTCCCATGTACGTCACTGAATACAGAGGTAAAGTGGTAGACTTCACATCTCCTTACATACAAGTGCATGCCACAGTACTGCTGAAGAAGCCCCCTAGTGGTGAACCCCTAACTATAAGGTCAGCTAGTGACCTAGTTCGTCAGGAGTATATAAAGGTGGGTACCATGAAGAAGGGAGTGATCAGAAAAGCTTTGAGGACATCTAATGACTCAGTGCCACAGATGCTATGGAGGCACATGCAGACCTACCAGAAAGACACATTTACAGAGACTAACGAGCAGGGAATAGTGCGCGTGCGCAATGAGGACTACGCCTTCATTCTACCTAGTACCATAGGGGAATATGTGTCCATTCGGGAGCCCTGTGACGTCATCACTGTGGACAGATTCCTCATGAATCAGAGTTATGCTCTGGCCGTCCAGAAGGGGTCACCACTGTTACCAGAGCTTAACGGGGGGCTCAGAGTGCTTGAGAAAAGCGGACATCTCTCACAGTTTTATCACAAATGGTGGTCGTCACGGAGTCAATGTAACGGAGTAAAGACGGGACATCTACACGCTGGTGGTGCGACGAGGGAGCACCCCAGACCGCATGTGTGTCTGATTGTAATGCTAGGATGGACGATCATTAACACAGTATACAAGTAATATGATGTAATGGAGTGAAGACCAGACATCAGTGCTGTTGGTTCAGCAAGGGAGCATCCCAGGCCTCCAGTTTGTCTGATTGTAATGATAGGGTGGATAATCATTAAAACAGTCATGTAGGTCTAATGGATTCCCACTGATCCTACATGAGTCTTTCAGAGAAATAATCATTCTCTCATTGTTACTAGAATCACGTTATTGGCGGTATCTTTCACAAGGTCGAAACCAGTGTATCGATGGTAATTTCACACAGGGCCGTGTGCTGCGGCCTTCAGTAAAAACAGGACATGTACACGTGTGCAGTGCGCTCACAAACTCATGTCTCACAATCTTTATTTCAGGGTGGACACTCAATAAAACAGTTTATTTATATAATTTTAAAACTATTGATTATGTTGTAGTCCACCAGTGACCTCGTAACGCTTGTGTAATATTATAACCATATCACCGAGTGGGTACTAACCATTGTTAAACAACATGTAACATCAATCTCTAGTTACACTTTAGGTTACTCATTTCACTGAAAAGATCAACGCAAAACAATATTAGCGGTTTAGCTGTTAAACTACTGACTCGTTCTACTGGATTAACCAATTTTTCCCTCTCAAAATCTGCGAAATAGAATTATTTTAATGGATGGCACCATGCTTTAGTAATTTATATCTAGTATGCTTACAGCATCATTATGTATAAACCACGGACCAACAGTGATGTATATCTTTGGTCTAAACAATGGTGACTCCATCAATGTTGCTTCTTTACCATAGACACCAAACGCCATCTCGAGTTTTATAGCTCATGTAAAACAAACAATTTAGATAAACTATCTGGACATCTACATAATGGTTGTAGCTGCTGGAAGCATCTCAGAAATAATTGTGAGCGATGATGAATGAATTTGTTGCCATCTGTCGTGTGATCCCACCAGTAAAACAGAGGATAGTAATTGAATACCACTTAGCGACCATCGTAATACCATTGCCTGGACCAGGTGATCAGTACATTTGAGGATCTGGGTGACAATGACACAAAAGGTGAATATTTAACTTGTGATGTGAAACGTACCACAAATAGTCGCCATGGAAGTGTTATGTCAAGGCAGTTACCATGGAGATAACGCTTGACTTCAGTCTCATCATGTGATACTCGATCAGTATAAGTATGATATGTATTGTTTCTGTGGTAATACGTATTCACAGTTACCAAATATGGATGGAAATGTATGTATGTATTATACCCCTGTGTGCTGTGTTTGTTTCCTAATTTATTCCAATAACCACTGAAACATCACAATTAATTCTGACATATATATATATTTTTGCTGCAGTGCTTTATGTGTATTTTCGTGTTTAACACTTGATGTAATGACGAATTGTATTTAACCGCACATCACTGTGTGTGTCCATGCATTAATCACTCTATGAGTTGGTTTCGGCGAATAATTAGATTCAGTTAAAAACTCCAAAACCCCACTTTAAATTTGTGGATAGTAATTGATTATTTCCACTAAATAACCATGGGTACACGACCGCTCATTTTAAATCCATATATCATTTCGATTGAGTGTGGAGGTAATTTGATAATAAATAAATGCTTAATTTGTAGCATTACATAAGAATTGCACGATGTGTGTCCATTCAAACCCGTGGTCAGGTGATCTTATTTGGCTGTAGAAGTTAACAAAATTTCTGGACAATAAGAACGTGCCAACCACATGGCGCTGTGTAAAAAGTCTAAATTGTTGAAAATGACTACTATGGTTTTTGTGGGAGCGGATTTTTACTGGTCTTCTCTTGGCCCGTGGCCAATTTTGCATGTGAAGGCCAAAGCTGGGCAGTGTCTAGATAGCGGGGGGTATTGTATTGTATTGTATTGTTGAAGGAGTACATTTCATGCAATTATAATGATACAGTGAAATCTACATATGCACAAATTTGCACAAAAATCTAAATAAATCTTATTTTCTTCATTCTTAATTGTCTTACATTTAATAGGCACACACATTCTATGTATTTTTTTTATTTTTTTGTCAATTACCTTATATGTTAAGCATTGTTTAATTTTGTTTTTTTCCAATCCTATGTATGACTGAAAAAAGTTTTCTTGTTTGAGAGTTCCCTATAGTACTGCATGGTATTGGTATAATTGTCAAATTGACTATACCTCTCTGCATTGAGTTGTCAATATATTGATCTATTGTTGTTCTAATTTTGGTATGTATAATTATATTTTAATGTTACTCCGTGTCATAAATATCTTGATATCAAATTGAACAATTTTTCAATATTAATAGAACATAATGCCTGGAGCAAAAAAAAAGAGACTAAACTGATGATTTAGCTAATGAACACGGCTTCAACCTTCAATCTCTGCGCATGTATCCTAAAAAAGGACTAAAATAAATCTATTATGAGACACATGTTTCAAATTGAATTGAGAAGTAACTTCCAGCTCTATCATTTTCTGAAAATGATTAGACGGTTTGATTTGTAATGACAACACCATAGTAAACATATAGATGTAATTATATACCCTACAGAATTAATAGCACACAGATATTTGATTTGAAAATGAGAGTGAGCGAGAGTAGTACAATTTTAAAATAATATATCAATAGATTAATTTTTTGCAGATTCTGGAGAGCTTCTATATATAAATATATTTATTTGCAATACAGTATTGATTTATTGTTCCACAGTGCGCTCTCAGGCGAGCATATTTTGTTCTAATGTTAAATTAGGTCTCAATGTAGGAGCAGCGTCGTATACAGCGGGTCAACAGTAAGCTGCATTGAGCCAATGACTCAGTGATTATTATAATTTGACTGCATATCAGTTTGTGTATCATGACGCGATAGAGAGATAATAACAATTGCAGCTCTCATTTGAAGCCTTGTTTTTGAATTACCACAATTACACTGGCAACAATTACTAAAATATAAATAACCATTATTCATTGCGACCAATCAGCACAAGCCATACATATTATTGAATTGTAATTGTTTAATTCTGTATTGATATAAATTGGCTCTGCACATTTATTAACTTTTGTTTTATCCATATAATATAAATTTGTAATTTCAATCATGTATTTAAGATATATTTCATTTCCGAAGAATGAAGTTCACACTAAAACATGTTTGTTTGTTGTGTCTGAAAAAATAAGTTTTAGACGATGGGAATATTTTTCATCTTTATTTTTTTATATTTACAGAATCATAATAATGCTTCAGTGTACCACTAAAATTATAATGTTCAAATATTTAAAAATATAAATAAATAGCTGTCATGGATTTCAGAGAGTAACATATAATTATTATGAATCACAACTTCTAACTAATACAAAATATGTAATTATTCAAAGCAGTTTGAAAGTGAAAATATTTCAAAAGTGGTGTTCACAAATAATCACAATTGTGTTGAATTACCGCACATTTGAATTTGCTGTGAAGGAAGTGTGTCAATGTGGATTTATTGACACATTACCAAATTAATTTGTTTATGAGTGATATCAATAAAGAACTGTTTCAGATCCAGAATTGACTTGGTTCTTAAAACAACATCTTTAATCTTTATATGTTTGACTTCGCAGTGCTGAGCGGCCGACCAGACTAATCGCTCAGTTGGCTCTGGAAAGCTGCTATTGATCTGGATTCAATAGCAGCTGGTGAAAGATGATTCCAATCGGGTATGGTTTTGTACAAAGAAGAATTTTGTCCCAGCGTGGTGTTAGCTCTAATATGTTTGAATGCTTTTTCATGTCCACCACGAGCTCTTTCGTCTGCTGGGGTTGAAAGTTCACTGACAGGTACAGCAAATAATCCGTTTAAAATGTTGTACAGGCTTGTCAGCCTGAAGTTCTTTCTTCTAGTTTGCAAGTCAGTCTAGCCTAGATCTTTGATAAGAGCTGTTACACTTGATTTACGCTGGTAGTTGTTTGTTACGAAACGTGTAGCAGCTCCTTGAATTTTGTTTAATTTATCAATGTCACCTTGCCTGTATGGATCCCATACAGGACAAGAATATTCCAAAAGGGACCGAACCATTGAAAAATATGCAATCTCTTTTAATTTTGAGGGACATCCCTTTAAATTCCTCCTCAAGAAATCCAGTGTGGAACTAGCCTTACTTGCAATTTTGGCGATGCGATCCCCTCATTCCAGGTTCTCACTGATGCTGACTCCCAAGTAAGGTGAATTTGTTATTTGTCCGAGTGTGACCCCTTTGAGCTGGTAGTCTGAGGCTACAGGGTCTCTTCACTCGGAGGACAGAACATTTGGATGGGTTGAATTCCACCCCCCAAATGTCTGCTCAACGTACCAAGTTTGTTAAGTCCTCCTGTAGCTTTTTTTGATCGTCCTTAGATTTTATGGGCCAATAAAGGAGGCAGTCGTCAGCAAAGAGTCGAACATCAGATGAGACCGAGGATGGGAGGTCATTATTATAGCCTGAAAACAAAATCGGGCCAAGTACTGTACCCTGTGGTACACCAGAACCTACATGTCTTGAGCAGTGTCCGAAAAGCTACCATCTACTACTACTTTTTGTGTCCGAGTGGTGAGCAAATTTTGAATCCAAAGTAGTGTAGGTCCCCTAATTCCGTAATGATCAAGTTTGTGCAGTGAACGTTGGTGGGGAACTACATCGAAAGCCTTACTAAAATCTAAAACAATTAAATCAGTTTGAATTTTGTCCTCGTAATTTTGAATCAGATCTTCAGTGGTCAGTAGTAATTGGCTTTCACAGGAGTGCTCTGCATAGAAACCGTGTTGCACAGAATGTAAAATTTTGTTTTTAGTAAAGTGGGTCATGATGGTCTTGCAAATAATGTGTTAGAACAATTTACCACAAACACATCAAGGAGATCGGCCTGTAGTTAGAAGCCGATCTCCGTTTTTTAAAACAGGGGCTGTGTTACTTAATTGATTGTTCATAATTGGACCATAGTCAAATAATGTAGATATTGTAAAAAATTGTCATGGATATCTATTTTTATTCATCCATGTATTTAAGAACTGAACTGATCATAGTTTATTTGACATTATGAAAACAAATTAAACATAAATTAATCGTCTGAAAACGACATTAAGACCAAACTTAAGGTCGCCGGGATGAGACCACCATTATAGAAAACACACACGTTGGTAACAGGCAAAGTAATATGTAATCATATAATTTGAGATATATTCAGTCAAAGGCAAAGGGAGATTTCACAGAAAATATCATAATATCAGAATAAGTGATAAATATCAGAAAAAATCATTATGTTTGCTACATTGTAATCAATACATAATTATTATTGTAAAACATAATGGTATGAGGAGGTCTGTAGTGCCGTGGTCACAGACAGAATAGTTTTTAATACTATGATATTATTGGTTTGCGTTTTCATCAAACAGCAGTGGATGTTTACATTGTAAGTAAGCTGTTACGAGTTTGCAGTATGGTAATGAACTGTATAAGTGTGATACAAATTATTGCACAAGTTCTGTTCTTATATAAACATACATAGATTGATAATATAACATGTCAAAATAAGAAAATACAGTAATGATTATACTTGGATGTAATTGTCCATACCACGTGCACCCCTCGACACATCGTTACCGTGATGCTAATGGGGCGTTAAACCTCTGTGCCTCCGTCACCCGAGATATAAACCACCAGTAGAGGTAACAAAGGTGACGTCATAAATATTCATGTCTGGTGCTGGTGAATCCAAGATCAGCAAAATATCAAGACAGAGTGTAGACAAGAAACAGGGGCGTCATGTGCCGTAGAAACCAAGTAAGACTAGAAGAATAGCCTGAAGTGTTATGTGGGTACATGTGAAACAGTAGGGCTGGTTTGTCACAATAATATTAAGAATACGTTCAGGCACAAAAACGAGCTGTAATTCATAAGAGGTATTATAAATAATAAAATAAAGTGATAAGTGTACATATATTCTGAAATAGAAACTGTCCGATGAAATGTGGCCATTTGTATGGCCTGTAACATAGTACATCTTAAAATTTCAACTATGGAATATAAAGGTTCTCGGCGTCAGAAAACGTGAGCTGTTTTAGATTGATGGGTAGTGCAGGCGTTCTGTGTATAAATTATGCTATGCTCAAATTAATTCAGTTATTGTTCATTTTAGTCACGTTGGCCACAATATAGGTTATATCAATGATCGTATCTAGGTGTTGTCTAGAAATTTAGGAACATATTTAGGAACATATTGTGCATATTTCAGCAAAAATCAACTGCGATATTCTCATACTCTGAATATACTTGACGAGCAACATACATACCTTATTGTTTCGAATTTCACCTATTCAACATGACATATAAGTTAGTGTAGTCCATTTAGAGATGACAGACTGCGTAATGTTCCAACACCTGGTCAATATCACATCATCAATTGTCTTAGACACCCAGTCCAGTGCAACCCCCCCCCCCCTCCCCAGATTAGTTGGTTAGTACATGTTTAGTATCTGAATGACCTGTAAGATTCAGCTCACAATCATAAGCATATTACCTCATTGCCCCTATTTCTGGGAGAACATTTTCTTAATCGACTATATCTGAATAATATAGATTTTAGATTTTTGCGAATTTATGATTTTGGATCATTACACGAAGTTTAAAATTTAATTTTGATGATAGGTACAGCGATTATAGTAATAATTTCACGAGATCCTTAAATTCGCCAATTTTCCCTCCTTGCGAAATTCGCGAAAACTAAAACCTCGCAAATATTACCAGATATACAGTTTTACCGTTGTACACGCTTTGTTGACAATGACATCTTGTATTGCCCAACGACAACCTGCAGACACCGTGAATAACTATGATAAATGCATTTTTAAGTGGCCATCAATCACCGCTTACAGTATGCAAAACTAGTTTTTTCACAAAATAAGAGAATGCTCCCCAAGCGGAGGCTTGTTTTTTTCTCTTAAGAAGGCACATCCAAGGCTAGAAGGGTCCCTGTTTGACCATCCAAGGGCATATCTGACACTTATTAAGCCAAGAACAAAGGTGTTTTAACTCAATAAGCGATATATGACTAGATTGAAATAAATAGGGCTTTAGGCCTCTTCTGTGCACATATAGGATAAATTGGGCGAGGATGGTGAGGTGAGTGAGATGACACTTCCCTCCAGACACAGGATTTCAAACACCGGAGGTCTGAGGCCGATCATCTCTCGAATGAACATAAATACAGTGTTAGTTTTTATTTTGGTCCAATGTTCCAATGTTGCTGGCTGTAGGCCTATATTATGATTATACAAAGGTAGGTTTCATGGTTTCAAATCAAATAAATTTGTATATACTTGTTCTTAACATGTGGCACTCGGTAAAAATAAACTTTGGGAGACATACAAGTAAAGGGTTGTAAAAAGAGCAAGAATACTGCAATACAGACTCTGGCTATGGAATGTATTTTTATCAGGCACGGAAATCTCTCTTGTTTTATATGCATTAAATGGAACTACATAGTAGTTCGCTGGCGTACTGCAGTCTGTAATAGTATACTTTATATTTTTACAGTCGCACATGCGATACATGAAGTTATTTCAATAATCTGCATTGAAAGGAAATGACATAATGTAGTCAACAAAGGACGCTGTGAACGTGTGAGTGAGTGAGTGAGTGAGTGAGTGAGTGAGTGAGTGAGTGAGTGAGTGAGTGAGTGAGTGAGTGAGTGAGTGACTGACTGACTGACTGACTGACTGACTGACTGACTGATTTTCTCCCTTGTAATCGACAAACATATAAATTATCTTCATGCGTTGGTTGTATTAGCTACTGCTGTTGTACAATCCTCGACAAATAAATACGTTGATACTAAATTATCGTCACTCTATGTAGTGATGATCAAAATAGATTGAGCTTGTAAATTTAACTCTTACAGCGGGGACTGACTTTAGTCTTCAGAATCTGACGTCTGTATACGTCAGGTTATATCGTCCATAGGTATTCAATGGTATCCATATGTATTCAAATGAATCACACAGAGATAACTAACTGATGATTTGAAATTAAAAAAACCTAGGTACTTATGTAAGATTTGTCTCTAGATTAATTTAAACCGTCATTTTCGGTTGCCTTTATTGCTGAGCCTCAGAGTCACTCTGAAGGAAATTACTACGCATGAAGAAGGGATTCATCACAAATTAATCCGAGCAGAAAAATAGCTCGTGGTTGAGTTAACTTGCCGGATATTTGTGACGTCCCTGATAATGAGTTGACCTGAAGTGAACGTTTTTTGTGTCAGGAAGAAGTTGATCTGAGAGAGTGGAAGGTGAAGAGATTGATCCGCGTGGAGGTGATGTGGCGGTAAATAAGTCTGTAACTATGCGTGGACGGCTAGACCCCGTCTGGGGAAGTTAATACCTTTTTGATGATGGATTTATTTTAAGTCTAGTTGAAGTGATCAAATTATTTTTACATGAATTTATCCAAAACATTTTACAACGTGAAAAATACTGCTGCGAACATTTGAAAATTCCAATGTGCGTGATGTTTATCAGTTCATAACGCTATTCCACTATAATATAAGTGGTGTTATTTATGCTATTATAATGCAATATTGATTATGTTATAACACTATTGTAATGATATATTATATTAGGAGAGACATAAAGGTATTTTATGTTAACACTTTAGCGATCCAAATGACTTATTTTAGCTGTACTTTGTTGACTTTAGTCATGTAAAGGTGTTGCTTGCTGTGCGTTTTATATTAACTATAGCTCCACGGTGGTAAATATGGCTGAGTGGTTTGTTATTGACTTTGGTCCATGTGAGAGTGCCTGAAGGTGACCTTCACAAACCTGTTGAGCTTCATATACCCGATCTCTCAATAGTGGCGCGGGAAGTCCAAACTTCGACCTTTCCCCTCTAGACAGTCAATAATGTCACCAAGTAAAGCCGCGTTTGATTTCTGCACTTTCTGAGAGAGAAGTGATGAAAGACCTCGGCGGCTTTCTTAGAGTAGGTCCACACATTTCAATGTAAATTTATCGCTGACGCAAAAAATGAGATCCAAAAGCAATTTAATTTGCTTTACTAATCAATAAAATTAATTAAATTAGATAATAAATAAATTAGGTGAAGTTTAAATTCCGTCACCACGTAGCCCGAAAACAAAACTAATTAAAATAATTAACGCTTTCGGAACAAGAGATGTGGTCTCAGCTTTTATAATGCTTTGTTACTAAAACTACATTCCCTAAAAGCCATTAACACCTGTAATGTCATATCGAAATGAATGAGGTGAACAATGTGGAAAGTGAAAAGTAATTTGACTATTATTTAACCACAGATTGCTAGAATACAGTTTCAATGTATTTTCGTCCTGGCAAAATAATGATTTATTTACATTCAATTTAAAACAACTTGAAGCATTCAAATCCACATGTTGAAATATTGACAACGGTTATCAGAAATTCATGACTGCATACTAATATCACTTTGCAACTTTTTGCACAACATTTAACATAATTAAACCACAGCAAAGGGGTAAACAATTGTGGTTACTTCATACAAACATTTTCATCATTATGTAGATGTGTATATTTTAACATTTATTGTGGTATTCTTTATTTTAAAACTGTATTAGAAATATTGAAAGCTATCAAATACCTTAAGAGCGAAAGCATTGATTGATTGATTTTGGCTTCACATTTCTGGCATTTTGAATCTGACGAAATCAGGTATTTCAGACCATGTGGGGATATACAATGTAACAACTTTGAGCTGAAAGAGTTGAATTTAATACTTGAGGACACAGAATGTTAATCCTGGCTTTTGTTAAATATAGTATTTACATGAGTCGGCTTGTCACAGCTATGTAGCGCCACAGTATTTTACTAAACCTGTTTTGCTCAGCAAACATTGTTAATTATCTTTTCTTAAAAAAACCATGAAGTTTCTTTCTCATCTTCAGCTCATGTTTCGGTTTACAGCCCCGCCATACTACACAAAACCACAGCACAGCACAACACAGCACATCACAGCAAACCACAACAGATATAATACATCACAACACAATACAGAACAGCACAGCACGGCACAATACAGCACAACTGATGAAAGCATAGTACGACACATCACTGTACAGCACAGCGCAGGAAAGTACAACACAACATATCACACAATGGCTGGCACAGCACATCACAGCGCAATACAACACAACGCAACAAAGTACAACACAACATAGCGACAAGGAGTACACCACAGCACAAACAAAAACACAAAACAACACAACATATAGCATAACACAGCACAGTACAGCGAGACACAACACATTACCATACGGTGCAAAACAAACACAGGAAAGCACATCACAGAACATCACTCGTTCGACCGAAATGCGCTCTAAAATGCACCATTTGAAGACTTACATTTTTTCGGGGGGGGGGTCAATATGAGCATAGAGGAGGCTCTCTGTGCCACAACTGCTACCCCGACGTTTCAGACTGATAGCCTTCATGGAACTACAGCAAGATACAACAAAGCAGCTACAAAACAGTCTACTCAAAAATAATTATAAAACCAGAATATAAATTATAATGAAGAACTCCCTCAAATACCACAACACATAAATTATCTTCACCCGTATGTTGTATTGGCTTCTGTATTGCACACTCCTCGCTAAATGAATATGTTTACAACAAGGAATCTTCACTCTATGTAGTCATAATCAAAATACCTGTAGCTTGTAAACTTAAGACAAAGCAAACACACGACCTAGGTCAAAGAAATATGTACATTTTATTAGAAATAGGATACTCTGAAGCAAACTAGGTACTTAAGTAAGATGTGTCCCTTGATTGATTTAACCCGTCATTCTCGGGTGTCTATGTTACTTGGCCTCGGTGTCACTTGGAAGGGAATTACCACGTATGAAGAACGGATTCATCACAAATGAATCCGACCAGAAAAGTAGCTCGTGGCTGAGTCAACTTGCTGGATATTGCTGGATATATGAGTCTGTAACTACGTCTGCAGCAGTTAATATCTTTTTGATGATGTATTTATCTGAAGTCCAGTTGCAGTGATCAAATTATATATACATGGATTTATCCAAAACATTTTACAACCGGAAAGATACTGCTACAAACAATTCCAATGTGCATTATGTTTCACATCAGTTCATTTACGGGATTCCACTGTAATATAAGTGGTGTTATATATGATATTATAATGCAATACTAATTATATTATAACACTATTGTGATGATATATTATATCAGGAGAGAAGTGAAGGTATTTCATGTTAACACTTCCGCTATCCCAATGATTTATTGTTTAACTTCAGGTGTTGCTTGCAGTCTGTTTTACAATAACTACAGCTCCACGGTGGTCAGGATGGCTGAGTGGTTTGTTATTAACCTTGGTCAAGGTGAGAGTGCCTAAAGGTGACCTTCACAAAACTGTTGACCTTCACATACCTGGTCTTTCTGTAGTTTGGCGGTTAAGTCCAAGCCTCGACTTTCCCCCTCTAGGCAGTCAAGCTGCCTGTAATGGCACCAACAGAATTCGTGTTTGATTGCTGCACTTTCCGACAAAGAAGTGGAAAGAAGTGGCGGCTTTCTCACTGTAGGCCCACACATTTCAAATGTAAATTCATCGCTTACGCAAAAAATGTAATCCATAAGAAATCTAATTTGAATTTGCTGTACTAATCAATAAAGTTAATTAATTAAGATAAGAAATAATTTAGTTGAAGTTTAAATCCCGAGGTCACCACGTAGCCAGAAAACAAAACTAATTACAATATGTCTTAGCTTTCAAATGCTTTGTACTAAAACTACATTCCCTAAAAGCCATTAACATTTAATGTGGTATTCTTTATTTTAAAACTGTATTAGAAATATTGAAAGCTATCAAATACCTATAGAAGGAAAGCATTTATTGATTTATTTTGGCTGTTCATTTATGGCGTTTTTAATCTGACGAAATCAGGTATTTCAGACCATGTGAGGATATACAATGTAACAAATTTGAGCTGAAAGGGTTCATTTTAATACTTGAGGCCACAGAATGTTAATCCTGGCTTTTGTTAAATATAGTTATTACATGAGTCGGCTTGTCACAGCTATGTAGCGCCACAGTATTTTACTAAACCTGTTTCGCTCAGCAAACATTGTTAATTATCTATTCTTAAAAAAACCCATTTATTTCTCATCTTCAGCTCGTATCTCGTTTTACAGCTCCGCCATAAATTATATCACAAGAATGCGAGATTTTCATCCAGAATCATTTCATTTTTTATTTCCTTATTATAATGATTAGAAAACTGCTTGCAATCAATCATAGGACACACTTTACATAACCAGCGCTAATTATTCTACCACAGGTAGATCATAGAACACACTTTACACAGCGTTATATATAATTATCTGATTATATTTGTTCTCATTCAACCCTTTCAATCCTGACTTCGCCATTGTCATCTTCTGTCGCTACATTTTGTATTGAAGTTAAATCGTTTTTTTTTCATAGATGCAAAATTAGTAAGTTACGTCTTTTTACAAAGATGCGAAATGATGCTTTGATGTATCGTGAGGTTTTGAAAGGTTGAGTTTAATCAGGGTTTTTATAATTGAGCATTTTAAACAGGAGGTGCATTTTTTCACTATAGTAGAACACAGTCAAATACAATACAAATGTGTCCTAGTATTTTTGCACATAACGTAGTTTTGTTAACAACCTAATAATCATCTTTATTGCTATCATGATTCCACGTTTTATTAAAATCTGACTTTGTTTTATTAAAATGACCTTCTGACAGACGTTTATGTGTCGTGATAAGGTCAACCCCTGACATTTATTCCCATGTGGAATCATGTTATACATGGGGCTTGTCGTAAGAATAGTCAAGATGATGTGGTGCAAACTTTATTTATTTCGTTTCCTATATATTGGGGCAAGAAATCGCGTTTAATTTTTATATAATGTGATCAAATTTAGTTCTCATATTTATTATACGTAGTAATGTCACTACAGGATCGAATAGAATGTGAAATGTTACAAGGCAATAAGCAATTATATGAACTCTATGCAGACAGCAAAAAAAAACCTTTGTCTCCATCATTTAGACTATATAATCCCATTTTTTAAGGGTTATGTGTTAAAGGTCGTCACGCGCATACATACAATATTACAAATAAAGATGGATTGGTGCAGAAATAGCACAACGAGATGGCTTCATTACACAGACTGATTATTTCAGTCTGATAGACGCTATCATATTTCTTATTATCTTTCCTATTTGACCCTGGTCGTGACAATTAATTATCATGATTATATGGAGCAGCTAGGCATAATACATCTACAAACATGTTTGTTTCGTTTCATCTATGTTCATGTAAACCAGGAAAGTCATTATTTATTTCATTTGCTATATTATTTCTGTATAATGTATACAATTAATCAGTGTCCTTCTGTGACGTAATTGATTTTTGCTCTCATCATGCTTATCAGAGAATGAAATGAATTATAATTTTAAAAGAATAAACAATGTTCTGTAGTTTGCATTTGCCCACGGAAATATCACAATTATCGGGAATACATATTTTAAGTATAGACCCCATTAGGTTTTGTTCGTATTCTTCCACAATTTGTTTATACAATGCTCATATATATTGTATATATGAGGTTGTTGGATTTTACAGGTTGTATATTTTAATAAGGAAGCAATTGTATAAAAATGATTAACATTCTTAATAATATAGATAGACACCTAGGTTTCAATTGATTAAAAACAAAATCGTTCTGAATTCATACTTTAACACGATAAAGAGCTTAGACATACTTTTAAATTGCTTTTGCATCCGTGTTTGAACATTATTAACGCTGTGATAGATCAAGACGATTTATTGATGTTGTAAGTGGATCCCGCTGATAATTATCTGATTTAGCGGTCATGGTTATATACAAACCTTGTGTGGCCCATCATTAATCGTATTACATTTTATTCGGAAAAATAAATTTACCAACCGTTAACAATAATCATGATTCAAACAAGCTGATGAAACTGACAATATTTTAAAAGACGATTATTATAAAAGAAAGCGACATCCCTTAAGATGAAATTTCTTTCTTTATGTTTTTTGTGATCGTAAACAAGAAAAACTTTAAAAAAAATCCACCAGAAATATTGCTCCAACAAACAAATTCATTTGTACGTACAGACAACTATATTTTTTATCGACTTTCTCCCAACACAATAAGGGTGATGCTACATTTTGACTCCACCCACTTTCTGTAGGATAGCACAATCTGCCTCTTCTACGTCCATATTGATACGGCACTACAATCTACCAGTGATCTCCTGCTGCTCATTCACTGTCACCAGATCCCGTGAAATCCCTGATCTTAGCAGAAGATTCGACAGAAGGGTGTCCCTGAATGATATTTGTCATCAATGAACATAGTATTCCCCAGAAATTAAATGGAATGAATGATGTTCTAGGACACCGTTGTGCACATATAGGCTAAACTGGGCCAGGAATGGCATCAGTCATCAATATAGAATTCCACAGAAGGGAATCAGCATATGACGTCATTAGTCACGTGGTCAGTTGAGCAATCATTCCCATTGAAATCAGCGCCAAAAAACTCATACTAAATGACTCGAGTGTTTCTCCACGTCAAAATCTTGTGTGTGTAGACACCACGTGATTTCGGTGTGACTGGGCTATTTAGCGGAGTGAGACCGGGACATTTCTCCCCCAGACAAATTCACTGCCAGCCTCCGCTCCAGAATAAAATCCCTCCTGCCAGCTGCGGATGAGTACGTCCGCTCAGTGTGATCACATGAAGCCGCGGGATAACGCCTGAGCGCCACCACACGGCGCGAAATGGAAGCAGATCCCGTGTCGCCGCTTACCGTCTGGGAAACCTTCACAGCAAAAAAGATCTTCCCAGTGCTTGCCTAACGTTGATCCACCATCTACGATGCTGACCCGACATTGCCCCAACGCTGCTCCTGTACTGGCCCTGTAAACACGACATTCATTCAATCATGGCTGAAAATTGGATCAGCATCGTAGATGGTGGGCCAACCTTAAGCCAGCATTGATTGATTGTGTAGTGTTTGGTGTGTGGGCTGATTTAAGAACAACACTTAAGCGGAGTAGTTTTCCAAATGAAATCATTGTTTCAAGATGTATATCTATCCATTCCACAGCTCCCCTCTTATATCACTGGCCATATTGCTACAGTGCGCTACCTAATGTGACGTTAACCCGTGAGTGCCTCCGTTACCCGAGATATAAACAGTAGAGGTAACAAAGGTGACGTCATGAATAGTCATGTCTGATGCTGGTGAATCCAAGATCAGGAAACAAATAAAGACAGAGTGTGGAGGGGGTAGCCAGTGTATGCTTTTAGAAAGCAATAAAGAACATTATCATAGAAATTGGCGATTATATAAAAAAGTAGGTATATCGAGCGTATTTTATGGAATTTTGAATCCAGGGCAACAATTCAACAAATAGTAGCAGCTGATTTTTTTTTCAGCGCAAATAGTGAATACTTAGGAGCATGAGGAAAAGCCCTGTTACCTAAAGTTGAGGTATTATGTACATTTTATATTACGTGAACAAACACAGCCTATTTTTACACCAAGTACGTGCTGTGATGTGTCAAGAGGAAACCGTGTAACAGATAGAGAAGGAAAAAGCCATAGCAAATAAGTAGTCATTTAAATATTTTCTGAATGGCAAACTAGATTCCAGCGGGTCGGGCCTGCAAAAAAATTATTGAGCCGATACCCAGCAAACATGGGAAATGGGTTCAATGCTGATTTGATGCAGGGCCATCGTCTACGACGTTGGCCCAACATCAAATCAACAGTGGTTTAACGCTTCCTGCCAGCTGTATAATAGTGTCCACCTGGGGAACACATAGCTCACCAGTAGCAGCAGACCTGAGATGATAAATAGCACCAGGAGACATTATCAGTCAAGTTCTATAAAACAGATGACAGCCCAACCAACACAACTGCGCTGTCTGTATGATAATTTCAACTGACGTATAGTGAATGTCTTAGTTTTATAAAACGCAATTTAAAAAATAATGTGTGTGGCAATAGCTGTGAACCACCACGTCTCACAGATTCATTAATGATTACTCCAAGGGATGCAGAAATAATGTGTATGATAAATATTTTTTGTGTATAATATCAGTAAACAAATGCTCTCTTCCACACAGAGGTTCGTTTCACCAAGTCTAGTTTTCCATCCCAGACCAATGAAAGAGTTGATCAGCCTATCATGCGAGTTGGCCAATCATCACCGTCATTCAGTTGTTATTTAAATTAGGGTGTGGAATTCCATACTTGGGCTAAGAAATCATAGCTTAAGTTCTAGATCATGAGTTCACGTTTTATTAGAATCAGACTTTTTCTATTAATATAACCTTCTGGCAGACGTTTATATGTTTGTCGTGATAAGGTCGACCCCACCCCCCTCCCCCATCCCCCCATCCCCCCGGACTGGTCAGGACATCTATTCCCATGTGGAATCATGTTATACATGGTCTGTCGTAACAATCACGACCAGGATGATGTAGTGGAAACTCTTTCTTTGTTTCGTTTCCTATATATTAAAGCAAGCAATTGCGTTCAATATATTTTTAAGATGATCAGATTTGGCTATTATATTTTAATTTATATCGTAATGTCATTGCATGATCAAATAAAATGTAAAATGTTACAAGACAATAAGCAATCATGTTAAGTGAATAGAGTTCGTCACGCGCATACATACACTATTACAAATAAAGATGGGTTGGTGCAGAAATTACACAACGAGATTGTTCCATTGCACAGACATATTAATCCAGTCCGATATACGGCATCATATTTCTAATTATCTTTCCTATTTGACCCTGGTCGTGACTATGCATAATACATCTACAAACTATTTTTGCTTTGCTTCACCTATGCTAATTTAAACAAGTTAAATCATTATTTAGTTAGTGTTGTTATATTGTTTATGTGTGATTTATACAACTAATCAGTGCCCTGCTGTGACGTGATTGTCTAAAAAAGAAAGAATTATAATTGATTTTTTAAATAAAATTGTTTGTTCATACTTTTACACAATTTATGTAATCAATGCTTTAATCAATGAATATAATAACCTTAATTCAAACAAAACTTTCTAAAGACGATTATTACAAACTAAAGTCAATTATCTCAAAATGAAGATTTTTAATATTGTTTATGTTTCCTATGATTGTAAAAAATTGAAAATTCTAAAACAGTCCACCAGAAATATAGCTTCAACACATAGGAATACGTGCAGACAACTATCTTTTGTATCTATTTATTCTATAAACAATTTAGCTTATTTCGGGACAGTTTTGAAAAAATGCGTGACTGCTGACGTGCAGAGAGGTCACATTATACATCATGTGACTATCAGATAGATACAGTAATATACACATATACTGTACAACTCCTTTTCACCTTCAACAACAAATCACACAATCTCATGTACACAGATTAAATCTGAAAGGTAATTAAAGTGATGAAATACCAAATATATAGTTATCACGAACAAATGCATTTAAATTTTAAGGTTTATCAAGTTTAAATTCTTCACACAAATCCCCCTTTTAAAAAAGTAATAAATCGATTTATTAACGTCAATATTATCTACTTTTTCTTCCACACTAGAGGAAAATGGTGACCACAAAAAAAAATCATATTAAACATAATAATTGAGGATATTTAAGTCGACCTGCTGCAACTGGTAACTTTTCAAGTTGTTACTGATTTTAGGGGTCAAGTTAAAAAAATAAAAAAAATCGTAAAAAAACTCGGACTGGCCAGACACCAAACACCCTCCCCCCCTATCAGATTTTTAAGTTTTTTTGAAAACATGTACAGCAACAAAAAAACACAAAAAACAACATTTCCACAAAAAAAAACAAATCCTATCTGGGGCTTGACCCACCCACCCACTTTCGAGATTTTTTTTAACTTGACAAAACCCGTTAGCGTGTGAAGTTCATTAGTGCAATTTTGGGTCATAAAAACATGTGTACGAGAATACAAAAAAAATAATTTATCATGTTAAATTAGGAACAACACAGAAGTAGAGCATTTTTCCAAATAATATTTTTGCTTCGATGAGTGTTGTAACTGTTAAATTCCACAGCTTCCCTTCTCTATCACTGGACACATTGTTACAGTGCCTCATGTGACGTTAACCTGTGAGTGCCTCTCTCACCCAAGATATAAACAATCAGTTGAGGTAACACAGGTGACGTCATGAATATTCATGGTTGGAGCTGGTGAATCCAAGAACAGGAAAAAATAAGACAGAGTGTGGAGCGGGTAGCGGTGGCATCGTATGCTATTAGACACCGAGGAATAACATTATCATTGAATTTGACAGAGCTATGAAAAGTAGGTCTATACAGAGTATTACAGATGTTTAATGGGAATTTTATTGGAAAATATATTGTTGAATTCGAGGGGAGATTTAATCACCACGAGGGCATTAACAATTTTTGGTAGCATATTTTACTTGTAACCCACAATTAGGCGCCCAGGAAAAAGGTCCCATTATCTAAAGTTGAGGTCTTATGTACATTTTAATGTATGTGAACAAACACAAACTCAATCAATTATGCTATCAGTTATTTCTACAGTGCTTGCACTCCCAGATGCGTGACAATCCATAGCAGTTTTCTGAAACGTTGTCCAAATGACACATAATCTTCAATAAAAGCCGAGTAACAGATAGGGTGAAAATGCCACAGCAAATAAATGGTCCTTTAATAATTGTTTTGAAAGGCAAACTAGATGTTTAAACTCTTATGGCTATATTTGAGAATTCGAGGGTTGCAAAAATGCCCTTCAGCCAATATCCAGCAGACACGAGACGTGGTCCCGATGTTGATTTGATGTTGGGGCATCGTTTACGACGCTGGCCCAACACCAAATCAACATTAGTTCAACGTGTCCTGTCAGCTGGGATCAGTCTCTATCTGGTAAACATAGAGCTCATTGGTATCAGAAAACCTGAGCTGATAAATGACACCAGGAGGTTTGATTATCAGTCAAGCATAAAAACAGGTGGCAGCCCAACCAATACGAGAAGTTCAGACTACGTTGGTTGTATGATTCGCATCAACGAAACTACGCCGAATTTCTGCGTTTCGTAAAACACACTTTTGTAGCATTGGCTGAAGGTAAATGTACCGCATCAGACGATCCATATCACGTCGTATAAACCTTCACGTCTCACGGATACATTAAAGATGACTCCAAGGGATTCAGAAATACGCCAAAGATGGCTAACCCTCTACTCACAGAAATACTCCCCAGATAGCTAAACCTTTACCTGCACAAATACTCCATAGATGTTAACCCTTTACCCGGTAAGTTAACTTATTTAAATATTCAACCACTTAAAGATGTGTCTCGCTACAGCAACCCACAGCTCCAAGGGGGTAAAATTACTGATATTTGTATCATTGGTGACTAAATATTTGGACATATTGATATTTAACCACTAATTTCAATTTATTCCAATACCTGTTATTTCACCTGCTAATAAAACAACGTACCCGTTCTTAGTGGGTAGGAAAAGACAAAAAAAAAGAAAATATCTAGTACAAAATGAGACATAGTTATTAAGGAGATTGTCACATGCATGATAATAATTTTCTGTGTATAATATCAGAAAACAATTTCTCTCTTCCACACAGGTCTCCGACCAATGAAAGAGTTGCTGGACCTATCACATGTCGAGGCTGGCCAATCACCGCCGTCATTCAGTTGTTTTTTAAATTAGGGGATAGAATCGTGGCTTGACCTTCAGTCATGTAGCATAAACATTTTAATGTAACATAAGACAAGTTTGTACAACTGATGAATGTTTTAATCACATATTGTTTTTAAATCCAGATTGTTTGATCTGCCCGAGCCTCTCAGCGAGAGCGATATTCCCCAAAGAACGATTCGGATCTTAAAGCGTGAGACATTGCATACAAAAAAAGTGTGCATACTCTGTTGCCTTGGGGACGGTAAATGCGCTGTGATTGGATTAGAGATGGAGACCAGGTTAGGATTTTATATTAGATAAAATAAACGTCTCAGACAGAGAGAGGTCTCGCGGCACTACAGCCAGACAACGATATGTCTAACTGGGTCACTAAGCAGTCTGGTGTAAAAAAGTCATAAAGTCAGAGTATGAATTATGGAGAACTCTCTCAAATAACACAAATACACTTTATCTTCCCTACATGTGGACATGATCAAAATACTATTGTGAGCTCAAAACAGAGCAAACACGAGACGTTAAACAAATCGTTTTAAATACAATAAATACCCTTAACCCCTTTTATCTCTATGGTTAATATCAAAATATTTCAAAGCTATATTTGCTCTAAGGTAGTTATTGTGGTTATATACTTTTAATTCTAAAGTTAGATAGATTTTAAAAACTCTCAAAATGAATATTGTCTAATTTTGTTGAGAGAAAATTTTACACTCCTGTAAACAAATGCGAATTAAATAAAACGAAGTGAGGAAGCTTAAAGTCGCGATTTTTCTCTACTCTTTACGAAGGATGACTGAGTCGATCGGTTCTTTATCATGTGCATGGAATAGTAGATGTAAAACAAAATGTCTATTATATGAGCAGTTTAAAGCACTTGTCATTTTAGTGTTAAATTAGGATATATTTTCTTTGTTGTTGCGGTATTTATTATTATTAGTATACTATTTATGTCAAACGTATGTATGTGCTGGTCATTTTTTTAAACATGTACTTACTGCAAACGTGAATTAACTGTACTTTTTCGAACTGAGGAAATATAATGGCCCTGTTTGTGGTGCACTAACTAAAGCTTCCCAGTGGTCAATGTGGCTGGGTGGTTTGTCATTGACCTTGGTGAAGGTGAGAGTGACTGAAGGTGGCCTTCACAAACCTGTTGACCTTCACAGACCTGGTCTCGCTGTAGCATCGCGGGAAGTCCTCGCCGTTTGTCCTGTCTAGACAATCAATACACCTCTAATGGACGCAATGGAAGCCGCGATTGCTTGCTGTACTTTCTGAGAAAAAATACGTTGAAAAGACAGAGTGCTGGGGGCTCTCTTCCTTAGCTGCAAATTCAATGCGAAGGCAGGGAGCGTTTATGACCTTGAAATTAAATCTATCTTAGCGACCGGGCTGCGTCTTTCCCTTTTTTACATCAGAAGTTTTCATCATATTTATATCCGCGGTAAAAATATGCTGGAAGGTTCTCTTGGCCCAGTTTAGTCTATATGTGCACAACGGTGGCTTAAAACCCCATTCATTTCATTTAATTTAATTTCATTTCATTTGTCGAGCTAATTTGAGACAAATTGATTTATGTACCATCATAATTTTCGAGTCCCTCTATTTAAAGACATGGTATTGTCTGAACTTCGTTTTATTTTGCTTTAGGACAACATAAGTCCCGTTTAACTCATGTATCTGAAACATAATCTATTTAATATTACAACGTTTTATCTCATCGGGCTTTATATCATATAGGTTCTCAATTAAATTACTATTTACATTCACAACTCCTTGAATATGGTGAAATTGTGTATTTTAAACACAAAATGTGCGAAAATACATTAGAAAAACTTAGAATTGAAACGGTCGATTGTAAAACTCAATGACAGAATGTTGATCAGGGCTTTGTTAAATATGGTAATTACAGGAGTCCGCTTGTCACAGATAGGTGGCGCCACCATGCATATCCCGCTACTGAAACTAGTCTTTTGACAAACAAGTTAATTATCTTTGTCTAAAAAAAAGAAATACAATTTATCTGCCATCTTCAGCTTTTTTTCTGGAAGCAAATCTTTTTCTGATTCTTGCAGTGAGAATCACCGCTTGCGTTACAGCACTGCTGAAACAAGATTTTAACAATATTATCTCTCCATCCAAAACTTTTGTTTTTATTGTTTGTTAAGATAGTTATCTATGAAGTGTTTGTATTCAGTCACATTAGACACTGTTATACAGCGTTATAAATGATTATACAACAATAATAACCTTTCTCCAATTGAATAACAAGCTATGCAAAATAGTTCAACCGTTAATGGCTTAAACATCATATTAACGTACTTTAAATTATTATGGTAAAATTAGGTGATTCTAGCCTTAAATGTGTGAAAATGGTATAGAGCGATGGTATAGAAAGCGTTAAAGCTGGCTTTTGCTCAATATGGTAGTTATGAGTCGGCTTGTCGCAGCCTGGATAGCGACACTGTAAATCTATCGCTACTAAAGCCAGCTGTGATTAAAAAAAGTTAATTATATTTATCTAAAACCGGCAAAACGATTTTAAAACTTACTGCAGTTTAATAATTTCATCTCTTATTCATGAAGTCCAATAGGGAAAGTTGTTTTCTAGCGTTAGATATGACAGATGGTAAAATAACAGATTCACATGAAATGACATTATTGTTTTATTGGTGATAATTACGATACCATTGCTATGATAAATCAGTTAGACACCTACACAGGCTAATCATTATCTATGCAGATTTATTCTCTAAAGGGCTTAAAAACTGACTGCAGCTAAAAAAAGTCATCTCGTTCCCAACGATTGCAATGGAAAAGTTTTTTTGCTTTTTTCATCAGTGTTGGATATGACAATAGTAAACAATACTAGATTTGCATGCAAGCCATCATTGTTTTGTCGATGATAATTGCTATACAATTTCTATGATAAATCATGCAGACATCCACACACCCATCAAGCACAACACATTCGTATAGCATGTATACACCATCGGCTCAACGTCTTCCACGTTGGTTCAACATTATATACATTTTATACAAATATTTTGTGCTTGCTGAGCAGGCAATCATTATCTATGCAGATGTATACTTTACAATACTTATGAAATACTAAAGTGACTAATATCGGTAGGTATTATAATTCCTGATTTCGGGTAATTTTCTCATCTGCATTTTAGAAAGTGCAGAAAACGACATGAATGTAATAAGAAGAAAAATAACATCCATTGGAAATTAGATACAAGACATTTCAAAGCTGCACTAGAAAACTATACAGAATATACATAAGCAAAATCACTAAGCATATTAATATTATTATCACATGTCAAGTTAAAAGTCAACAAATCAGATAAATAAATTCAGATACAAAATATTTAGTAAGGTTAGCGAAGTATGATAATTATGGAATAGCAAATAGTAAGTAGAAAACTCTGAACTATAGTCATGCTATGTAATTACACATAAATTCAATTATAATTATTGTTTGTTAAATCTAATTGCACCGTTTTTTTAATCATGAATAATGTAGCTGATTGTTAATCAATAGTCATGCTTATCTGCCTGTCTAAGCACAAAACATGTTTTGGTAACCATTATAATGTTTTGTAATATCATATTGTACATCATTCGTCTAATACAATAGTCTGATCATATACGTATTTCATGGTATTTATCCATGACGTTAATAGTTTCATATATGAAGAGATATTCCAACCAAAATATAATCTGTACATTATGTATTGAGACAACACAACTAGTTTAGTCAATCAACTGAAAAAATGGCATTAACCTTGAACTAATTGCAACATAATGTATTTTAGCTGTTTTGAACTTAGCAAATGCCACTAGTTGTCATATTAAAAATCTTAAGAAATAGGGAGTGCGGAAAAATGCAAAATCCAAGATTGCGTCCAAGATGGCGTCTGGCAGATAACAGTTTCAAGGTCAAATATGATTTTTTAACAAATAAAGGTAGGAACAAGTGTAATACCTCAATTTGATGTGATTTCAACTGGCAAATCTATTTATGGTACTATTTCTTACGATTCAAGGTCATCTTCAAGGTCAAAAACTCAATTCAAAGGTCAAAAATAAAAAATAAATGTTTTTAACAAATATAAATAGCAACAAGTTTAATACATTTCAGGTGTGATCCTGACTGGATAATCAATTTCTAAAACAATTTTGATGATTAAAGGTCATCTTCAAGGTCAAAACATCAATGTTAGGGTCAAATGACTGAAAATGTGATTTTCATTAAGTAAATCTAAGAACAAATAGGATACCTTGTTTTTTGTATTAAAAGGTGTAGCGGCCTGATTACTTAACCTACTAGTGAGTTCGGGATGGCTTTCGAGTCCATATGTTTTGTATACACAAAATCGTAGGATACCGTTTCTCCCATCATCTGGAGGTTATTTTCAAAATGGCCGCCTTTTTAATGGGCAATGACGTCATTAAATTGCAATTGACTGTATCAAAGGACCCACCTGTCCGATTTTCAAAATGTTTTACTGTCTAAACATTGGTTTTAAATTATCTTGAATCGCTTTCACTTATTTTGAAATGACAAATGACAACTTCATGTTTGAAGGGTCAAGGTCGTGGTCACTTAATACCTAATATTTGCTAAAATATCACTCAAATGCATATTTTTATTTAATTATTCATAAAAATATAATACGATATTATTTATAATATCGCTAAATTAGTTGTTAATTGATTTTGTTATTGTTTACGGGTGATAACATGTCAAGTTCATGCTGCAAAATTAGCCAAAATATGGTCAAGTGCATACTTTGTATTTAATTATTTAAATAAAAGACAAGATGATAACGAGTCCATCAGCTGTAAATTGGTTGTTGATTGGTTGATTGTTTTAATGTTATTGTTTACGGGTGATGAATAACAAGGTCATGTGGCACAGGGCGATGTCATTGCCATGTAGGATTACAAATTAGACCAAATATCGGTTTTGTGCATACTTTTTCCGGCTGTTTAAATATAATATATGCTGATACTGACTCTAGTTGTTGATTGATTTTTATTTCTAATGAATAGTACAATAGCAAATTCGTGTTGTAGCCTAGGCCTACATGTCAAGGTACGATATGATTTATAATATCGCTAAGTTAGTTGTTAATTGATTTGTTTTATGTGATAAAATATCAAGGTCATGCTGCGCAGGTCAAGGTCATGGCCATTTAGTAATCAAAATTAGTTGTATTGTGAATGTTTAGGGGTGATGAATATCAAGGTTATGTGGCCCAGGTCGAGGTCATTGCCATGTAGGATTACAAATTATCCCAAATATTGGATATATAGTTGTAAATTAGTTATTGGTTGATTTTTTATTTCGGATTAATAGTACAATATCAAGTTCGCGTCGTACAGGTCAAAGTCATGGACATCTACATGCTCTAAAAAATAAAATTAGCCAAAATATATCCCACATGCACATGATTTTGTTTAATTGTTTAAATAAAATATAACAATACACTGACTCAAACAGTTTTAAATTGATGTGTGAATGGGGAACGAGCTGTTATGTGTATATATTGGTTGCAGCTAAATATCAATAATATGATTTTAAAAAACAAAAAAATGCCCACAATGACTATTGCAGGGTAAATTAATTGGAAACCTATCAGGGGCGTTCTGGGGGGGAAGGGTGTCACCTCCGCGTGGTCCCCCCTGGGCAACTTCTTAGAAGGCCAAGCACACCCAAACCTTTGATCAAACCAGGTTTTTCTATTTTTTGACGTGAAGTTTTTTGTGTTTGCTTTCCGGTGGTACTGAGGTTGTTATGTTTATTTTCGAATAGTTTTTAGTTCAAATTCTTTATATATTCTCTATATATTCATATTTATATATTTTACATATTTTTTCATTGTACTTGTGGTGCCTTACAGTGCTCTCACGGATTATGATCGCTCTGTCGTGCTAGTTCTCGATGACAGACCCGATCCCCAGCTGTGGGGGCATTGTAGGTCTACTCATAATTCCTCTATGATTTGGTTTTTGTGTTTGCAGTGGTTTCTCTTTGGCATTCTGGCGATGGACGGGATGTCCGAAAGAAACCATTGCCATATAATTATTTTTTCACTTTATTGTTTTACAGTTTTCTCTGTGGCATCCTGGCGGATAATGCAGCATGTCATAGAGAAGCCATTGCCGTACAATTAGCCTGTGGTGACTTGCGGTGTCCTCACGGTTTGTGATCGTTCTGTGATGTCCTCCAATATCACAGACCTTATTACCAACTGTGGGTGCACTGTAAGTCTTTAATTTTTGAATTGTTTTTGTGGTTTCATGATTTCTCTGGCCATACTGGCCGAAAAGTGAAGTAAAGAAGACATTTACTTACTTACTTAATGGTTTCTCTGTTCATTGTTTATGTCATTCATATTTATGTCTAAATGGGTCTATTTTTTTTATTATAGTATATAGTATTATAGTATATATTATATATTTGTTTTGACAATGACACTGTTTTGACTTAGACTTGTAGTTTTTACACAATCACTCCAATTTCATGGAGATATAGTGACTTGAAAAGTCGCTCATTTTAAATTCACTTCATATTTTACATTATTTATACTGATATTTTTATACCCATTAAACTGTGTTGTGGTGCAGGCGCTTCAACATGTCATCAGACTCGTTACATATAGGTGCCAGGAGCATCGTCATCTTATCATATCAAACACTTTAAATTGAATATTTTAGTACGAACATGCTTTTATTAGCTTTGTCTTTCCTTTACTACTTTAACCATACAATATGGGATATTGTAATACCTGGAATTTTCACTTAAATGGCCATACTGGCCGAAAAGTGAAGTAAAGCAAATATTTTACTTACTTACTTACTATCAGGGGCGTTCCTAGAGGCTTTTAAATGTGTAACCGTTTTTGTAAAAAAAAGTTGGGGGAGGGGTGGCAAAAGCGGGGTTGGGGGTCCTCCCCCAAGAAAATTTGAAATTTGCAAATTAATGTGTAACCGTTTGCGTATGTTGCGTATAGGGCGGTACGCCCCTGCCTATCCTTGATGCATGAGTTTTTTTAACTGGTTAACAATAATATCACTGGACGACGATATCAATTACAAGCACTAAAACAGTGATAAGTGCAACTACATAGCATAAAAACAATATAAGGACTAGACCATGACCAGTTACATTGTAAGGCAAAAACGCTAAAGATGTGGGAATGACCAATATATCTATGGTACATCTAGCCTTGTGTTTTACTATACACGATAGCAATATAATAGTAAGGCATCATACCTGTACCTTTTGAAATCTCTCAATGCACTGCTAAAATCCACAATTTAGATAACAATACTGCATGAACCACTAAACCATGACTACACAACTAGAAGAGGCGCCAAAGGGCACCAAAGAGGCGATAAAGGGTGTTGAAAATGTGTTAAAGGGTGACTGGAACACATTACATTGCCAGAAAGAGGCACTAAAAGGCAACAAAGATGCAATAAAACGTGATGGTTAGATTTAACAGGCAGCGAAAATGCGTTAAGGTAATGAATGGGCAGTAAAGGGCTACGATAAAATTTTAAGTGGCACCGTAGAGACGTTAGATGGTGATGCGAAGGTGATAAAATGGCGTTGTGATGGGTTAACTGGTGAATTTAAGGCGTCAAAGGCGACAGAGTGACGCTTAAGGGCTATGGGGAGGCATTAAATGGCGATAAATATGAGTTCAAAGGGAAATAAAGATATATGAAAGGGCAACGGAAAGGCCTTCAATTGCAACAAAAAATACCCCAGGGCTACAAATATGCATAAAGGGAAGTAATTAAAGTATGACGGGGTGCATTAATACGTAATGGTTGAACAATGGAGGTGATATCCTTTCCACTGCCATAGCGTAATAAACCGGATCGTTTTTGCGGCCCTCTCAGAAACAGTACCATACAGTGTAGGCATGCCACAGCGTGCTGGATCGTAGTGAAAAAACGGCCTTCTCACAAACACCATCGTATGTCGCAGACCTGTCAGTAGTTTTCATCCTCATTCCATTTTATTCATTATTAAAACTATTTTTGCTAAGGTGGTAAATAACTCACACTTGTAAGCTTTGATATACAGAGAGTATTTTCCCATTTCTTCCAAGTAAACTTGTCGGCATGCTTCTAACCTATCATGATGTTTACTAATTAGCAATTATAAATGGATAGTTATAAGATTATGTGAAATAAGCTATTTCGTCACTTTTACATGCTTTAAATGTTATGACATAGATATTAAATATACCCGATTCTACACCTGCAACCTTTAGTTTTATGTCTTGTGAAGACATTTTGGTTTTCATAACATTTATTTTTTAATTAATTCTACACACATTATCTTGATAATGAACAGGGGGGTCAATAACAGAACATTACACTATGGCTGTTACACGGCATTTCGTCTGGTTACGATTTAATACGTTGTAGCGTAGCTATGCCCCAGCCGCCCCGTAGCACTTAATGTTTATCCATCACCACGGCACAATACGTTACAGCGTTGATACATGCCAGCTACTCACAGCACACACGATGCATTGTCACAATGTTGGTTTAATGCTGGATCAGCGTCGTTGATACTGGACCAGTATTAATCTAGCATTGAGCCCTAGTATCGTGTGTGCTGGGTGCTGTCATCTCCGTGTGTATCTACGCGGCCGTGACATGTTGACCTTTCTGTTATTCTAGTACATTCCAAAAAGAGTAAATTACGGCATATCATAAGACATGTTAGTATTTTTGTCTTTATGCCGTTGTCTTCATTAGAAGAACTACATTTCCCAATGTGGTAGGCCTAAGCAACTCACACTTGTAAAATTTGATAGCAAAAAAAACAGTCAACCATTTCGTTCTGGTAAGTTTGTCGGCATTGTTGTCAATTGTAACCTATATTATGATGCTCTTTAAACTTGAACATTAGATAGATGACGATAATAATGTGCAGTGATATATTTTCCCAGGCGGACAAACAAACTAATAAACAAAGAAACGCAACCAAAAACATAGAACTCTAGAAAATGAGTCATATTTGCGATACCTTCATCCAACCACGCTGAGTGTAATTTTAAACTTAAGTGACCTAACAATTTTAGACCTACACACCTTAAATATTGTGATATATGTTTAACATACCCGGCTATGTAAATTCAACCTTTATAGTTGGATGTCTCATCAGCAAATATTAGGTTTATAATATTGATACTCCCTGCTAATTATATTAATCACAGTCATGTGGATTCATGACAAAAGACTACACTGGGTGCCATACACCATTCTACTTTCCCTTCAAATGCAAAAAGTTGCCCCGATGCCTTTTCAATGGTGGGCCAGCATCAATGGCGGTCCAGATGCATTATGTAGAGTAACCATGAACGCTGTGTAGACGGGAACCTATAACGTAACAAATCGTTATATCTCACCTCGCATGTCTGCCGTAGCGTAGAAAAACGTAATAGCGGTAGCTGCTCTATACATGAATGAGAGAGATTTTGCGATAAATTACGGATTTTTACGCTATGTGTGAGAGAAGGCCACTTTTTGGATACGGACTACAACGCTCTGGTATGAGTGCGGTATATCATAGTGTTTGTGAGAGGGTCGATTTTTCAATCCGTTTTGATACGCTGTGGCATAGCTGTGGTATATCTACCCGGCAGTGGAAAGGATATAGAGGCATTAATTGGCGACAAAAAGATGTTAAGATCTATGTAGAGGCAATAAAGGGTGATGGAGCGGCCTTAAAGGGCGACGAGGAAGCATCAAAGGGCGCAAATAGCGATTGGAAGGCGATAAAGGCCTTAAGTGGTGATGGGGAGGTGGTTAATGGCCATAGTAAGAAATTGAATGTCGACCGGAAAGCACTAAAGATCAATGGGGAAGGCGTTAAAAGGCGCCAGTGAGGTGCTCAAGGGCAATGGGGAGGCATTAAAGGGCGTCGAATATGTGTAAGAATGGACATTCGTTAAGGTGCAGCCGAAAGGCCTTAAATTTGCAGCAAAAAACAGAGGCGCATAAACAGCAACGGTATGTCGTCAAACGCGTTGTTAAGATGGTATGTTAATAGAAGATGGTTATGCAATAAAGGGCAATATAGAGGAAGTAAAGGGCGACAAAAAAGCGTAAAAGCTCGGCGGGGATGAATTAAAGGGCGATGAAGAGTTGTTAAAGAGCGACGAGAAAGTGCCACAGAGTCGTTACCTTGCGATTGTTTAATGGCGACACACTAAAACGCAATGGCGAGGTGTTAAAGGGCAAGCGTGAGGCATTACATGTTGACAACGAAGCGTTTAAGGGAAATTGAGATGCATTAAGGGGCCGCAGAATAGCTTTCATTTGTAACAAAGATACCTTGAGGAGCTTGGAATATACATAAAGGACAACGGATGCATTAATAAGTGACGGTTATAATGCATAATTCAGGTCGATGTAGAGGCATTAATTTCGAAAAATGCATTATAGGTCGATAGAAAGGCACCAAAGGGTGAAGGAGAGGTGCTAAAGAGTGATGAGGACGATTTAAAGGGGGACGCAGAGACGCCATATGGCGATGGGAAGTTGGTAAAGAGCTAAGGATAGACTTTTAAGGGCGACAAAGAAACCTTAAAGAGCTACGAAGATGCAATGAATGGCGACGAAAAGGTTTACAAGCACAACAAAAATGGTCTTGGTGCGCCATGGAGACGCATAAAGGGCCACGAGAAAACGTTAAAGTCCGACAGGTGCGTTAATAGGTGGCATTTACATATTAAAGGGCGATGTGGAGGCATTAAAGGGCGACAATAAGGCGTTAGAAATCAATCGGGAGGTATTGAAGGGTAATGAAGAGGCAATAAATGGTGATGGGGAGCGGTTAGTAGGCAAAGGAGAGGCATTAATAGGCGCCAGAAAAAAGCATTCACGGTCAATGGAGAGGCATTAAAAGGCCTCGGAGATGCGTTAAAAGGTGACGGGAAAACGAAGAGATGGTAGAAGGTGACGGAGAGGTGTTAAAGGGTGATGGAGAGGTAATGAAGGGCGATGCAGATGCATAAAGGGCGACAGCAAATCAATAAAAAGAGACGCTTTGAAAAGTGACAGTTTTGCATGGTGATATGGAGAAGCTAAAGGCGACCAGGAAGCGTCAAGGGGCATATTTTTGGTCACTTGACCTTTTAACCTTGGGGATGTCTGTAAATCACTAAAATAATGCCAGAAATTGATTCTCTGGTGAAAAATCACACAGAAAAAAGGTATTAAATTTGTTCGTATTGTTATCTGTTACAAATCATGTTTTTCGCTTACTTGACCTTGAAATTGAGGTTTTGACCTTGAAAATGACCTTTGATCATCAAAACAATACCAGAAATGGATTATTTAGTCAAGATCACATCAAACATATATATTACACTTCTTGCTTTTTGTGTTTGTTAAAAATCATATTTTTTATACCTTTGACGTTGGAATTGACTTTTTGACCTTGAAGATGACCTTGGAGATGACCTTCAATCACCAAAATAATACTATAAATGGATTTTCTAGTAAAAAATCACACAAAAAAGAGGTATTACACTTGTTCGTTGTGTTATCTGTTACAAATGATATTTTTCGCTTACTTGCCTTGAAATTGAGGTTTTGACTTTGAAGATGACCTTTAATCATCAAAATGATACGAGAAATGGATTATTAAATAAAAATCACATCAAACATATTTATTACACTTCTTGCTATTTGTGTTTGTTAAAAATCATATTTTGTTTATGCCTTTGACCTTGGAATTCACCTTTTGACCTTGAAAATAACCTCGAAGATGACCTTCAATCACCAAAATAATACTATAAATAGATTTTCCAGTCTAAATTCCATAAAATGAGGTATTACACATGTTCCTAGCATTTTTTCCTAGAAATCATAGTTTCCTTTATTTAACGTTAGATTTTACCTTTAACCTTGAGGATGACCTTGAATCATAAAAAATAATATAACAAATGGATTATCCAGTTAAAATTACATGAAAAAGAGGTATTACACTTGTTCCTAGCCTTATTGTCTGAAAAATCATATTTGACCTTGGAATTGACCTTTGACCTTGAATTTTGCCTTGTTCCGCATCGAATATTTCTTAAGATTTTTAGTACGTTAATCTGGATGTATTTGTGAAGCCAAAACACCGAAAATTAGTTCTGTTGCAATTTGTTCAAGGTCAAATGACTTTTTGAATGGACTAAACCATTTATGCCAAATATTATATTCAGCTGTGGTGTTAGCAGATGGATAGTGAGCTATAGAAAACATCAATACCACATTATACATGCCAGTTCTTTAGGGGGTTTTAAGAAGTTAAAAAAATCTAAAAATCCGAGAAAAACTCGGAAGTGGGGGGGGGGGGTCAAGCCCCAACTTGGTGTTT
Source organism: Flabesymbios commensalis (assembly GCA_964017125.1). Taxonomy (NCBI): domain Eukaryota; kingdom Metazoa; phylum Annelida; class Polychaeta; order Terebellida; family Flabelligeridae; genus Flabesymbios; species Flabesymbios commensalis. The sequence continues at coordinate 6,977,633 of OZ024915.1, forward strand.
TTTGTGTTTTTTGTTTTATTTTCATGTTTCTAAATGTTTCAAAAAAAAAAATTGGGTAAGGGGTGGGTGGGGTCTGACCAATTTGAGTTTTTCTCGGATTTTTTGATTTTTTTAGCTTGACAAGACCCCTGAACATGAATGCTCACAGTGGCTGTCATTTACATGCAAAATTTGCACATAAAAAATGTTCTAAATATGATATTTGTAAGCTGTTTAATATATCTGATTAGGTTGGTGCTGCATGATGTAAATACACATATGTTTATTAAGTTTTTAGCTGTGACTAAACTGGTATACAGCAAAGGGAGCGAGGGACTGATGTCATGGTATTCACGCTTCATACTTAACTTGCAAAAGCAAGTTCAGTCAAGCCATAGTGGCTAATATTTACTCCATTTATTATTGATAAAACAATACAAGTGTATTATGTTCAATATACGTCGAGAAGTTATTACACGGCGTTATGATCAAATAAGATATGAAAAATGTTACAATTATAAAATGATATAGTAGAGAGGTAGGCCCTAGTCATGCACGGATCGAGTTGAAACTAGTTGAAGGATATCTTCTAACTTCATGAATATATTTATAAGCTTTGGTACATATACTATTACAAATAATTATGGGTTAGTGCAGAGAGCACACAACGCGATTGCTTCATTTTGCCCAGATTTATTAATCCAATCTTGTCTGCTTGATGGGAATATCAGATTTCTATTTTCGTGACGTTTGTCTTGATGCCATGTTTATTGCCATGTGATTTTAGCAAATTAACCATCTGGTTTATACATGTACATATTTATTATATCAGTTTTCTCACGTATAAATCTGTAATGACTTTCCTTTGTGTCAATACGAATTTTATCTGTCTTTAACATCATGTAGTGTGTAGAAGTTAGACATAATTCACCAACATTTAAGCAATTATTAATTTTGTTTCACGTCATCAATGTTCATCATCGAAATCATTAAAGTCAATATTTATTTCATTCACCAAACTCTTACCAGATGCATCAACCACCAAACAGCTGATCAAAAGCTAAGCACCATGACACACGTATTTTTGTTATCTGGAATTTTTAAGTATGATGTCCTGTTGCATTGTATTTTCTAGTTTGTAACACGAGGAAAGACAATTAGTAAGAATTGAATTGGCTATAATATAAACATGATATCGCTTCCGTTGTCTGATTTCCATTGATCAGAAATATATGAAACTCACATAAGTATCATGTTTCTTCCTTCATATTGTGGAATCATCACAGTATCCTAATATGGGACTCTCCGATTCTGCAGATATTTAGAAGCAAGTAATTGTGCAAAATTGATAAACTTCAGCACCATATGCTGATTTCCTTACCCATATTTCGTGTTAAAGGAACTCACATACATATTGGGAGATAATTAAACAAAAATCGCATTTATTTAACTACACTCTAGACACCTCGTTTTCAACTGATTACAAAGACAATGTATCTAAGTATAGCCTTTAGAATATTTGGCTTGTGCTTCCTCTTCTGTCCTCGTAGAAGGTTGACATAAACTAGGATAGCTGTAGGTCAGTGTGGTGATGTTACATGTGGATGGTTTAATTATGATCGCTGTGGGTCAGTGTGGATGGTTTAATTGTGATATAACTTAGTCCTGGTCAGACCAAATTACGACACAATCTGCTCTTTGTTCCACTCACAATCATCACAATAACAGTAGGCCTTCTAAGTACCCTCTGTTACATCCAATAGATCCAGTTGACCTTTCACGATACGTCTGGTGACGTCACGATCATGGTAATGTGGATGCCATTATTTACATATAGTTTCAAACTTCTTGGGAACTTTAGATTCAATTGACACATATTAAATATGAACATTGTATGATAAAGCATAACATTTTTTATTGTATAAAAATAATTTTGTTATAAAAGAAGAATAGCTTGTGTATTTTTTTTAAATTAACATAAATATACTTCAATAAAATTTAAAAAAACATATATATACAGTAACAATGACAGTAGCTATTACACTCTTTTTTATTTTACACACGATCAACAATAAACTATTAGAAATTAAAAATATGAATAAAAACACAGCAAAGCAGAACATATTTCAAAATATCACATAAAAACACAACACAGTACAAAATAACACAATACAACACAACACAACACAATACAGAACAGCACAACACAAAATACCACAGCATAACACACAAAAATACAGCACAGTACAGCAAAACAAAGCACAATAAAGCACAGTACACCGCGCAACACAAGACAGAGAAGGACAGCACAGAGCGCAGCACAGTGCATCACAAAACAAGACAAAAACAAACATATAACAACACACGACGGCACAACACAGCGCAACGTAGAACAGCACAGTACACTTCAGTACACAACAAAATGCAACTCAACACAACGCAACACAATTCAACACAACACAACACACACAACAGAATACAATGCAACGCAATGCTACATATAGTCAAGTCCCAATCACGGATTTTTGCTTATTTTAGGTAAATTTGGCTACACAACACAACACAGCACAGAATATCACAGCACAACACAACACAGCACAGCACAGCACAACACGGAACAACACAACACTTCACAGCATAACACAGCACAACACAACAGCAATACACGCTACCTCTCGGTCATCGAGACTCCCCTCTTAGCATTTACAACTGTGCATGTTTATTGTCTGATATCAAATCTAAACACCTATAATCTGAATTTACATTTTACCCCTGGTCACTGGATCTGTTCATTCGTGTTCTATTTCAAACCCACTAAGAGCATACAGTCCTGCAGCCATTTCGGCGCATTGAACTTATCGTGCACATTGTCATCTTCACCCTTTACGCCACAGCTCTCTCTAAAAATATAACAAAAAACTGACTTATTATTGATTCATGATAACAGCGTTAATCACCCGTAGTTACAACCTAATTATGTCCACTTAAGTAATAACATCGATCAATCATTACTACACAATCATTGGAGAATCTGTATTTCGTTTAGCTGTATCAATGTTAGCCATTCTCTTAGAGTTTCTATCTAGCCTGCATGCTGAGAGAATGATTTAAATACACATGCATGCCATCACCAGAAAATCCTCATTTTTATACTACTACTACTGCCTTATGTATTGTAACCTTAGGCGCACAGGAAATTTATTTGTATTTAATTCGCCATCAAATACAATACAAATAGAACACTTGTTAATTCTGACAGGGTGAACATAATAAGGCTACGGGGACAACGTATAATTATATAAGTAGGATTTTATTATTTCCAAGGTAAATTGATCTCCCGCTATAGATCGCCTGAGATCAGTGCTTACCTGTAACTTGGATTATTAGGTGACTCAAAATAAAATAAAATACAATACGATGCCGGTAGGCCTAGATATTAGGGATACCAAGCCATGCAGACATAAGAGGCGTCGCCCACTACCAGTCAGACGGCACATATTGACGTTATACTGACAGATATCAGACAGACCACCAGGATTGATGGAGGAACTGTCAGCAGGCGGCATTGTCATCCCCCAGGTCATCAGATCGCCTCCTAGTCTGGCGGCATTGTCACCCCTCAAGTCATAAGGTCAACCATCCTGATGCTTGATCTCATTTGTAACAGACGAACTGTGAATTAATAATGATGATTGTTACTTTTGTAACAGTCATAAGTATTAATGTAGAACTATCACATAAGTGACTAAAAATGATAATTTAGATCACTCACTCACTCACTCACTCACTCACTCACTCACTCACTCACTCACTCACTCACTCACTCACTCACTCACTCACTCACTCACTCACTCACTCACTCACTCACTCACTCACTCACTCACTCACTCACTCACTCACTCACTCACTCACTCACTCACTCAATCACTCAATCAATCAATCAATCAATCAATCAATCAATCAATCAATCAATCAATCAATCAATCAATCAATCAACAAATCAATCGATCATAACCTGTGTTTAATCTCCACCGAGTCACACAACCACCCCAGGTACATCACCCATGCCATGTTATCACATATTAGCGTGCTGCACCATTTAAGTGTCATGGAAAAATATAATTAAACATGCAGAAAACCAAATGCATTTACCAATTTTCCACTGTTTTAAGTCAAATTCCCAATCACCATTCCCAACTTTAAATTAAAAATCACCATTGCAGCAACCAGAGGATTAATTAACCTTAAAACCCTCATGGTTGGTGACCTTCCTTGACCTCTAATTGCCCTCTGGAGGCTTACGCTAAAGGGCCAGTCATCCAGCCATACCTCTGTAATAGATATGGGTTGGCTTGAGGCCAGAACATATTACATGGTAATCTCTCCAAAAAAGGTTTGATATCAGATGCAGCTATCCTAGGTGCACCTCACAACAGGTAATGGTGGTGAGCTCCTGAGAAATACAATATATTTTAGAATTGGTTTAGACTTATCGAAATCATAATATAAGAAAATGAAATCAATCCAGTAAAGTTGATGGTCATGGACCAACATTGTACAAACACTAGTGCAACATTCCGCGTTTGCTGGATACGTGGGTTGAGGATGTTCATAGCTTGAAAGGCGATCACGCAATGTGTATTAACCTTTTCACTACCATACATGACGGAAATTTCCGTCGTCATTCGTCAATGAACTTAACCATAAAATGACACAAATTTTCGTCAAATATATACTACATTTATGTATTTTTCGTCATTTGAAGCTGGAAATTGCATTAGCAATTCCAGCTTCAAATGACGAAAAATAGAACTCCTACACCAGCATATCTGGATCCTGGCATGCACTCCGGCCTGGAAGTCGAAGGGTTAAAGCGGTTCAGCCTGCCCTCTGGACAGTCCCTTAATTAAGCCATGCAGACACACTGACCTAACATCAGCTGACTGGGCCAGCTTGTGTCTACCCCAACATGACATTTTTGTTATTATTTCATGCCTGTCAGTAAAAGACAAGAAAACCCGATACATAACAGCACATCACAAGACCACACAGCACAACACAGAGCAGCACAGCGCAGCACACCACAACATAACACAACACAACACAGCACAACACAACACAACACAACACAACACAACACAACACACCATGGCACAGCACAGCACAGCACAACACACCATGGCACAACACAACACGGCACATTACATTACATTGCATTACATTACATTACATTACATTACATTACATTACAGAACAGAGCAGAACAGAACAGAACAGAACAGAACAGAACAGAACAGAACAGAACAGAACGCAACGCAACGCAACGGAGCTGTGTGGGTTGAGTCGTGATTCCACAGCCGTCTTTCCAATATCAAACTATAATCCAGCCAGTCCGACCTTGGCCTCACATAATAATGTCACACAAGCCACATTATTCTTGTCAAAAATAATAAGTCTGACGTCTTTATATATAGCTGGCCGTGGCCTCATAATACAGCAGATATAAAGCTTATAGTTTTTGATGGTAATTGAGATAATGGCCGTTACACAACTGCTTTACTTAATCATGTAGGATTTCGTAATACGCTTCACGTTTTAACGTTTCACGTCATGTCGAAAGAAAGAACGTGATATGACTAAATGACGTTCTGTGGCTAGAAAATAATACATTTATTGGACCAAAAATTCTTGAACCGATTCAAATATGATGATGCATACTGGGGCTATGATGTGGTATGGATGTGGTAAGGGTACCTCAAGTCGAAGAATTTATAGCTATTGGCTTGTATAGGAATTGAAAAAGTTTGGTTCAGAAATGATACTTGAAACTTTCAGTGCTTTTACGAATTCAGATATATTTTCACAGCAAACCTTTTGACTTGAAACAACCAAAAGTGCAGATAATAATTATATAAAGCCCCAATTGCCAAGTATAGCTTATCTGGATTACAAGGGATGTGCCAGTATGTTAAGAAAATGACAAAACTTAATAAACAATTGACATAATTATTTAATTAGTCTAAGATTATATTATGTCGTTATTGTAATTGTGCGAGATTAAAATTAATTGCAAAGCCATATTAGAAATTGAGATCATGTTCTATTTCACTACACCATCGTAGGCGACGAGGTGTAATTCAATTCAATTTAAAAATTTCTATAACGTCTAGCTCTTCGGAGGCGTGATAATCCAAAACGTTATTCAAGAAGTGTCCATTACAGCAAGGTCGTCAACAGAGTGCCGGGTAATTATGGAGCTCGAAACGAAAAAAATCAAATAAATGTTTTTATTTATGTTCTGACAGTTGACATGGCTGTTACTGTTCTTATGGCAGCACGTAATCATTTACAGAGGGTGGAACCTGCAACAGAAATGCCTTCCAGCCGTACTTTGTTTTTATTCGGAGAATAGGACGTTTTTTGTGTATCAGAAGATCAAAGCTGTTTTTGATAGACAAGTAGCACCACGATATTTGATTGATTGATTTTGGTTGATTGGAAGTCAAGCACGCAGAAAACAAATGTCATATTTTAAACTGGATGCGGAATTTAACTGGAAGCTAATGCAAGGGTATGGAGCGACAAAAACGTGGGGCCCAAGTGCTATCCTAGTCAGACATAGTGGGGACACGTTCTAATTTTGAAAGCTATTTTCTCCGACTGCTGTGTAGTAAGGAATTACAATAGTCCAGTCAGACATAGTGGGGACACGTTGTAATTTTGAAAGCTATTTTCTTCGAATGCTGTGTAGTAAGGAATTACAATAGTTCAGTTAACTGGTAACAAATGCAACGGCAATATGCTTAGCAGGAGCCAGAGGTAAGCCCACTTAAATTTTTTCATGATTCGTCGAATATAATGAATATGATAGAAACAGTCATTACATACTTGAAATATATGGTTGCAAAAACTAAAATTCTTGTCACATAAGGCACCTATCTTTCAGGCCGAGTCTGTTGAATTTGATTGATTATCAAAGATTAAAAGAGGATCGAGTTTGAAAAATTAGTTTTATTTGGATTGAGTTTTTATATTTTGCTTGAGTTCTCAGTAGAAAGATATAATAAATTGGCATCATCTGCATAAACGTGGACTCAAACCGGGTCCGGGTCAATTTTGTATAAAAAATGATGAATTTGGTGATAAAGGGTTGTACCCTCCACCTGTAACTTGTCGTATGTATATACCAGGTAACTGTTTACTTTCAATACAATACAAGTCGACAGTTTTTGTTGTTTGAAGTTTGGTACATATCTTGATGCAGATAATATATTTACCTGGTCGGAGGAATGTAGGTGTCACTCTCGTTTTTATAGTCGTGGTTTACAACGTTAAAACATTATTATTATTATGTTTTGCTTTCTAACATAATTTTTTTGTGATGATGGTTTCTGAGCTTGTATAGGCTGAGCTTGTATAGTTAATCAGCCATATTTGTTTAAGGAACTCAAATGTTATAATATGTGCATGTTCTGTATATTGCAAATAAATAAAGTTTGTACAACTCATGACGCCGTGCTATGGAACTGGTATTGGTGGCGTGGCAAGGACCGGTTACAAGTTCATTTAAAACCCCTTGACCTTCCGATATAAGCACCGGTGTGATTAAAGTTGACAAAAAACTCTCAGAGGGCATCACCCTTATAGCACCATCACTCTGAAGTTCATTTATAAAATATAATGGGGAATCTGTTTTACATTAGACTCGGAAACCCATCCACTGTTCCACCCTAATCCCTCCATATGAGCACATTAGACTCGGAATCCAATCTCCTGGCCCACCCTTAGCCCTACATATGAGCAATCGCTGACCATGTCGCATGTATATAAATCAGCTATCAGTGAATCTGTTTTTGACGAGTCTGCCAATCCTGCCATTTAGAGATTGACCGTCTATAATAATGACCTGCTAGACAAACTACTTACTTTCAAATTAGCAGTTACTGCTGCTTGCCTCCTGAGTTTAGATTAAAGGCAAACAGCAGTAGTTATACATGTTTACTTTTGAGTGAGTGTTTCCTGTTGTTTGCCTTTATAGAGTGAGTCAAATGCAAAGAGCGGTAACTCTTTACTTTATAAGCAGTTTATGTTAGTTGTGTTTGCAGTTTTGCACCAACCACAAGCCGTGATAAGCGGTTGCATGTTAACCGAGCAGACGCTATTATTTGCGTCGCATGGCATTACGCTTATGGCACGTTTGTCTGATTGTAGCATTATTCCTCATCCCTCAATGACATTGACTTTTGCATGTATACAACTGTTTAGAAAGATCCAGCCAGCAATTGTATGAATGTGAATTCCATGTATGGATTGGACCTGAATCCAGTGGACACAAAGATTAGTCATTCGCTGAACACAACGACTAGCCTCTATATCCAATGACGTAGTCACTAAACACAATGTAACTTTCTATAAAAAAATATGGTTAGTTGATAGATATAGACAGGCACCCGTTTAGTCTTCATATCATGACGTGCTGTGTGTACCGTGATTTTTGCCCTGTAAATAGCGCCCATTATGTAGATACAATGTCACCTATACAAGGACTGGTCATTCACTGAACATAAGGACTGGTCATTCTCTCAAAACAAAGATTAGTCTCTATATTCAATGACTTTGTCAATAAATACAATGCACGTTTCTGTAAAAAAAATATTTACAGTGGATTAATCTAGATCAATACATGCTTAGTCTTCATTCTTCAGATACCGTACCATTATTTGTCCCGTGTGTCAGCCAGCAATGTCATAATGACGTATAAGGGGTCAAACCATGGCGTGATGTGTGTATCGCAATTTATGTAAAAAGGCTCTTTATGTAGATACAATGGCAATGTCAAGCCAAACAACAGTAACTGCTTACTGGAAAAGTAATCAGTTACTGCTTCTTGTACAAAGATATAGCGACGTGTTTGACACTCACCCTTAAGCGCTGAAATATTTATGTTTAAACATTGGAGACTCAAGGTGTTTTTCAATTCGAAATTATCATAAATGTCTTAGTTAGTTCTTTCCGCTTTACTTGAATCCCTATATTATAGGTTTACAGCCACCATACATATTTTAATTCGTCACATGTTGACGTCTAAAGTCGATCCCGCACTGTAAGGGTTGAGGAATCTCAAACACAATGACAACAACAGTTGATATGATAATTAAGCCATAATATTAGCGTTAAGCAGCCGTGAATATGACCCAATTGTGTCCACCTAATTAATATATTTATAGAACAATTATCTCTATTCAACTTCCACAATAAGTTCACCTGCCTTCTGTCCATCCATGTCAATGACAGACGGTCTTGTGGCGTGTCCGACGTGCGTGTTGACAGAATGCCCTGAAGACCCATTCATATCATTCACCAGGTAATTGTGCTGAATAAATTTAAATATTTGTAATGGCCGTGGACCCATACAATATGTATTCGGAACTGACTAAAGACATCTATGATGATTTCGAATTGAAAAAAACTCTTTATTCTCCATGATTTAAACAACAATACCTTAACGTTGCAAGGGTTAACCCTTTATTATATCCCATTCGCGTTTTTATATGAATTGCTCTGGGGCGGATCCAGAATTTGGTAAGGCTTTAAGAGGATTTCACGTGGTAATCTATGGAACCCCCCCCCCCGCCCCCTGTTGAAACAGAAATTCTCATTTAAAATTGAATGAAGATATCCAGTTTTGAAAAATACCAAAGTATTATATTTCAAACAAAAGCGCGGGCAACCTTATTTTAAAGGCTTATACCTTTTTATTATCAAAAAATATTATTCTAAAATATGCAATATCTTGCAAAAAAATTGCGAGAAATGAAATGAAATGAATCAGGCTTTAGGCCACCTTTGTGCACACATAGGCTAAACTGGGCCGGGAGAATCCTCCTGAGGATGGTGAGATGATTAAAATGACACTGTCCTCCGGACACAGGATTCGAAAATCAGCCCTGGCGGTCTGAGGCCGAGCACGCTACCTCTCGGTCACGGAGGCTCCCCACAATACTGACGTTCCCACGTGGATGGGGAAGAAACATTTGTTGTTTCTTTCAAACCGCCGAGACCTGGAACCGAACCTCGAACTCTGGCGTGAAAGGCAACGGTGCTAACCACTACCCTAGGGCCCCCGCCCATTGCCAGAAGGATTTCACTCGTCATTTTATAGTGCTTGTGTGGCGTGGTCATTCATAGAAATCTGAAATAGATTACATAACTATGAAATGCGGGCACCGGAATACCAAACTGATTAACCACAATACAATACAATACAATACAGTTTAGTACAGCACAGCACAGCACAGCACAGCACAGCACAGCACAGCACAGCACAGCACAGCACAGCACAGCACAGCACAGCACAGCACAGCACAGCACAGCACAGCACAGCACAGCACAGCACAGCACAGCACAGCACAGTACAGTACAGTACAGTACAGTACAGTACAGTACACAGCACAGTACAGCACAGCACAGCACAGCACAGCACAGCACAGCACATCACAGCACAGCACAGCGCAGCGCAGCACAGCACAACACAGCACAGCACAGCACAGCACAGCACAGCACAGCACAGCACAGCACAGCACAGCACAGCACAGCACAGCACAGCACAGCACAGCACAGCACAGCACAGCACAGCACAGTACAGTACAGTACAGTACAGTACAGTACAGTACAGTACAGTACAGTACAGTACAGTACAGTACAGTACAGTACAGTACAGTACAGTACAGTACAGTACAGTACAGTACAGTACAGTACAGTACAGATATAACAAAGTCAGGACAAAACAAGACAAGTCCCTGGGAGAAAGAAAATGACCGGATAAAACAGGACAAACCAAGAGAAGACAAAGCAGTACAAGACAAGGGTGAAGAACAAGACAATGAAATGTAAAACAAGCCAAAACAGAAGAGGAGGGCGAAAAAGGAAAATACAGACTTAAAAAACAATATGGATGATACTGGAATGAATGATAAATACTTGACACTCTCAGCCGGACAGACATAAGACATCACAACAGACAAGCCACCTACCAGCAATCATACATGACACCAGGGAGTGATTGAGGACCTGCCTGTAGGCTGAATTGTCATCCCTCAGGTCGACTCCTGGTCTGCCTGTAGGCTGAATTGTCATCCCTCAGGTCATGGGATGAATGATAAATACAGACAGACATAAGACATCACAACAGACACGCCACCTACCAGCAATCATACATGACACCAGGGAGTGATTGAGCACCTGCCTGTAGGCTGAATTGTCATCCCTCAGGTCGACTCCTGGTCTGCCTGTAGGCTGAATTGTCATCCCTCAGGTCATGGGATGAATGATAAATACAGACAGACATAAGACATCACAACAGACACGCCACCTACCAGCAATCATACAGGACACCAGGGAGTGATTGATGACCTGGCTGTAGGCTGAATTGGCTTCCACCTGTATTGTCGACTCCATGTCTGCCTGTAGTCTGCATCGTCATATCTCATGTCATGGGATCAACCCCCGGGGCCAACAGTCCTTGCAGACCGAGTGCTCCCATGTAGCAGGCATATACGGCCGCGAATAATGAAGACGAACTATGTCTCAATTTGTGAATTATTTGATCATTTTTTAATGTGACTTCTTAACAGAAAAATGTATTAATCCTCCATTTTTAACACTATATATAAATATTTATATCACGTGTAACAAAAAACGTTGTGTATGCTATGTATATTTGAAGGGAATATTGTTTAATCGTCTCCATCCACCCGGGACAACAGGACTGATATGACACAGGAAAAAACATAAATATTTCCAGTACTGGCTCAATGTTAGGCCAGCGTCGTAGACGGTGGACCAGCAGTGAATTAACATTGGATAAATGTATATTGTTTTTGGCAATACACCTTTAGCGATGTAATAGTATAATCTATCAATATAATATGCCCTGTGTTGAACTTCCACTGAGTCGCCCAACAAGCAAAGGTAAGCCATCAAGATCATGACATCTTATCACGTATGAGCGTGATGCAACGTTTAAGTGAATTAAAACCTTATCAGATTATTGGGTAATTCACTTTTGTTTGTCGGCAACCATCGTATAATCAATAGAATATGCCCTGTGCTTAACTTCCACTGAGTCACCCAACCCTCAGGGGTACATCATATGCAGCATGACATCTTATCACGTATTAGCGTGATGCACCGTTTAAGTGCTAGGGAAAGTTATAAGCCTTTGTGATGTTTTAAGTATGCGATATATCTATTCTTCCATTATTTCATGCTGGTAATATTGTATCAGCAAAGCAGGCGTCAAATTATTGAGCAAAGTTAGTGAATATCATAACACTGTGACGCAATATCTACGTTTCCGCTTTAAATAGGGACATTGCTTACTTATTTTTTACATCCACTGAATTCTGACAACAGAGGCGGTATTCCCAGCATTTAAATTAGGACAGTCAAAGGGTTGATCGTCTCTGAAACCCTGATCGCTGGTGACCTCTATTGACCTCTACATGACCTCAGAAGGCTTAGGTTAAAGGCCCAGTCATCCCAATATAGCGCTGTTATAGACATTAGGCCCAGGGCTGGCTAGGGGCTTGGGGCCAGTACAAATTAGATAGGTTGGTAATCGCCCAAAAAGGCCTGATATAAAATGCAGCTTTTCCTATGTGCACCACAAATACTATGGCGAACCCTCGAGGTTCCATTGCGTACATATCAGCAAACACAATAATTTTTATGTTTCTATGACACTTTTCTATATATCAGTAAACGAGTATATATTCGGAGCAGATAAATAGAAATAGATAACTTAAAGAATAAAGATTTGTCCTGGAATAAAAATGTGAATGACATATTTATTTGCTTGTCTCTCTAACTCATGACTGTGATTGCATTGCAAATGTGTACATTAAACGTTATTTTTTCAAATTAGATGTAAAAGCGATTGAGACCAAACAAATATCCCCTGATACAGATCATTAGCTTTAAGACTAAACCCCGTCTTCCTATGAGTACAAACAGTAGCAAAGGGTTTAAGCGGATAATTTTGTGACATTGACGAATACGCCCTTATAATGATGTGATCAGACATAAGTAAAGTGGCTGCCTCTAGCTGACTGATTGGTCAACAAATATAATCACTAGCCTTAAGATTAAATGTATTTTTATTAAATGCGTTTTTTTATAATACAATGGTGACGGGGAATAAACTTTGTTTTTAATTTGTTTGATAAACTTTGCAATAACTATCAGCATATCATTTATTTGTGATAATATTGATCAGTTTTCATTATGTTGAATTGAGAACCACGAATTAAGACGTGTCATTTAGGCATATCATAAATTGTGACTAACGAAATAAAAATAAATCTAACCCTTACAATGTGTGTTAGAAATTACAGATCAGGTGACAACAAATTCACACAAAAACCACTTAGTTGTTCTTTATGTCATTTACCATCATACATCTACATGTTCCTGTGACCAATCTTGGCATGGTTCTATTCCTTATCGTTTATGTCATTTACCATCATACATCTACATGTTCCTGTGGTTCTATTAACAACATAGTTGTCCTTTATGTCATTTACCATCATACATCTACATGTTCCTGTGGCCAATCTTAGCATGGTTCTATTCCTGTGTCCTTTATGACATTTACCATCATACATCTACATGTTCCTGTGGCCAATCTTAGCATGGTTCTATTCCTGTGTCCTTTATGACATTTACCATCATACATCTACATGTTCCTGTGGCCAATCTTAGCATGGTTCTATTCCTGTGTCCTTTATGACATTTACCATCATACATCTACATGTTCCTGTGGCCAATCTTGTCATGGTTCTATTCCTGTGTCCTTTATGACATTTACCATCATACATCTACATGTTCCTGTGGCCAATCTTAGCATGGTTCTATTCCTGTGTCCTTTATGACATTTACCATCATACATCTACATGTTCCTGTGGCCAATCTTAGCATGGTTCTATTCCTGTGTCCTTTATGACATTTACCATCATACATCTACATGTTCCTGTGGCCAATCTTAGCATGGTTCTATTCCTGTGTCCTTTATGACATTTACCATCATACATCTACATGTTCCTGTGGCCAATCTTAGCATGGTTCTATTCCTTTGTCCTTTATGTCATTTACCATCATACATCTACATGTTCCTGTGGCCAATCTTGTCATGGTTCTATTAACAACATAGCTGTCCTTTATGTCATTTACCATCATACATCTACATGTTCCTGTGGCCAATCTTTTCTTGGTTCTATTCCTTTTCGTTTGCTACAATTTTGTTTTCTGTTTTCTGGCAGCGCTTGTCAGAAGTCATTTGTTGAGGCGCCTGTCTTTTGTGTCGTTCATACCCATGTCAGTGAATGTTGAGGCTCTCTGGACCCCAAGCAAACTGTACCTTGAACCGATGCTGTTCAACCCTTGGAGCGCTGATGGTGGTATTTATGTGATTTGAATCGCACTTGAATGACCAGTTTCTAGTCTTTAACCCTTCAAGTGCTGAAATACGTTCGTATAAACCATGGAGACCAAAGAGGTTTTTTCAATTTGAAATCATCATAAATGCCTTAATTTGAATACCTATGTCATGGGTCTAACTCCGTTATAAATATTGAAATGATTTCAGTGCGGGGACCGTCCTTATACGTCAGATTCTGAAGTATAAGGACGGTCACCGCACTGAAAGGGTTAATTAATCTGTCAAGCCAGTTTCTAGAAGTGGAAACTGTTTTTAATCTGTTAAGCCATTTTCTAGAAGTTGAAAATGTATTTAATCTGTCGTGAAATTTTCTAGAAGTGGAAACTGTCTTTAATCTGTCAAGCCAGTTTCTAGAAGTGGAAAATGTCTTTAATATGTCAAGCCAGTTTGCAGAAGTTGAAAATGTTTTTAATCTGTCAAGCCAGTTTCTAGAAGTGGAAAATGTCTTTAATCTGTCAAGCCAGTTTCTAGAAGTGGAAAATGTATTTAATCTGTCAAGCCAGTTTTTAGAAGTGGAAAATGTATTTAATCTGTCAAGCCAGTTTCCAGAAGTGGAAAATGTCTTTAATCTGTCAGGCCAGTTTCTAGAAGTAGAAAATGTATTTAATCTGTCAAGCCAGTTTCTAGAAGTTGAAAATGTGATTAATCTGTTATTAGTCTCCTCACTTCATCACATAGAAAATAAAATACTTTGTTTTAATTTTGTTCGAACTAGCCCCGGTCTCTCTAAATGCTCTTTCCCTTTTCTTTTGCCATAATGTAGTTATCTGTTTTCTGGTCTTCATGATAAAGAGGTTGTCTACCTTCAGGCAGCGCTTGTCAGATGTCATTTTTTCAGGGTGCATGTCTTTTGTGAATCCCATGTTCGTGTCAGTGAACATGGACCCTTTCAGGGCACCCACCAAATGTTAGATATGCCCCAATGCTGGGATAGCTTGGCAGATGGTGAATTAGCATTAAACCAGCAGTGAATCAACGTCCCGTGTTTGGTAGTCCTGCAGGATGCGTCCTAATGGCAGGGGGCGGGGTGACATCGTGTAACGAACAACATCTAAACTTGTAGGCCCTATATCCAGTATGAGATCTGAAGAGAGGATGTCGAGGTGGAAGTGATCGAATGGAAATATCTAGAGAAATCAAGTTCTGGTTCTTGTCAGTCTCGAGACTAATCGTCGTGGAGTCATATCCCTGTAGACTGGCCGTTTCAGCCTAAGATGATTCTGTTTTTTTCCAAAACTCCCCAATACAGGACAATATGTTTAGTCGCGTCATGAATTGACTTTTCGGTGTAGACTGACCATGACGTTTAGGCTATATTTCGCCAAGTAACCCTTAAACTGTTAAAGTAAATATACATATATATTACCAAATTGAAACTGTTTCTTTCCACCGCAAGTAGTAGGATCTCACCCTCCACCATGTTTCGGCGTTGTGGAGGGTGGATTTCGTTAATTATGCCACCACGACCCACAACTTTAAGTGGGTGACAATTACTCATATTTGCTTAATTTGACAATATACATGTGACAAAATTGATGTTTAAACCCTGATTTCATCCCGCAAAACTGTGATTTAGTCCTTACAGCGCTGTGACCAACTTTAGTCGTCAGAATCTGACGTCTACATATGTCAGATTTTAAAGCCTGAAATCGATCCCCACACTGTAGGAGTATTTTTCTCTAATGGCCGTAACCGTAACATAGGTATTCAAATGAATCAGAAAGAGCTGACTGAGACATTTAGGATAATTTCGAATTGAATAAAACCCTCTGGTCTCCATGATTTTTACAAAATTAATTCATCGTTGTAAGGGTTTTCATTCTAAAGCCCTTAGTTGAAGGTGTTTTCAGGGAAGTAAGCTTTAATGCATCGTGAGGGCTAAAATGGTGAAAGCGCTTTAAGAGTTAATGCTATGTGACATTAAATGACAGCAGGTCCTCCCCCCCCCCCCCCCGTAACAATGACCAGATCAGTGATGAAACACGGCATTTTATGGGAATGACAAACAACCAAATATTAGCCCTTAGACAGCTGATCACGACAATAGTCGTTTTCAATCTGTTTTATTAGCTGATCAAATCACTGATATAGTGAATTAAATTAAAGTTAAAACATCATGATTTGTACATTTTCGGTTTCAAATTAAAAAATATGCGTAATTTTAAAGCACTAAAGTTGTGAATCACGGTAGCGAGACACAACCTCAAGTGCTGGAAAATTTAAAAAAAATAATTCAGCAGGAAAAGGGTTAGTGTGATCAGTCAATGCTTAAAAATGATATGTTCTTGAGAAATGAACAATGACCAAACTATTTAAATGGAGGCCTATTGTGTATTTACAACAAAACACAATTCATTGATTGTATTTAGCCACTGAAGCGTGCAAGGTTCATCAGTTTCATAATCAGTGTAATTATTTGTACTGGACTTAAGTTGGGCTGTGTCAAACTAAACATTGAATATATTTTAAACGTCATTTCATTTTATAAATAATAATGCAGACATCTCATGTCACAAACAAAATAATAATAATGTAACAACAAAACATTTAACAATTTGTTAAAAAAGGTCAGTCAAATTGGATAATGTTGTTTTTTTTTAATCACAGAACAAAAAAACTCCCCAAATGATCCAAGTGTTAAGCACAGGAGACAGCCCTTTATCCCTTAAAGGACTGACATTTTTTTGTATAGGCCATGGAGACCAAAGGTGTTTTCCAATTTGAAATATTCATAATTTTCTTAGTTAGCTGTTTCCACTTTATTTGAATACCTTGTTATGTGTCCATTATACATATTTTACTATTTCAATGTGGTGAGCGACTTTAGACATCTGAATCTGACGCCTATAGGGGTCAGATTCCGTGCATTACAGCATACAGTGTTGATGGTCACATCCGGGACATCACGTAACCTGGTTATACCAGTCAGGTGAAGAATCACGTGATTTCAGGTCTGTTCGTCCAGGGTGCAGTTAGCAGCCTCAAGTTGAATTCATGCTCTGCCTTGTTGGGTCATGTTGTATCATTTGTTATATTCTGGTATATTCAACAGGTGGTAACAGCTGTTCAATATTGTGTTAAAATATTATGGTGATTCAATTTTCCAAGAGGCACAACTCTCCCAACTCTCTAATGTAGGATACTAGCATAGACCCTTCTCAGCACGGGCAAATTTAAAGCCAGAGCAACGTCCATCATATCTAACTTTATTTCATCTGATAAATTATTTCATAGTCATATGGATTGTATTTCTTTAAAATATAACCCCTGTACAAATATGGCCACACATAAACAAAATGACAATTTATTAATTAATGATTTTCTACAGAAATGTGATGAATATATAGATGAACTATAATATAATTTAAAAAAGGTCTTGGATTCAAAACCATCTTGTCACGATATGGACATAAAGAGCAGAAAAAACGTACATCACCTACTTGGAATGTTCAGAAAACGTGTGATTTAAGGTTAAAATGTGTTTCTAATTGATTGCACTAGGGATACATTTGTGGGGAGGAGTTACTGCCCCATTCAAAGTGTACGTCGAGGGAACACTTAGCTGAATCAAGTTCAATTCACAGTCTGATCCGTCTGCACTGTGTGACGTGGGCTACTGTCCTGCTTAATGCTGAGGTTCCACTGCTAATGTATATGTATTGAATGTATAATGTTATCCGTTGGTAATAAAAAACAGTGCATTTTCAATTAGCGATTTTTCAAGTAGGCGATTTTCAATACTTATCCGTTCTTTACAACTGTATATAAATATATATATATTGTAATATGCAACATCAGAATATCTATTTTTTCTTTCGTGAACAGAGCCTTACCTGTTTACCAAGTTTATGACTTAACATTATCTTCTTATCCCGCACCAGAGGAGTATATTATTATATAATATCACTCTAGCAAGCGAAAGATGAGAGATAATCGTCACAATTATGTATTATTTTCTTAATCTTGTAAAAAGTTAATAACATTAATCATTATTTTGTTAATTTGTAATTCTTGTGTAAAATGGGTTATTTTTATTAATGAGTATTTTTGTAATTTATTACTGTTGCATGTAAAGGGTTGGTAATATTCATCAGCATGTTTTAAATTTATCACTCTTGCGTGTAAATGGTTGGTGAAATGTATCTGCATTTTGTTATCTTATTACTCTGATGTGCAAAGAGTTGATAATATTCATCAGTATTTTGTTAGTTTACCACTCTCCCCCTTAACAGGTGGCTACATGGCGTGCTTGTTCTCCATTCTTCTTCTGTGTAACTCATCACTTGTCAAGATTGGCGGGCAACCACCATGATTCAGAGATTGATGTGATTCCAGCGTGGTAGTAACATAATGCAAATGGCGAACAATCAACATGATTCAGAGATTGATGGGATCCCAGCGGGGTGATAACATATTACAAATGGCGGCTTTATCTGTAAATGCTTCCTATTGGTCACGTGACTTAACCCTTAGAGCGCTACATTATGCATTATGCAATTTAAATTTTCACCCACTTGAATTTGTGTCGCGAATCAAAACTTCAAGTGGGTGACAATTATTGACTGTAGGCCAAATGTATATCCTGCCGTGCAATTAAGAAATGAATGTGGTCTTAGGCCCTATTTGTGCACATAGAGGCTAAGCTGGGCCTGAGGATGGTGAGATGAATGAGGTGACACTCCTCTCCAGAGACAGTATTCGAAATTTGATCACTCTCAGTCTGAGGCCAAACACGCTACCTTTCGGTCATGGAGGCTACTCATAATACCGAATCTTTGCGAATGAGCCGGGAAGATGTTTTTGTTTCTTTGAAACCTAAATGCCAGAGTGGAGGACGAACCCCCGATCTCCGACTTCCCAGGCTCCCGTCAAATCCTGTGATGCAAAGGGAAAGAACAGTTACTACTCACTTATCAATTGCACAGTTACGGCGGTTGTTTTTTTCTAGGCTCCATCAGTATTAGCGATCTGCAAATATTTCTTAAGCAATCAATAAAATAAGGTAATCAAACTGGGTAATATATGTAATTTGTGTATTTGTATTACATTGCTCGCCCAATTGAAATGTTGACCATTTGTATTCTGTGAACTTCTAACCTTTCGACAAGCTGTTTATCTTTGCAGGAAGCATGATGAGTGTTCAAATTCATATTGAGACGCAAATGACAATGTATGTGTGAACTCTCTGTGAATGCAGCTTTAAATAAACGTTGTTAAGCAGTATTTTATTTCCATACTTATTAGCATGATTTTAGGAGCTGAAGCGTTATTATAGTTTAAAAGTTGGTTTTCTCACTTCATTTGCCATTTTATGAATTATTTATATTATATACTTTGTTTCAAAAATTAAATTATTTCTATTTCGGAATACGACAGACTTACTGCAAACAGAGAGCCGATCTTTAAATTTAAAATATCGTACATAAGCCGTTTATATTTTAAAATATATCTTGCTATTACAATGGTTTAACGGTGAAGATCATGAAGAATATACGTGGCTTGGCAGGCAGTGAAGTGGGTCGTAATGTCAGAATAAATGATTTGTTTCTCCTCAGGGGAGAATGAGGCATACCAGAACTAAGGGATCATCGGGTATGATTGTTTCACGTAACATTCCACTCCATCAAATACAAAAATACAAAAATCAATCATTTACACATGACGGATGATCATTGGCCACTTTATTTAGCATAATATGAAGTGATTATTATTTGACGTGCTTTCTGACTAACAGTTGGTGCGGCTATAATGGTTGATTGTTATGTATTTATTCATCAACAGTTAATATAATTTTGAATATGTTTTATGTTGGACTTCTGAGAAAGGACACATGTATTGACTGCAGCTTTAGAGCATCACACCAGCTGTTAGTTGGACCGAGCTATTGAGAACAAAACTACATTACTTTCCTTGAAAGTGTATTAGCTTTATTTTTTTTAGTCGGACCAAACTGTTGAGAATAAACTATATTTGTTTCCTTGAAAGTTATTTAGTTTATTTAAATATGTGTATTGAGTAAGTGTTAAAATGTTCTGAAATTTGGAAATACAAGTTCAGACATCCAAATCATAATATAATATAATAGATAAGATTACATTATATATGATCCCATTGATTTCATGCAAGTTTTTTTATTTTTAAATAGATGATACTTATGTTGTAATATAAATACACACACAGTGCCTGGCATCATCTCTGTCCATATGTATTAACGCCACATTTATACGCCTGTGTTTTAGGCAGAGCAGTGTACACCTGACCAATTGACAGTGACACAGTCATCTAGTACGGTTATGTTTTACTGTAGCCGGACCAAATAAAGCAGTGTACACCTGACTAATTGACGGTGACACAGTCTGTCATTTAGTACAGTTATGTTTTACTGTAGCCTGACAAAGTAAAACAGCCCACTGCTGAACAATATATCACTTAGTACTGTTATGACCAAGTAGAGCAGTCTACACTGGTAACGAATTGACAGTGGCACAGTCTACCACATTATGAGATCATCTAATCACATCTCGTCATTTTGTTGTTATTTTAACATAGGTGGCCAACAGCACATAGCCACATTGGTAATCAAACGGTGTTCCTCTTACATCTATATAAACTTTCACCATAGAAATTCAGTACATCAGTTTAATACTAGTATTATGCATCCCCTGCGTGAAAATTGTCCGTGATTTTTTTCAAGCTTTTTTGCGGGTTATTTTTATTAAATACATTGTTTTGATTGTGAATTATATAACATGTCAGCTAAAAGTAGGTAACTGCTTACATTTCAAGTGAAGCAGAAATATGTGGTCCAATAGTGTACATGATAAACTTGCTTGATGTTTTCACACATCATGTCCACTAGAGATAATTGGTCAAGGTCACTTGTCAGGCGTGACGTCATAATGGTCTCCGTGGAGCAGTCACATGATCAGTGTTCAAGGTCAGGTGTCAGGCGTGGACAGTAATGTCCCAGTTGACATGAGGCGTTGACCTGTGATGCTCTGCAACGTAAAAGGACGTAGCTGTTTACATCTGATGTAAGCATTACTGCCTTTTGGCTTATTTATTTATTTATTTGCCATACAAAGCACATGTGAATACATTAAATTCAACAAACAAACAGTGCAATATGGCAGGTTAACTGACAACAGGCAATATGCATAAGCTAGGCCAGAAACCATCATCATAAAAGTAAATTGTATATAAAATATGTTTTATCGTGCACACCACCATTACACGAACAGGACTGACACCTACATCCTCCTGACCAGGTACATGATGTATGTATCATAGTCATTATATTACCAAGATTGTCGTAATGCTTTAAAATTTCAAGTTTAAAAGAATAAGGTGACTCAGTGTGCCTTAATTGTCATGTGAAGGAATTCCGCAGTTTAACAATTATATTAAAAAACTTAATTCAAAACACTATTTGTCTTAGCAACTTGCACGCGTAAAACAAGGCCGCATTGCCTGATCGCAGATTTGAATTAGAAAATATTTCTACATTTTTAATTTTATGATGGCTCACTAGGGGGTCAATATTAACTAATGAGAATATAGAAACCTGATACCGTCAACTCCCTTCTCTTTGTGTTTGCAGTTCTGATGATTGCGTGCTGGTCTGAAAATGGCATGCATGACGTGTAAACTACAAATGAAACACACATTATTAACAACGCGATGTGTGGTAACCATGGTTACTATGATGAAATAACCATGTGCCTTAATTGTCGTGTGCGAGCATTCCGCGGAGGAACAGTTCTATTAAGAACACTTATTTCAAAACACTCTTTGTCTTAACAACTTACATTCATAAAACAAGGCCCGCATTGCCTGATCGCAGATTTGAATTAGAAAGTACTTCTACATTAATAATTGTATGCTGCTCTTTGTGTATGTGGTTCTGATGATTGAATGTTGGTCTGAAGATGCGTCATACGTAAACTACATACGAAACACACATCATTTGCAACACGATGTGTTGTAACCATGGTTACTATGATAAAATCAGCATTAATAACAACATTAACATAGCATCGCTGTCGCACTCAGTGCAATAATTTCTGGGAGAATGAGTTGATTTGTTATAATAAATCTAAGTGGCCAATCACACACTGATTAATGCAAATTTATAAGACCAAGATGACAAGAGAAATGGATTTATGTTGTGAAGGGGACTTACCTCATTTGCTTATATTATTGTATAAATTATTCTGATAGTTGTGAGGTGGTACTACTGTGCACAGTTTCCACTATGAATAATAGCTTTCTCTGCTCGGTAGGTGGCACCGTGACGACGGCTGGAGCCCATGTATAATATACATACCGGGATCAGTCTTTCGGTATTTGTGTGTGCTCGAGGCGGACGCTTTGAAAATTCTGTATAATTTTTTTGGAAACCCACCACCATCTCCTGCTCACCACCAGTAATAAAAAGTATATATTCATATAAATTTAGATTTATCGAGATAGTATATATCTTCATAAGAAGATTATAATCTATCGAGGCGTTTTTTCTCAACCCCTCCTTTTCATGTTTCAATGTTATGTCACAGTCAATAATGCATATTCTATTATTATTTGTGATTACTCTTAAAGTTGCGTAAATTTTAACAGTTTTATGATGATGTATCACGTATAATAGTTTAATTTGTGTCAATATAATGTAAGAACATTATATAACCTAATTGTCATTAATAAATGACCTTTACAATGTTATTTCACTTATTTTTTTTCATGAAAATCGGCGAGCTGCGGGCTTATCCGTGCTTGGTTGTTGTCTTATTTGTGTTTTGTAATAGAGTCGGCATGCTTTAATGATACCAAAAATATGTATTTTTTATATGTAGTGTTCAATTCAGCTATCATAAATGTATCTCTGTTTCTTTTTGACTGGTCATTGTTGCCATGGATAACGTTTGCCGTTGCATTCTGAACCAAAGTACGTGAGTACAAATACAAGTATTTGAACATATCGCGAGTACAAGCACAATAACTGGTTTTTCAAAAGTAATTGAGTACAAGTACCGAGTACTTTGGTTGGAAGTACTAACTACACAAATGCAATTTGTTAAGTAAATAATTGATATATAGATATTTGATTGATGAGAAAAATTGTACATAATTTTATTTCTTAAATATAACTTGTTAAACATTTACAATGTTTGAATTGCAAATCATGCAAATTTAAAAGAAAATACATCAAAACTGCTAATATTTTGGGCCAGTGCCGCCAGCGTTTGACTGCCGCTGTGATAAACTAATTATCCTCATCACACCATCTGTCATGTTGATCAGGGCTATTATTTAAAAGCACACAGATTACAATTGTTTTGTCGTAACAGGCACACTTTGCTTGTCGGTGAATGTGGTATTACCAAGCGTATTTCAAACATAAGCTGATATATTAGCTTATTTTAGTTTGAAAATAAGTAATTTAGACGATAAGCACCTCACTGCTTCATTGCACGATAAACATTCCACTGTTGAATTGATTTATTGTGGTCGGTCTGTCATCACATCTTGGGGACTGAAAGGGTTATTCTCATAACCCTCTAAGCGATGCTATATTGTTCACTTATATTTTTATCTTATTTGCAGCTGGCTAACTCCTAGCTAATTCCTAGCTTCAGATGATAAACTATGGGATAAAAAAAATAGGCATTCAAAAAATATTTTGTTTTACTTAATGGTGATCTGGGTTGTGTCCCGTAGTGAAGTTACCCATCTGATTCTAAGTTCAGTTCAGTATTACTGTTGTCATCGATATTTGAACAGTACTGGTCCCAAGACAGGCTGAGATGTGGCCATCTGATTCTAATTACTGTGGTCATCTATATTTGAACAGTACTGTAATATCACTTTGGTCCCAAGCCAGGCTGAGATGTGGCCATCTGATTCTAGTTACTGTGGTCATCTATATTTGAACAGTACTGTAATATCACTTTGGTTCCAAGCCAGGCTGAGATGTGGCCATTTGATTCTAATTACTGTGGTCATCAATATTTGAACAGTACTGTTATATCACTTTGGTTCCAAGCCAGGCTGAGATGTGGCCATCTGATTCTAATTACTGTGGTCATCTATATTTGAACAGTACTTTGATATCACTTTGGTTCCAAGCCAAGCTGAGATGTGGCCATTTGATTCTAATTAGTGTGGTCATCTATATTTGAACAGTACTGTAATATCACTTTGGTTCCAAGCCAGGCTGAGATGTGGCCATTTGATTCTAATTACTGTGGTCATCAATATTTGAACAGTACTGTTATATCACTTTGGTTCCAAGCCAGGCTGAGATGTGGCCATTTGATTCTAATTACTGTGGTCATCTATATTTGAACAGTACTGTAATATCACTTTGGTTCCAAGCCAGGCTGAGATGTGGCCATTTGATTCTAATTACTGTGGTCATCAATATTTGAACAGTACTGTTATATCACTTTGGTTCCAAGCCAGGCTGAGATGTGGCCATCTGATTCTAATTACTGTGGTCATCTATATTTGAACAGTACTGTGATATCACTTTGGTTCCAAGCCAAGCTGAGATGTGGCCATTTGATTCTTATTACTGAGACGTGCCTGTGAATTACACTTTATCTAGTCTGTTTCAGTCGTTCATTACTATTTGAGGGGATAAAACGAGACGGATAAGGTCAAGGTTGGTGTCAAGGTTGGTCTCCACCAACGAGAGTAAAGCTGACAATGGTGTCGTGTATGTCATTTATTGGTCAGACTGGACAAAAGAAGGCTCTGCATTTCTCTACTATTCCTTATTTTACTTCAGCAAATCTAGTTTGGATATTTTAGAGAGTCAATCAAAATAGATCAGCACTGGCCTAATGTTGTCCCAATGTTGGGTCAGACCTTGTGCTCGATGTGTAAGTATTAAACGAGATCTGACCAATCAGCACCATATATAATATTAAAATAAACTGACATTTCCAATATTATATTATCCACTCATATCTCTATCCATCAGTGTCGGTGGTTAATACCCTCTTTACTAAGGTAAATCAGATTACACCAGTAAATAACAGTGAACAACACTCTGTAATTAGTCTGATCAATCACAGACTGCATCACATCAATCTGCAGCCGACTGAAGAAAAGAAGGATTAGATAACAATTGAACCGCTCTACAAATTGTTCGACCCCTAAAACGCTGAAATAGTTTTGTATAAACTATGCAGACCAAAAGATATTTCAATTTGAAATCATCATAAATGTCTTAGTTAGCTCTTTCCGCTCTATTTGAATCTTTATGTTATGCGTCTACGGCTTTATAAATATTTTAATTCTTTTAGTGAGGGGATCGCAAATAGGCAAATATAAACGTTATTATTAAAAATTCCCAAAAGTCGGGTATTTTCCTGTTTCTTTACACATTCAGTTAACTAAGATACTTACTTTACTTACGTATATGTAAATCACATTTATTTTTGAATGTTTAAATATAATTACTTACTCATATGTGTAAACAAATGTGCAAACACCACAATATATTTACATGTTTTTTTGTAAATTAAATATTTGGCTTCGTTCCCCAGCTGTTCATAAAGTGGGAGATAAACCATTTAGTACCAAGGCTACGTGGTTATCCGTGCATTCTAATTTATTAGCACCTGAGGTTTTTGAGAGAATGAAACGTTACTGCTATTCCTAAAACGTTGGCTATAAGTATTTGAATATTGATGCCTACGAAAAAAATTCCTAAGTGGGCGTTTAACAAATAAGAACTCATATTAGTTACACTAAATGTAAAATTGTATTTTGCATTCGTATTCTCATCTCCCTTTCTCACGGCTTAATGTTTAAATTAAAAGTAGAAACATTTTAACCCTCTCACCCCTAAGTACGATTACTGTTAGTGGGAATAAAATGAGTGCTTAACCATTAACCCTTTAGCCGCCAAATGATTCAATCTGAATTTTCACCCACTTGAAGTTGTGTCTCGCTGACGCGATCCACAACTTCATGTGAGTGAACATTATTCAGATTTGACAAAATGGAGGTCAACTGTTTTCAAATATTGCTGATTGATGTCATAGTTTATCTTTAACATATGTTTAAGAGGTGGTACTTAATCTGCTAATAAAAAATGAAAACCCAAATATATGCGACACCGGCGGTTAAAGGCTTAAAGCGCTGAATATTTTCAATTTAAAGGGTTGTTTTTCAATTTGAAACCATCATGATTGTCTTAGTTAGCTCTTTCTGATTCATTTGAATACCTATGTCATGGATCTACGGTCATTACAAATATGTTTATTCTTACAGTGTGGGGACCGATATTAGACGTCAGAATCTGACGTCTGTAGACGTCAGATTCTGTCGACTAAAGTCGATCCCCGCTCTGTAAGGGTTAAACATCAAGATTTGCAAATGCTTCATCTTAAATTAAAGAAATACAACTAGTTTCTCACTCACTTCAAGTTGTAGTTTGCGGTAGCGAGGCGCAAATTCAAGCGGTGTAAAATTTAAGTTAAATAATTCAGCGGCAAAAGATCGAAACTGTTTTGTAGAATGGTATACATGATTTACGATGTCGAATTCTCAACACATGTGACCAATGCCAGCGTATCATTTTTTTCGTTATTTAAAGTCGCATATTATGCTGTACTGTACATGTACTGTGCATGTGTTATAACGTTTCACTTCACTTAAATAGTGATACAATAATATTTCATCTCAGTCATTCCACACAGCGCGGGGATCGACATTAGATTTATAATTTATAACATATTTATAATGGCCTCATACTCATAACATAGGTATTCACATGAAGCAGAGAAAGGTAAATAAGACATTTATGATTATTTAAAATTGATAAAACTTTTGGTGTATATACAGATAATTCAGCGTTTTTAGGGTTTGCAATATTACATTTCCTCACAAAGATAATCAACAGTAACTGTGAACTGGAAAAGCTGTAGGCTTTGACTATTCTAGTCATTTGTTTGATCAGTCTGCTAAATCTATTAAGCAGATTTTATTTTCAAATTACAAAATAAAACTAATCCCGTCAGATAAAGACTAAATAACTTCATCAATCGCCGCGTGTCATTTACTGATTAAAAAGGATTTAAACGTTTGTTACACTTAAATTTAATTAAGTCAGATTTAAAAAAACAATTAATTCTCATTGCATTGTCATGGTAATTCATATTGCGGTTGGAAGATAATTGATTTGATTTTTTTAGTGATTTGTTTTATTGCGTTGTGCGCAATTTAATTTCCAGCTCTTTGTGTGCTATATAAACACATTGGGGAGGAACCCTGGTGCTGTGGTTAAAGCTTGCTTGCTTGGAAAGTCGGAGATCGCGGATTCGAACGCCAGTCTGGCATTCAAGTTTCCAAGAAAGTTTCAAAGAAATAGAAGGCATAGGCATAATCGTCTTATGAAATAATTATATTATGACCACAAACTACCGCGTTACTGACTTCACTTCTTCTACATCTGTAACGTGTGTGTCTGCAGCAAAATTTAATCCGCGGTACCCTGTTATATCATAAACGATTTTCAAAAAAATAGAAAGTAATATATTGTAAAATATTGTAAGATTAGATAAACATGATATGTTAGACTTTCTTCTTTGTTAAACAAGTAGTGATAACTTACATTTGAATAGACGTACTGTCGCAATATTAACATCTCACCCCCTTACATACACTGGGTCGGGCATACCTGCAAACCCGATGGGTGAGACAAAACTCATGAATCGGCGTCTACTATATCCAAAATGATAACAATTTATATTGTTTGAGCACGGACAAATATCGGCCATCTTTGATTTTACCTGCAATGCAACGTCTAACGTTATTTCTGACTCCACCACTAGAAAGGGTATGGCACCAAACTGTACTATATAGTAGACAACAAAATTGTGAGCCTGCTGCTGTTCAGTCCGAAAATATATCAATTTATTGTTCGTCCTATGGCGGCCATTTTGTTTTTTACCCACAAGAAAATGTGTAAAAGGCTGCAAACGTCTTTTGGGTCGATTAGCACTTTACGGGTAAATCCTGTTAAGACACAGGATCTAGTTATAATTGAGGAATCGATCATTTATGCAGCTTAATTAATGGTGAAAATCAGAAGCTGGTGATCAAGCCAAATGAACGTCACAATAAGTGTCAGGGTGCAGTGATAGATGATGTGTAGTGATTGATAATGATCTATGGTAGGATTACGGTATAAATCTCAGTGACAGAGATTAATATAAGAAACGTGACGAAAGAACATTCCTCTACACACTGAGCAATGCAGACTGTTTGCTGGGATTCTCTGCTGTGTGACTGTGTGCTTGATATATTGCGAGAACAGTTTATGATGACATGATAATAATTATATTATGCTATGCCATATGCACATTTGTTTTATAACCTCTTCTAGCTCTACCAACGAGATTCACACCGACTGCCTACTCACAGTATTCACACCATACTATGACTCTGCAAGCATCACTCACTTTCTTTACTTCTCAAATGAAGCCTTGAATTGTATTACTTCATTGGTGAATAAAATATGCTTAAACTGATTCCGGGAGAACATTGTGCCTGTAAAAAGGCAGCGTTTTTGTCTTAATATTGTTTTTCTATAGTAAACGCATAATTAGAACCAATTCAACGTTCTATAAAACTATTAAGTATTGACACATAGTGATAATATTAGTAATAATTCATTAGAAATAATACTAAAAGTTAAACGTTATATAACATATAAATAATGAAATAGTTTGGACCATGATAAACTGGAGTGTTGTCAACTAAGTTATTCAAAAGACATTGCACTTTTTTCTTTTCCATTTTAAAATGATTTTGATCTAGATTTATCAACATTTGATTTTACATCAGCTGGTCAATTCCCATTTATTTTAAATTTTTTTTTACTAATCATCACCATCTTGGAAAAAAGATGTCGAGTTCATTTTATCTCGAATCTTAGGGTTAAGAACAAGGGGCATCCTATTGTTTATAATAGCATTTTAGCCTTGATGGCATGCCATATTTTCCTAACAGTGTTATGCTGTAAGACAAGCCTTGCTGTTCAGAGAGAAGCCTAACAAACTGGGAAGACAATGGGACCCGACAGGCGGAAGTCAACGGTGGCAACTAAATGGCGAATCTGTAATCATCTAGACATACGAGAACAAAACAGTAGCTGGTAAAGCGTGTGAGATTAAATCATCCTCTTCTGAAATATCCAGACGATAAGGTCTCACCACACAAATTCATTCGCGCATATCATTATAAAGTTCAAGAATAAGAAAGTTAGTCTCTTTTTAAAAATTGTGGCTCTTTGCACCAGCTCCTGAGGTGCTTATTACGGATATATCATTTTGATACCAATTTAAATTGATTCTGTGATGTTTTGTTGTAGTAAAAGCATCGAAATTATAAAAGATAGATCTAACAGGAAGTCCTTGCGCTGGCTGTAACAAGGCTTTTCAAAAAAACGAGGTAATTGGTGAATAAAATATGTTTAAAATTAAGATAAATTGTGTCAATTTTTTTCTAGGTCGCCCGGGGGAGAGTGGGGCAAGAGCTTATTCTAGGCTAAAATAGCAGAAAAGCAAGCAGATTCACATACCTTTTTTATTTTGTATTTTGAAAGAGAACAACAGGATGGTTAAAATGATATATAGGGTTATTTACATTTCCCCACTTTATGAGTGCTGGGAGGCCTGAGCGTATAGGTCATAATACATGTAAGTCTATGGGACGGGTATTATGTGTGGTGAGACGTTAAGGCCATAGTTCCAGAAAACACATTTTCGCGCCTGTGGGATGTTTTATTGCTACTAGATCATTCATTTTGCTCATTTATTATCACCAGGCAGCCTGGTCCGGTTTCAAGCTCGACCGGTGCGCCCGGCGAGCCTGACTTTCCAGGTGCCTGTTTTTTCATCTTCGGTTAGGCCTATTCCAGTGACCGTAGCTTCATAAAACCACCCATTTTCTGAATTTATACACTGAACTGCTTGTCTGATACTAAAGATAATGTCTAAATGCTAAAGGCTAAATGCTAAATGGCTAAGCAGAAATAAATGAGGACTGCAACAGGTCTACATGTATACACGTACGGACACTCAATTATTGCACGTTTAGATCAACTCAGAGCTGTTCAGATGATGCTGAATGTGGTCAAGCTGAGCGCGCCCTGTCTTGCCCAGAGCGAGCCTGTCCAGCCCGGCGAGATGACACATGGTTCACAGCATCCATGTTAGCCGCCACACAGTATACTGGGTGCAAGCCCAAGTAGGATTTGGGCGGGTATATTTTCCTGGCCCGAACCGTGTGGGGGCTCGAGCCTGTCTCGCCGGGCTTGCGCCCGGGCTAATGACGGGCTGGCCAGCGTTAACGCAGGCCAGCCACTGATGAAAAATCTGTCCCATTTTGTGGAATCAGTACTGTACCAAGCATTCGCCCATATAGCACTGAAACAGTTGTAAGTTCAACTTGGTTCTTCCACTTCCCCGCATTGATTTTCTTGTCCTTTGGTATCTATACCTCTTTTATTTCTGTGCATAATGTCCGTACATCACTATTCTGAAGAAATAAAATCATTCATTGCCTAATTTCAAGACGAGTCTCTGAAAAAATAGACAATTCCATACAGATGCCTCATGAAAATGGACAATTATGTTGTACTATAGAAAAACGGGTCATTTCTCAAGATCTAGTAAAAAACAGGGGAATTTCATTTTGCATTTGTGTGTTATCTGCTCATCGGAATCGGACAAGGTTTTCTTTTACGATTTCAGAATAGAATGTATTTTCTAGATCACTCGAAAAAAAATATTCCATAAACATGTTTATTTCCCTTAAGGTCTCACCACACAAATGCATTCGCGCATATCATTATAAAGTTTAAGAATAAGAAAGTTCTCTTTTTAAAAATTGTGGCTCTTTGCAGCAGCTCCTGAGGTGATTATTACGGATATATCATTTTGATACCAATTTAAATTGATTCTGTGATGTTTTGTTGTAGTAAAAGCATCGAAATTATAAAAGATAGATCTAACAGGAAGTCCTTGCGCTGGCTGTAACAAGGCTCTTCTAAAAAACGAGGTCAATTTTTTTCTAGGTCGCCCGGGGGAGAGTAGGCCAAGAGCTTATTCTAGGCTAAAATAGCAGAAAAGCAAGCAGATTCACATACCTTTTTTATTTTGTATTTTGAAAAAGAACAGCAGGATGGTTAAAATGATATATAGGGTTATTTACATTTCCCCACTTTAGGAGTGCTGGGAGGCCTGAGCGTATGGTTCATAATACATGTAAGTCTATGGGACGGGTATTATGTGTGGTGAGACGATAACTGGATAAAACGGGCGGCCATTGTTGTCACGTGGTGTTTGTGATTGTGACGTCACACTCGCTTTATCACAAGCCTCGTTTCAGCTTCATTAATCAAGATGGTTGACCAGCCGAAAACTTATCCAAACCATTAGAACCCACAAGTGATGTATCACTAAATATTAGCAGCGACATATTCAATCGCTGTCTTACTGGACAACAAATTGATGCGACAGTCTTCTTTTTAAATCGTTCAGCCTTTGCTATGTGAGATAAGTATATCGACTCTTCAAGTTCAAGTTTTCCCAATCGTTATAAGAATATGTAGTGCGACATGTTGCAATGATTTTAGTTACAACACATTAAAAAGCAACGCGAGGGTAATGACGCCGAAGATTGTCTGTGGTTTCATACTCCCCACTACCCTGATGACATCGCAAGGCTCTGACACTGTGACCTCCATTTTTAAATGTAATATTTCTAATACGATTAAAAGCTTACGCCTGATGAAAATGGCCTAGTTTTCACAAACACTTCAAATATTCGTCCCTATTTCATGGCATTCGAGTTTTTTGGTAGGCAGCGCGAGTGTCGTTTTCACACAACTGGCTGTGGAAACAAAATGGCGGTCAGTGTGACTGGGCCTGTGGCGAAATAAATGAGCTGGGCGGCTCAGTTATACCGGGTAAATGTAGCGGTGGTTTGAAGTACAGCAGTGCTGTTGAACCTAAGCTGACATCCCCAGTTACCGTGGTGTATGATATGCAGTTGTTGAACATAAGCTTTAGATTTCTATTCATTAGCCCTTTTCCAGCCACTTTTTTTTATTTTTATGTAAATTTCCACCCATGTTGAAATTGTGTTTCGCTATCGCGTCGCAACTTAAAGTGGGTGAAAACTACTCATATTTGTTAAAGTTGACATTTGTAAATCTTGGTGTTTAAACACCAATAACAATTTAATAAAACGGATTAAAAAGCTGTGTTCAGTGATAAAATGGTTAATCATATGTATGACAGGCTTCTTGTGTGTGTCAGCACAAAGCTGAAATCACATTTGATATAAAATGAAGATTTAATTCACAATCGGTGAGAATTGCCATTGTAATTTAAATTGTAATGTATTACTTGCCACTCTATCCATCAGTGTCGGTGGTTAATACCCTCTTTATCAAGGTAAATCAGATCACACCAGTAAATAACAGTGAACAACACTCTGTAATTAGTATGATCAATCACAATATACATGACACAAACCACGAGATACTGGTCCAATGCTGGCCTAATGTTGGGCCAGTGTCGTAATCTACATTATGTCAACAGCATGCGACTAAATGCAAGACAGATCAGATAAAAATAGAACCATTCTACAAATTGTACCATGTTTTTGGAGGTGTAGTTTATTCTCGCATATTAGATAGAGGAGTTCTTAGATGTTCATTCATACGAAAAGCACACATCCACATGTTAAAAACAGTTATTTGTATGTAAATATTGGCAATCATTTAGCCCCTTTCTTGTAAATACAAAGATCAGTTCACTCGTATGCTGCATATATCACTCATTTTACGTTTAATTTGTTTTGCACTATTTTGGTGGAACATTTTGAAAGACTAATTATAATAATTTGCAATTTTTTTTAAATTAAAGAATTACAGATTTGTTTCTATGAATCCTGGATTGATCTAATGCTGGTTTATTATGATATTCAAAGTCAAAAGACAGTAACTATTTATCTTCAAGTAAACAGTTACTCAGTAGTCCAAGGTCACCACAAACACCTGGTTTAACGTCAGAGTACACCAGCATACACATCTGCGTATTTTTATGATGTTGGTCACTTATAAAGACCTGGAGTTAGATCACAATATCAAAACATTATTCCGATGAGATATAAATCCGTCATTAGCAACTAATATTTAAATCAGTAATCAATCAAGGATGAGTGAATTCATTGCGCAATCGATCTGTCGCCCAAGGAGTATTTGAATCACCGCTATAGCAGATTCTGTGTCGCGCAGGCTTACAGTGTAGGCCTATGTCATTACCGACTAGTTACTCAGTTATTTTATTTTGTAAGACAATTCTACTGTGTCTTTATTATCTATTGTGATCATAGAACCCTGGTGTTGTCAACAGGTGAAGGCCCTGCTCTTTTATGTAGACACCTCAGGTGATTGAGTAGGTCTATTGGTCTGAAGACGGCATGCATCATTTGTCAACTACACACGCCACACATCATTAGCGTCCTGAGTGATGAGTTGTAACCATGGTTACTGTAATAAAGTAACCATAGACACAACATTAACATAACATCGCTGTGCCGGTCAGCGCCACAAGTTGTCTCCAGCGTTGCTACATTTATGTTCAATCAAACACAGTCCTGTTTTTGCTTATGGTTGACCTGTCATTCATACCGTGGGAACATCAAGGTTGACTTTGTTGACATTGCGGGTGACCGTGAATTACATAATGCTTCACAGTAAACACCTTGACACAATGTTGGGCCAGAGTCGCAAACTATGTGTCAACATTAAGCCAAACATTGTGTCAACATTGTATCTCGTGTTTGTCGCCTGTTGCGCTCTTAATCAGTATTCGAGGTGACGAAAAATGGGAGGAATGTCAAGGTGGCTGTCATGGCTGCCACCAATCAGAGCTGACAATTGCACCGTTTCTGTCTTCTAATTGGTCAGACTGGACCAAGGAAGGTAGTACATTTATCCTGATTATTTTCCCAGTTTATTTTTCCTCGGTATTTTGAGCAAATAACCGTCCTCTGAGTTGAAAATGATAACCATTATCCTGCTGATCACGACTATTGTTGTTTTTAACTTTATTTTATTTGCCGATCAGATCAATGATATTGCAAACGAAATATGTGTTTAAACATCAAGATATGCATATGTTTGATCTCAAAATAAACAAATAAAGTAATTTTCACCCATTTGAAGTTTGGGTCGAGGTAGCGAGACACAACTTCAAGTGGGTGAAAATTTAAATAAATTAACTCAGCGGTGTAAGGGTTGACTCCTTTACGAGATTTGAAACGTCTGATTTGTCGATCTCGACCAACCAAATGCTTTATATCTCGTTTAAACTAACGAATGACATATTTGATTCGTAGCGGAGGGTGCAAGTGGCTTGTGCATATTGTATTGGGGGCAAATTGCATATGAACACTTTTTATTAACGCAAGCAAGATGATCATTTCTTGGAACGTGTTTCAATTCAGCCAATATCATAAATCTGCATTTGTAAAAAAACTATTATTCTTTAAGGAATGCAACGGGAGTGTGATTATCGCCTGGAGTGATTATTAGCCCAATGAGCACTTTATATTAAAGCCACGGACGTGCTTTTGTGGATACCTGTTTTAATTCACCTAATGTGGAACTGTCATTCTAATAATACAATATGTGTTCCTGTCTAACCTATTGGCATTCGTCCAAACTGACAATAATATAGCGGCTAAACAAAATATATGTTTGACTTTGTCAAAATCTCCCACCACGCAATGTCATCTTCAGGGTCACATGTACAAAAGTAGTAAACACGCTATCTCGCGGGATCACTCTGAATTAGAAGAAACCGGACAGGATGTAATCTTCTGGGTAAATGGTTGTTATGACGATTACTACCGTGGCCTAGAAAACGACCAGCATAGTGACCGAGCTGTTAAGACCCATTGTGACATAAATACAAAGGTGACACCCTTTTAGTCAGAAGGCCGGTTAGTCAGAAGGCCCTTTAGTCAGAAGGCCCGTTAGTCAGAAGGCCTTCTAGACAGAAGACCCTTTAGTCAGAAGGCCCGTTAGTCAGAATGCCTATAAGTCAGAAGGCCCGTTCGTCAGAAGGCCCGCGGGTCAGAAGGCCCGTTAGTCAGAAAATTAGTAAGGCTTTTTGGTGATAAAATGCTAAATGTTATGTATGGCTGAGTGGTTTGTTATTCTTCTTATATTGTCAGTCAACAACTAGCATTAGCATATTCAAATACTTTAAAATATAAATGAATACCTGTCATGGATGTCAGACAAAAACATATAGCTATTATTAAGCATACCTTCTAACCAATACAAAAGATGTAATTATTCTGAGCAGTTAGAAATAAGTTTATGACAATGTTAATAATTGTTATCTTTATTTTTTATCTTTTCATAATCATAATAATGTGTCAGAATTGGCTTATTCAAATATTTTAAAATATAAATAAATACCAGTCATGGATGTCAGACAGAAACATATAAATATTATGAATCATACCTCCTAGCTAATACAAAATATGTAATTATTCAAAGCAGTTGGAAAGTGAAAATATTTTATAAGTGATAAAAAAATTATAAACAAATGATAAAAATTGTGTTGAATTACTGCACACTTGAGTTTGCTGTGAATGACGTGAGTGAATGTCGATTTATTGACACTTTACCAACTGAAATTGTTTATGAGTGATTTTATTAAAGAACTGTTTCAGATCAGAATCGACTTGTTTCTTAAAAACATAAAAAGCTACTTAATTGGTTGTAAATAATGTACACCATAGTCCGATAGTGTAGTTAATGTCAAAATATGTACGTTAATATTTATGTTATTTATCCATGTGTTTACACTATCAACAGAGGCAACACAGGTGACGTCAGGAATATTCATGTCTAGCGCTGGTCAACCCTAGAACAGAAAACTAATCAAGATAGAGTGTTAAGGGGTAGCTGGGGCAGTGTGGAAGAGCATCGTGTGCCCAAGAAACCAAGAATGAATAGTATAATAGCCGGCACTGCTAAGTGAGTACACGTGGAATATTATGGCTGTCTTGTCACAAAAATAATACATTTAAGCATACTCTCAGTCACCAAAACCAGCTGTAATTCATACGTGTTATTATAAGTATTTACCAGGTGATAAGTGAACATTTAATATTATTATATTATTATTATTATAATATTATTATATATTATTATAATATAAAATCCTTGAGCGGTTTGTAAATTTTGTGTATACATATTGGTAGTAGCCAAGATAGTAAGGTGTTGTTTATGCAATGTTAAAGTGGATTGTGCATATTTACCATATTTAAATAAAAAAAAAGACTCAACTTGTGCTATAATCATAATTTCAATATACTAGACAAGCATATTGAAAGTTTCGAATTTAACCACTTCTGCATGAAGTAAATACTATTGTGCTCTAAGTAGAGAGTAATATGACTGGCTAATGATGACAGATGGTATCACATCATCCAGTGACGTATATCACCCCCCCCCCCTCTGCTACGACGCTGTCATTCCTGATAAACAATCACATACAACTGATACATTTAAGATCTGTTTGGAACCTGTTTAGTGCCTAAGAGAGAATAACTGGAGGAATCAGCACACAACAATAGGCATATATCATTATTGTCCGCTCCACCCCTTCTTGCAGAACCTTTTTGTAATCAATTATATTTATTTTGGCTACGGCTAGCACTGAATAATATATTATCATTTTACACGCTTTGTTCACAATAACCTCTTATATCGCCCAGTGACAACCTGTAGACAACGTAAGTAACTCTGAAGAATGAATTCTTCAGAGGTCATAAATCACCATACAGTAGGCCTATGACAAACATGATTTTTCTCATAAGATGGCGCATCCAAGGCTAGTTGTGGAGGTCCCTGTTTGACCATCCGAGGGCCTGTCACGCTAGAATTCTGAGTTTGTTTCCCAGTCTCATCGGTTTGAAAGAAATAGAAATGTTTCTTCCCCATCTACTCGTAAATCTCAGTACTATGGGGAGACTTCGTGACCGAAATATAACAGACAGACAGATATTTTATTGACAGAAAAGAAAAGTCATTACAGACTTATTTGTCATAGAAATGAAAGAGATATATGTACATGTATATACAAGATTGTTAATTTGTTAAAATCATATGATAATATACATCGTATGACATACATAACTAAAATCATGTTAAGTGGCATTGCCAGAATAAAAACTGGGTATTTCGATAATATAAATGACTACTAGTAAAAATGAATTAAAAGGCATTGCCGAAATTACATGGAGGTCTATCATTTTGATACTCGGCCTCAGAAATCTAGGGTTTTGAATTTCGAATCCTGTGTCTAGAGGGCAGTGTCATCTCACTCATCCCACCATTCTCAGGAGGTTCTCCTGGCCCAATTTAGCCTGTATGTGCACAAATGTGGCCTAAAGGCTAGTTGCAGTGATTAAATTATATTTACATGGATTTATCCAAAACATTTTACAACGTGAAATATACTGCATCAAACAAATGTAAATTGCAATGTGCATTACTTTCATCAACGGTATTACACTGCAGTATAAGTGGTGTTATTTATGATAATCTTATGTAAAATTATTTATAATATAACACTATTGTAATGATATATATTATTAGGAAAGACGTTAAGGTATTTCATGTTCACACTTTAGCGATTTTATTGACTTATTTTAGCTATACTTTGTTGGCTTCAGTCATGCATCGGTTCTGCTTGATGTGCGTTTTATAATAACTACAGTTCCACGATGGTCAATATGGCTGAGTGGTGTGTTATTGACCATGTTCAAGGTGAGAGTGGCTGACGGTGACCTTCACAATTATGTTGACCTTCACATACCCCGTCTCTCTGTAGTGTCACAGGAAATCCAAACCTCGACTTTTCCCCTATGTACAGTCAATCTGTCAGTAATGTCACCAAGTGAAGCCTCGTTTGATTGCGGCACTTTTTGAGAGAGAAGTGTTGAAAAGGTCTCGGCGTATTTATCCCAGTAGGTCCACACATTTGAAATGTGAATTCATCGCTGAAGCAAAAACAATGAGATCCAAATGAAATTGAATTTACGTGTACTAATCAATAAAATTAATTAATTAAGACAAGAAATAAATTAGTTAAAGTTTAAATCCCAAGGTCACCACGTAGACAGAAAACAAAACTAATTAAAATACTTAACGCTGTCTGAACAAGAGATGCTGGGTCAGCTTTTATAATGCTTCGTTACTAAAACTACATTCCCTAAAAGCCATTAACACCTGTAATGTTATATCGAAATGAAGGAGATGAACAATGTAGCAGGTGAAAATCAATGTGACTATTGTTTAACCACAGATTGCTAGAATACAGTTCCAATGTATTTCCGTCTTGCAAAATAATGGTTTGTTTAACTTCAATTTAAAACAGCTTGAAACATGCAAAGCCATATGTTGAAATAGCAACAGCTAGTTCAGGACTGCATACTAATATCACTTTGCCACTTTTTGCAAAACATTTAACAGAGTTAGAACCAAACCACAGAAAAAGGGTAAAAACATTTGATGTGGTGTTCGCTATTTTGATACTGAATTTGAAATATTGAAAGCTATGAAATACTTATAGAGCAGTAGCATTTATTGATTTATTTTCGCTGTACATTTCTGGCGATTTGAATTTGATGAAATCATCTATTATAGACAATGTAGGAATTTACAATGTAACAACTTTAAACCTGAATGGTTGATCTTAATACTTGAGGCCACAAAATGCTATTCCTGGCTTTTGCAAATTATAGTAATTACATGAGTCGGCTCGTCACAGCTATGTAGCGCCACAGTACATCTCCAATCACTAAACCTGTTTTGTTGAGCAAATATTCTTAATTATCTTATAAAAAAAACAATGAAATTGAGTTTCTTTCCCATCTTCATCTCGTCTCTAGCTTTACAGCTGTGCCATACATTATGTCATAAGAATACGAGATTTGCATCCAGAATCACTTTCGTTTTTATTTTTTTATAATAATTACTAGAAAACTGTTTGCAATCGATCATAGAACACATTGTATACAGCGTTAAATATTCTCATTCTCCCTTTCAATCCTGAGTTCACTATTGTCATCTTCAGTCACTACAACTTGTAGGAAGGTAATAATGTTTTTTCCATGGATGCAAAATTAGAAAATTACGCCTTTTTTCATAGATGAAAAATGATGCTTTGATGTATCGTGAGGTTTTGAAAGGTTGAGTTTGATCAGATATGATTGTAATTGAACATTTTTAACAGGAGGTACATTTTTTCGCTATAGAAGAACACAGACAAGTACAATACACATGTCTGCCAGTACTTTTTGCGCATAACGAAGTTTTTTACCAACCCAATAATCATCTTTATTGATATCATGATTTCACGTTTTATTAGAATCTGACTGTGTTTTATTAATATAACCTTCTGACATACGTCCATATGTCGTGATAAGGTCGACCCCTGACATATCACGACATTTAGTCCCATGTGGAATCATGTTATACATGGAGTTTGTCGTAACAATAGTAACGATGATGTGGTGGGAACTCTTGTCTATCTTTCTTTCCTATATATTCAGGTAAGCAATTACTTACAATATTTAAGGTGGTCAGATTCAGTTCTTATACTTAATATATGTCGTAATGTCATTACATTATCAATTGAAATTTGAAATGTTACAAGACAATAAGCAATTATGAGAGCTTTATCCTGCTAATTTAATTTATTAAAATTTTCACCCACTTGAAGTTGTGTCTCGCTACCGCGACCCACAACTTCAAGTAGGTGAAAAAGCCTCGTATTTGTTTAATTTGAGCACAAATTAGGCAAATCTTGATGTTAAGACACACGTTTCATTGCCAATAACAATCATTTTGGTCGACTTATCGTAGTCTAGGGAGAGGGTTACCATTGACGTTGCCAAATATTCAACAAGTCAATGGACGCGACCAATGCCTCAGACCTCGATCTCGATCGTAGTGTCTTGCCTGGTCAGCAAGCTGTGGTTCGCTGTAGAAACTCAGTTAAAGCAGAAGATTTTCTTGATTCATTCTTTATTCATTCCATATTCGTGCAGACATTGTCAGATATGAGCGTGCTACTTAGTCCCGTGCGACAGGGGGCGGCTATCCAGCCATGCGGCTGAATGCGTGTGACGTGGTTACACGTCTGACTTCTGAGACGGCCAGTACTAGAATGGTGTGAGTGCCGGGCGGAAGTGCTGACCCGTCGATCAGCGATTCCGTCCGGCTCGAGCTCGGCACGATGATCTGCTAGTTAGGTCGCCACAGACTAATAAAAACGTTTAAAAAATACAATAGTCGTGATCAGCAGGATAATGGTTAAGTGAATAGAGGTTGTCACGCGCATACATACAATATTACAAATTAAGATGGGTTGGTGCAGAAATAAATAAACGAGATTGCTCCATCACACAGACTGATTAGTCCAGTCTGATACACATTATCATAGTTCTCATTATCTTTCCTCTTTGACCCTGGTCGTGACAATTGTCATGATTATATGTAGCAGCTAGGCATAATACATCTACAGATATGTTTGTTCTGCTTCAGCTATCTATGTTCATGTAAACCAGGAAAGTCATTATTTATTTCATTTTGTTGTATTATTTCTGTGTGATATATACAATTAATCAGCGTCATGCTGTACCGTAACTACTATTTGCTCCAAAAATAAAATGAACTACAATGGTTTAGTTTTTTGTGTAAACAAAAAACTAGAGATGTCTCCCCTCCAGCAGCTTGAAGCTTATACCCAGCAAACACGGATCATTCACTCAATGCTGTTTTAATGTTGGGCCAGCATCATAGGCAGTGGGCCAACATTAAGTCTTCATTTAGTCTTCAACGCGATAAAGAGCTCAGACAAAAACTACTTTTAAATCGCTTTTGCATCTGTACTTGAATATTAATAACGCTGTGATACATTACGACGATTTATTGATGCTGTAAATGTATCCTGGTGCCATATATTTCCACCCAGTGGATCCCGCCGACCTCTCACGATGACTCTCGTGATTTCTAGGTCATGGTAATATACAAACCTTATGTGGCCCATCGCTACAAAATCAATCGCATCGCATTTTATTCAGAAAATGGAATAATGCAATATTATGATTTTCTAACCGCTGACAAGTACCGTCATTAAAACCAAGTTTATAAAAAAATAATACTTTAAAAGATGATTATTATAAAAAAAAGCGAAATCTATTAAAATGATTTTTAAAATATGTTTTATTGTGTTTTTTATGAGCGTAAGAAGGGAGAAAAATCCACCGGAGATATTGTTTTAACAAAAAAAAAATGTGTACCTACAGACATCTATATTTGTATCAATTTATCCTATAAACATGTTTGGTATTTTTTAAAGCTTTTCTTAAAATGCGGGACTGCTGATGTGCTGATAGGTCACATAAACAGCATGTGACATGCACATGGATAAAGTAATATACATATCTAATGTATTGTCACTTTTAACACATATCAGATGGATTAGGTAATCTACAAATCTAATTTCAAACTTCTTGTCACCTTCAACAACATATATAAAACAATATAATTTACACAGATTAAATCTGAACGGTAATTGAAGTTATGATATACCAAATATTGTTATCACTAACAAATGTATTTACATTTAAAGGTTTATCGTGTTTAAATTCAAATACATCTACATTGTAAAAAATAAGAAAACAAATTATACTGTAAAAAATAAACGTAATAATTACCCACTTTTTTATTTCATACCACAGGAAAATGGTGAACACCAAAAATTATATTTATAACTGGCAAATAGAAAATAATTAATGATGATATCGTTACACTATATTATTCAGAAATATAGTGGTAATATAGATGAATGGATGTGTATCTACAATAAGATTGGATGGCTTTGTCTAGTGATACCTTTGACCCTTTTGCTGATAGGGCTTATTATTTTTTTTTTGTAGGCTGGTCAGTGCGTAGCTTAAACCTTTTATAAGTCAGAATCGGACGTCTTCAGACGTCAAATTTTGATGTATAGGAATCACCATATGAAGTCATTAGTCATGTGGTCAGTTCAACAATAACTACGATACATTTTAGTGTCAGAAAAACTCATGCTAAACGACTCGAGTGGTTCTTCACGGCAAAATCTTGTTAGTGTTGACACCACATGATTTCGTGGTGACTGGGCGATTTGGCGGAGTGAGACGGGGACTTTTCTCTGCAAGACAAAGTCACTGTCAGCCTCCTCTCCTGAATCAAATCCCTCCTGCTAATTGCGGGCGACCACTTCCGGTCAGCGTGATCATGTGAGACTGCGGGATTACGCCTGAGCGCCACCACATGGGGGGAAATGGAAGCAGATATCATGTCGCCGGCTACCGTATGGGAAACCTTGCGACGTCAGCAAACATAAAGCCCTCAAGCAATGTTGGTTTATTGCTGGCCCACCGTCTACAACGCCGGCCCATCAGTAAACGAACTGTTGTTCGCGGGATCTCACCAACAAGACAATACCTTAATCCAATGTTAATTTACTGTTGGCCAATTGCTTACAACGATGGTCCAACATTATTCCAGCATTTCATAATGGAAATATCTTTAGTCAGTGAAGATCAATGATCCAGGTGTGGATCAGCGTAAATAATTTACTCTGGCGCCCTCTGACGGTCTCCTGTACTGGTCCTGTAAAAACGTCATTTATCTAATCCTGCCTTGATGTTGGGCCAGCATCGAAGACGTTGTACCAACTTTAAGCCAACATTTATTGATTGTGAGGTGTTTGGTGTAAGTGGCGGGTATCCCAGTAAACACGAAACAGTTGCATAACACTTGTACGTCGAAGATCTGAAAGGGGACCTCAAGAAAATAAACATGTTTCACAAATATCATATCGTATTTTTGCCACTGTATTTCGACACAATGTTTGTTTAAAACTGTTCCTAAACTTAGGTTTACCATTGGTTGTGTATCATTCACGCACAACTCAAAAGCTTGGGTCGTATACGAAAATACTAACATTAACATTTGCGTGCTGATTTAAGAACAACACTTAAGCGGAGTAGTTTTCCAAATAAAATTATTGTTTCAATGTGTATATCTATGAATCCACAGCTTCCCTCTTATATCACTGGCCATATTGGAACAGTGCGCTGCCTAATGTGACGTTAACCCGTGAGTGCCTCTCTCACCCGAGATATTAGCTATCAACAGAGGTAACAAAGGTGAAGTCATGAATATTCATGGATGGTGCTGGTGAATCCAAGATTAGAACACATCAAGACAGAGTGTGGAGGGGTTAGCCGGGGCAGTGGATGCTTTCAGAAACCAAAGAAGTACATTATCATAGAAATTGACGATGATATAAAAAAGTAGGTATATCTAGAGTATTAAAGATGTTTTATGGGAATTTTATTGGAAAATATAATGTTGAATTCAATGAGAGATTTAATCAGGGCATCATTTCAACAATTTGAGGCATGAATTTGTAGCATAAATTATTTTTAACCCACAATTAGGCGCCTAGGAAAAAGGTTTGTTATCTAAAGTTGAGGTATTATGTACATTTTATTATATTTGAACAAACACAACTCAATCAATTATGCTATCAATTATTTCTACAGTACATGCACTTCCAGATGTGCGACAATCCATAGCAGTTTTCAACAAGAAGCTGAGTAACAGATAAGATGAAAAAAGCAAAGCAAATAAATGGTCCTTTAATAATTGTTTTGAAAGACAAAC
Source organism: Flabesymbios commensalis (assembly GCA_964017125.1). NCBI lineage: Eukaryota > Metazoa > Annelida > Polychaeta > Terebellida > Flabelligeridae > Flabesymbios > Flabesymbios commensalis. Next base: position 7,021,942 of record OZ024915.1, read on the forward strand.
TAGATGTTTAAACTCTTATGGCTACATTTGAGAATTCGAATGTTGCAAAAATTATCTCCAGCCAATACCCAGCAAACACAAAACGTGGTTCCGATGTTGATTTAATGTTGGGCCATCGTCTACGACGCTCGCTCAACATCAAATCAACATTGGTTCAACGTGTCCTGTCAGCTGGGATCAGTAGCTATCGGGGGAACATAGAGCTCATTGGTATCAGAAAACCTGAGTTGATAAATGACACCACGAGGTATGATTATCACTCAAGCATAAAAACAGGTGGCAGCCCAACCAACACGAGACGTTCAGATTACGTTGGTTGTATGATTCGCTTTAACTTAACTGTACTGAGTTTCGTAAAACACACTTTCGTGGCATTGGCTGAAGATGAATGTATCGCACCAGACGATCCATATCACGTCGTATAAACCACCACGTCTGACGGATACATTAAAGATGACTCCAAGGGATGAAGAGATAATCCATAGATGTTAACCCTTTACCCTCTAAGTTATCTTATTTGAATATTCACCCACTTGAAGCTGTGTCTCGCTACAAAAACCCACAGATTCAAGTGGTAAAATTACTGATATTTGTTTCATTGGTGACCAAATATTTGTAAATATTGATATTTAATCTCTAGTTTCAATTTATTACAATAACTGGTATTTCACCTGTTAATAAAATAACTCTATCCGTTCTTAGTGGGTAGGAATAGACGAAAAAAAGGAAGAAAGAAAATATCCAGCAAAAAATGAGACACAGTTATCAAGCAGATGGTCACATTTATGATAATACTTTTCTGTGTATAAAATCAGAAAATAATTGCCCCCTACCACACAGGTCTCCGACCAATGAAAGAGTTTCTCAGTCTACCAGATGTCAAGGCTGGCCAATCACCGCCGTCATTCAGTTGTTATGAAAATTAGGACATAGAATCGTGGCTTTATTTTAGCATGTAGCATAAACTTTGTAATGTAACATAAGACAACTGTGCAACTGATGAATGTTTCAATCACAGATTGTTTTTAAATCCAGATTGCTTTATCTGCCCGAGCCTCTCGGCGAAAGCGATATTCCCCAAACAATGATTCGGATCTTAAAGCGTCAAACATTGCAAACAAAAAAGTATGCATACTCTGTTGCCTTGTGGACGGTAAAGGCACTGTGATTAGATTAGAGAGTGAGACCATGTAAGGATATTATACTGGATCAAATCAACGTCTCAGACTGAGAGAAGTCTCGCGCTATAAAGGGTAAATATATATATTCGCTGCGAGACGGGTAATATGGTTATATACTCCTAAATTTTAAAGTTATGTAGATTATAAATAGTATCTGAATGAATAATTTTCTCTTCTTGTTGAAATATATTTTTTTATTTCTGTACACACATGTGAATGAGATATCGCGAAATGAGGAAGCTTGAAGTCCCGATTTTCCCCTTCTCTTATCGAATGACTCCATGAGTTGTTGATCACGTGTTGAGCATCAGAAGAAACACAACATTGCCATTATATGAGCAGTTTAGAGCACTTGTTATTTTAATGTTTAATTGAAATAAATTGTCTTTGTTTTTATGGGATTTGTTATTGCTATTATTAATTTTTATAAAACGTTAATAATATTTAAGTGAATTTTATGTATGTACTGGTCACTTTAATAAACAATTACTTATGAGTTAACTGCACTTTTGCGACTAAGGAGTAGAAGACCTCTGTTTCTAGTGCACTAACTACACCTTCCCAGTGGTGAATAAGACTGAGTGGTTTGCCATTGACCTTGGTCAAGGTGAGAGTAACTGAAAGTCACCTTCACAAACCTGTTGACCTTCACAGATCTAGTCTCGCTATAGCATCACGGGAAGTCCTCGTCGTGTGTCCTATCTAGACAGTCAATCCGCCTGTAAAGGACACAATGGAAGCTGTGTTTGTTTGTTGTACTTTCTGAAAAAAAACGTTGAAAAGACGGAGCGCTGGCGGCTCTCTTCCTTTTCAAAAACAACTGTTTAGATGCAAATTCAACGCGAACGCAGGGAGCGTTTGTGTCCTTGAAATTAAATCTAGCTTAGCTGCATATAATGAGAGCTACTGGGCTGCGTCTTTCCCCTTCTTACACCAGGGGTTTTCATCATATTTCTACCCTGTAATATATTTACATAAACTGTAGAGACCAAAGAGTTTATTTATTTTGAAATCATCCTTAATTTCTAAGTTTAAGGGCCAATATAAATAATTATACTTTATTCTGCCTGTGCGGGGGTCGAATTTCGTAATGATTAGAGCGCAGAGCTCTGTCAAGATCGCTGCCTACCGTGCAGTCTCAAATCCCGCTTGGTGCAGGATTTTCAGAGAAATATCATGTCCCTCTCCTCTCAATATCGGAACATTTTTTCGATGGTGTGTCTTTGGCAAGGCAATTAACCCTCAACTGCTTCACTTAAAAATGAGTAACTGGTAGAACAGAGATGGCAATGTGGATGATAAGTTCAGTGCGCCGAAATGGCTGCAAAACTGTACGATTTCCTTAGAGTTGGTATGACACACGAATCAACAGGTCCAGTGACCAGGGGGGTGAAAATATAATGTCGGACTGTGCTTGCATGGGCACATGGCTCACAGCTACCTGTTTCGAAAAATAGAACTCCTACACCAGTATATCTGGATCCTGGCATGCACCCCGGCCTGGAA